>CM070011.1:36732340-37332340 GCA_036247105.1 Cirrhinus mrigala | reverse complement strand
TCTATTGCTGGGTCCATTGTCACTGTCCCCTGAAGCATCAGTATTAAATCCAGCCCTGACTGCCTCATACCACTCTGGGAGAGATGGAGAGTAAAAGGGAGCACCCACTAAACACACAGAAGCACACAACTGCATGATTTTTCACAATGAGCTCATGTAACTCAAGGGAATCTTTTCCTTTCTGCTTTCATGGCAGAAACTCCATTGTGTGAAGTTAAACTCATAGCTGATCCAGTAACCGTCTTCAGGTTATCACCCCTCAGGGCACATCACCCACAGCAGTGCTGAGAGCCAGGACACAGCTCATAGAGGAGAAACATGAAATACAGAGATCTTAGCCAAATATCTTTTATCATATGTAAACTTTACTGTAGGGTGGTGTAACCTGTTTGTTAAGGATATAGGCAGCTAACCAAATGGATGTAGGTCACCGTATGCGATCTACAAAGTATTGCCATTGTGCCTTAGACACTTAACCTCAAGTTACTCTGTCCTCTCTGTAATTACTGGAAGCTTCTGCTTGAGTTACAAAAGCACCAGCTAAAGGGCAAATCAGATTAGATACAAGTGTCTAACTTTACACAGTCTTCTTAAAGCTGAAGTGTGTCAATTTCTTTCCTGCACAGCATAATATGTAGAACCAACAAGTGAGCCAGTTGTAGGTTGATTCCTTCAAAAAAAAAAAGAAAAGGAAAACACTCTGATGACTCAGACAAAATGTTACTTACGTTAATTATTTGTTCAAACTAATTGCAGGTGTTTTTCTTGCAGTTCTGTTTTGATGACACAGAATGGCACAGAAATTGCACACTTCACTTACTCTCAGAAAAAATGGTACGAGTGCTGTCACCACGGTGGTACCTTTTTAAAAGGCACAACTTTGTACCTAAAGGCTCGATATTGGTACCTTAAAGGTATGCATTAGTACCTAAAGCGTACAAAAGTGTGCCTTTTGAAAAGGTTCTTCCCCAGTGACAGCTTTTGTACCTTTTTTCTGAGAGTGCTTAATATGACTGAATTACATGTATTTTCCCAAACTTCAACAGCTTTTTTTTCTTCAAATTTTCTGATAATTTACTCGACCAATGCCATCTAAGATGTTCATGCCTTTCTTTCTTCAGTCAAAAAGGAATTAAGGTTTTTGAGGAAAACATTCCAGGGTTTTTCCTCCATACACTGTCAGAAAAAAAGGTACAGTTCTGTCACTGGGGTGGTACCCTAAGGTACAAAAGTGAAAAGGTACAAATATGTTCTTTTAACCTACTAATATGTTCCTTTTAGGTACTTGTATGTACTGTTTAGGTTAAAGTTTCACTTTTGTACCTTAGGGTACCGCCCCAGTGACAGAACTGTACCTTTTTTTCTGAGAGTGCATAGTGGACTTCAATGGTGGCCAACAGGTTGAAGGTCCAAATTGCAGTTTCAATGCAGCTTCAAAGGGCTCTACACGATCCCAGCCGAGGAATATGGGTCATATGTACCAAAACAATTGGTCATTTTCTAAAAGGAATTAAAAATGTGTGTACTTTTGAACCACAAATGCTCGTTTTGCACTAGCTCGACTTCATGCATTACATAGTCACATTGGAAGGTCACGTAGGCAGAAGAACCAACACAGTGTTTACAAAGTGAGTATGCAAAGAACGTCAAAAGCCCTTTACAATAACAGGCAAAACAACAATGTCAGAACAATTTCGAAGCTGGAGGAGAATATGAGATCGAGTTTTACCTACGCTACCTTTTTGAACTAGTGCAAGACAGGCATTTGTGGCTAAAAAGTACATAAATTGTCACTTTGTTTAGGAAATGATGGTTTCTCTAGAAAAGACACTTATTCCTTGGGTGGGATTGTGTAGAGCCCTTTGAAACGGCATTAAAACTGCAATTTGGACCTTCAAGCTGCTGGTTCCCATTGAAGTCCATTATATGGAGAAAAATCCTGTAATGTTTATCTCAACAAAACTTTATTTTTTACTGAAGAAAGAAAGACATAAACATCTTGGATGACATGGGGATGAGTTTTTTTTTCTTTCTAATTTTCCAGTTAAAATGTCTAAAAAAAATCATTGAACAAGATGAATTTACTTCTGAAACAACACAGCATAAGATATTAAGGTTTCTTGTTTTCAGAGATTGCATCTTTAATGTGAGTGTATCTTGTCTTGCTGCACTGGGAGTATAAACAAGCTAAAAAATAAGTGCAAGACAAAATAAACTTAGTCAAAATACTATAATTTTTCATGCAGTGTTGCTCTCCAAGTAATTTTGTCTTGTTTAAAGGATCATTTTGTTTTCACTGGATAATAAGTCAAAAAAGCTATTTAAAAACTCATTAAGTAATCTTGTTTTTTTTTGGCAGTGTACTAGTACAATTGGTCATATGTTTTGCAACATGCAATTTTATGTAAACAACTTTTTATTAGTAAACAACTTT
This sequence comes from Cirrhinus mrigala, assembly GCA_036247105.1. NCBI lineage: Eukaryota > Metazoa > Chordata > Actinopteri > Cypriniformes > Cyprinidae > Cirrhinus > Cirrhinus mrigala. The sequence continues at coordinate 37,329,906 of CM070011.1, read as the reverse complement.
AGAATTAGTTTGTCAAGCAGGCCAAAGAGTTTAAGCTAGGGCTGAAACGATTCCTTGAGTAACTCGAATACAAAAAATCATCGATGCTTCGTTTAGTCCATTTACTGTAACTACACACGGAACACTGTGTTTCCCCACGGACCATTATTATTGACGCACAAACCGATAAACGCTGGACAGATTTAAGACTGTAAATTAATGGTGGTTAGTTATGATGTCCCTAAGTTAGCTATGTTTTTTGAAAGACTAAGTGCTATTTATTGTCTCATTCTCTTTCTGTGACACACAGAACGTTAGTCAATATCAAACAAAGAGAGCCTTAGCATGATTATACATGTGATACTGATTTTATGCAACAGTTCATCAATAAACAAGAAGTTAATATTAAGAGACTTACATTTTAGACAGCATATTGCCTATTTTGTTGTATTTCGCCAACAAATAACCATTCCAAACACAGCCACAGCACTGTTTTGCGTCTTTGAGCAACATGACGGTTTTTCGTTCTTGAATGAATCACCCGTTAAATGATTCAGTTCAATCGCAATGACTCACTTACTTAACAGTGACTTGCTGCCACCTATTGGCGGTACTGATTTCACATTTAAAGTATCTTCATTTTAAAAATGCATGTAAATATCAATATTCAATGTTTTGTTTAAAATAACAAAATATTATTTATGCATTTGTAACTGCAAGTTAAATGCATGCATGTCCTTCTGAGCTGAATTAAATAGTGGCTAAATAGGACTAAATCTAAATGCCTCAATTTCTTGATGTATGCCTTTGTTTTAGGTTGTAATGTTTACCTTTTTCTAAAGTAGTGTGAAATAGATTTTTGAATTTTTATTCATTTTATATATATATAATATATATATATATATATATATATATATATATATATATATATATATATATATATTATTGATATATTTGTGTTTGCATTTTAAATGTAATTTGGCAAAAAAAAAAAAAAAAACTGCATTAAATGGGTTTAGATTTCATGGTTATTAATGTATGCAATTTCAGCAATAAAAATATTAATTTGTCTAAAAAGGAAACAAGTTAGTTGTTTATTTTAAGAAACCTATCTTATTTTCTCTTGTATATTTAGTATTGTTCTTTAATAAAGAAAAATGACTTCTTATCTGATTACTCGATTAATAGATAGTATAATCGGTAGAATAATCAATTGTTAAAATAATTGATAGCTACAGCCCTAGTTTAAGCTAATCTGTTAATGGTGTCATGTATTTGCATTTATTTAATTCATTTTCTGTAGGCAGTATTAGTGCAACATTAATATAGTGTTTAGTTTTGTGAATAAGATGTAATCTGTGTTTGCATTGTAAAGAAACATGGACTTATCACAGCATGGTTAAATTGAATCACAGGTGGTTAGCAGGTAAGATGCTGGTTTTCGTTGAAATACAGTACACAAAAGTGTTCAATCATCTTATTCATGTATGCATGTCTGATGGTGAAACTATTATGATTTGAGAAAAGTCAAAGAATTTTACAAAATTTCAGGCATTTTATTGATTTGCATGTAGATGTTGAATAGTACATGAAAACACAATTTCCAGTGTATTGAGGCTGAGGCTGAAACCAACATGGATCAATGCCTCTCAAACTCTAAAGAGAGAAACACACAGCAGGCCTACATCATTTGAGTTTGAAGGATCCTTCACTCACTGCACATTACCATTTAACAGAACATCCCGTGCTAGAGTATGCACAGAAAATTGAGAATAACCTTGAATGCACACACATCAGTGCTCAGCTTTTATTTTTTTGGGACCGTTTTTGTACCAGCTTGATTAGATCTTTCTCATGGATTGCTTACTCAAGGCATTTCTGGCCTTTTAAGCTGAAATTGGTTCAATATTGCACAGCCCCCTGTACAATTTGTCCCCTACAGAATGTGACGTATTTTTCAAACGCTCACTTTGTCTAATAGCAGCTGAGAGACTGAAAGGGCGAGCTGTAATTTCACCCAGGCTCAGATGTCTGACGATAGGGATTTGCCCAGCGCAGCACTTGCGAGGTTGTGAATTAGCTGCCCGGCCTGTATTCAACAGCCAGAAACTATGACGGATAGAGTCTGAGAAAGGAGAAGTCTGCATATTTGAAGTACTGCACATTGCTCAGTCTGATATGAGATGATTTCTCCTGGTTATGCAACAGAATGAGTGCTGAGAAGTGCAGAAGACCAAAGTGTGAAAAAGTCTGTCTCGTTTTTGTCTGTAGCCAAACTGCTAAATAAAGAGGTTAGAGTCGGCATGCTGAGTGCACTTTCGTTCTGTTTTAATGCTGACAGCTTTACACTTGGTTTCCTTTAGCAGTTTTGATGTATGTCGGTTACGCCGAGCTGAGACCTTGTGTTTCTATATGTGTGTTATAGTGTGAAAATGCACTTGACTTTAACAGTTTAGTTGTTCAACATCAGTCTGCATTGTTCTAGATCTAGAAGCCTAGACTGTGGTGCTGGATTGTATTGAAAGCTGGAATGTGGAACCGTTGGTACTTAGCCAGAGGAAAGTTTCTTTGTGATAGCGTAGCTTCAGGAGTGATTCACACACCAGACAGTTTAAGGAGGAGGAGACAGACCATTTGTAAGAATTTAAATTGGAGAAACTGTAACACTTAATATAGTGGCTGATATAGTGACCTTAGTCAGGGTAGCACCATATTACATTTTTGACAACAAGGCTGAGGGATAGAATTACAAATATGTGATATAGGACCTTTATACAATGCCTGCCAAGTCTATCTCTTACAGCCTTGTTTACATTCATGTTTAATTCAATGTGGCATCTAACCTCCTTAAGATGTATCAGTCAAACCAAAAATTATTCAGACACCAGATATAATTTTTTTATTTTATTTTTATTTTTTTTAACTACACTGTAAAAAAAACAATTTGAGTAAACATAAAATAATTTGTAACCTGGCTGCCTTAAAATTTTAAGTTCGGTCAACTCAAAAAAAGTTTATTCAACTTGAAATGTTAAATTATACTAAGTGACAACTTAGATATTTGATTTGAATCAACTTAAAATTTTAAGGCAGATGGGTTACTTACCCATCTGTTAAGTTTAGCAAACACGAATATCTAAGTTGTTACTTAATACAACTTAACATTTCAAGTTGACTGAACTTAAAATTTTAAGGCAGCAGGGTAACAAGTTATTTTAAGCTGACTCAACAAATTGTGTTTTTTATTTTTTACAGTGTAGTGGGTGCGGGACACTATAGTTCATTTATGCAAGTGAGGATAGCAAAATAAAGTAAACTGTGACATATTATACCCAAAAATTTTGCATACAGTAATGCAACCTTTTTACACCACAGACTGAACAAAATTATGCATTGCTTGGTAATTGGTTGAGCTAAATTGGTATTATCTAATTGTGTATTTAAATTTAACAGCTGACAGCTATTCAACCTAATTTATTACATACCTTTTTCATAAGATGCATCATCAATGTGTGTGATTTTTACAGTACAGTCTGGATCAGCTTGAAAAACAAAATGTACCGTTGTTGTCATAATTTAATACTCATTTGAACTACTTTATTAAAATGTTTGGAGAAATGTTTGATCTTTCCCCATTTAGACTCTGAGAAGTTGTACTTGTATGCTAATTGCCTTTCATTATAACACCCCCGGCAGCTATTTTCTCAGATGGTTTTTCAGAAGGTTTCTCTGTTGCTGAATAAAAGTATTAATTTCTTTTCTTTTTTTCTTTTCTGTAATTTTTTTTTTCTTTATGTGTGTGTGTGTATCCCCAAATTTTTAAATGGTAGTGAATCACAGTTTGCACTAGGGCTGTGCGATAATGAAGAAAAATGTGATATGCAATATGATAATGCTTAAACACCACACGCTAAGATGAAACAGTTTTACTCAGCTGTTACTAAGTGAGTTTAGTAGACTTTTATAACTTTATAACTAATCTTGTCATATATATCTCTGTAAGTTTTTAGTGAGTAATCAGCTAGGTAAATCTCTACATCTGTGACAAATATTTATTGCGCTTTGATAACTGATGATCCGAAAAATTAAAAAATAGTTAAAAGGTAACTATTAAAAAATAGCAGAATGTAAGTTCACAAATAAAATATGTGACCCTGGACCACAAAACCAGTCATAAGGGTCTATTTTTTTAAATTAAGATTTATACATCATCTGAAACCTGAATAAATAAGTTTTCCATTGATGTATGGTTTGTTAGGTTAGGATATTTGGCCAAGATACAACTATTTAAATATCTAGAATCTGAGGGTGCAAAAAAATCAAAATATTGAGAAAATCGCCTTTAAAGTTGTCCAAATGGAGTTCTTAGCAATGCATATTACCAATCAAAAAATAAGTTTTGATATATTTTCAGTATGAAATTTGCAAAATGTCTTTATGAAATATGATGTTTACTTAATACCCTAATGATTTTTGGCATAAAAGAAAAATCAATAATTTTGACCCATACAGTGTATTGTTGGCTATTGCTACAAATATACCTGCGCTACTTAAGACTGGTTTTGTGGTCCTATACTTCCTTGAGTTATTATCGTGGAATAAATGTAAAATGCGTAAAAACACTAACTTAATATGATTCATACTTGGCTTTAATAAATAGAATATTGGTTACACTGTTAATGTAAATATATATATATATATATATATATATATATATATATAAAGTTCCTGTGACAGTGTAAGTAATGTTTATTTAACAAAAGAAAATGTGACTGCGATATGAATTTACATTTGATTTACACAAGCTGAAGCACGTGTATGTGTAACAAACGGTATAATTAATAAAGAAAAGCTAAAACAAAATTACATATAAATGTAAATAATATATACAAATAAATGCATTCCAGTAGTGCTTTTAAAAAGTGCAAAATAAAGGTTTTTAACCAGAAATTTCAGAACCTTGTTCTCTCTCTCCCTCTCCTATGTTCTTTTGTCATGGTTGTTTGTTTTGACAGGCTCACTTAGAAGTATGAAAACCAACAGGGTTGCGAGACCCTCTCTGACAGTCTGGCTTGTGTGTGTATGTGTGTGTGTTTCTCTTAAGGTTTTATGCTCTCACAGTTGTGTGTCTGTGACCTAGTAAAGCTGCTTTCAGATGCATTTAAGATGATTATCACTTTAAACCAATCAGATTAAACTCATTCCACAAAGCTTAACCTGCTCGTAAGCACTGATCTGGGGTCAAAATCTTACACCCCACACTTACATAACACAAAAATGCCAAAACTATCAGCACCTTCTGCCTGTTCTTTACTAGAGACTTCCATATTTTGCTTAGTGTGTGCTTTTGGTCAGCATGTGCGTTGTACACCACTGCTCCCTGCTGATAAGGACAGGAAGTGCATGTGAAATGTGGGGGAAGGGAGTATTGCAGCTTGACAGTATATGAACATCTTGCAGTCCTTGGGTCTTATATGAGTCTGTTAGTGTTTTTAGACCACTAGGGGGCACTGTGTCTTCACGCTAGAACTTAGTGTACTGCAGAAGCAGGAAATGGTGGTGTCCTTTTGTGTTGTGGGTATAAAGCTCCTGCTAGATGTATATACGGTTGTGATGCTTAATATAAAGAAGTCTAGTGCTTCGGCTAATCAACATGTAACGGTTTTCCACAGGAAAAAACAAATCAGATTGCAGTTTAGGTAAATGTTAAATTTGTTTTTTTAGTAAAATGTGTACAAAAATGCAGATTTGATGAGGGAAATGAAGTATTCAGGTAGCTTAGCTCAAATTTACCTCAGTTAGCATTATAAACTGCAGATTCAAGCTCTTCCAACTGCATTTTTTGCTGATTTATAAACCTCACGCACATTTCTTTTAGCAGTTGGCGTGATGTTGCAATCACAATGCGGTGTTGTTCGTATTCACATTACGCATTGCCGTTTGTCATCCGGACCTGAGTGTGATGTCACTTTTATGAGCTCGAGGGACAATAGATGGGCTGAAGGAGGATTACGGTTGCTTTGACAGCTCACGGTGGCATAAAGCGCCATCCCCTGCCCTTTTCCTCTCTCCTCCCCATCTCTTTTCTTCCCGTCCTCTGTCTCCTCCCCTCTCGCCAGCCTCCTCTCCACCCTTATCCGAAGTGTGTCGTGTACATGTCAAACAATGTGGCATCTGTCATTCGCCGAACAAAAGGGCCGCAGACTGATAGCCCACAAACAATAGCTCCAGAGCTCCCCAGAGGTTAACCGGGCAGAGGGGGCGTATCGCTGCTTCTGTCCCAGGGGAAAGAGCCCCCCAGATGGGGCCGAGGCGGTCATGAAGGCCCCTTGGCATAGTGTGAATGCTGGAAGGTTAGGCCCAGCTCTGGTGGGAGCTTCACATTGTGGTTTTGTCCAACCAGCGATGGCGGCCAAGCGAGCAGGCTGCAGCTAAGCTGATTACCGAGAGAGCAAGAAGCGGCGTGTGTGGCGGCACGATTGCCAGACGGGAGGAGGAAGTGGGAGGAGGGATATAGATTCGGGTTAAAGTGTTAAATATGTGGTAAGACCTCATTTGAGGCAAAGGCGACATGTTGGATATGTGTCAGTGGATGCATGCATGGATGTGTGTTTTTAGCAGTCTGTGTCGTTGTGTGTGTGTGTGTGTGCGCGGTTCATGCCAGGAGATTGAATAGATTTGTTGTCTTGTTTTGCAGCTCTCTTTGGGTCTGTCACTGCTAAGTTGAGCTGTCAGATGCTGGCGTGTTTAGAGGTGACCCTTTTCTGCTTCGCATGTGTGTGTCGCACATGTGTAGGAGTGTTTGTGTGATCAGTGCACGTTCCAAAGCACAGGCTGCCTTCCAACCATGGCGTTTGTCTCTGGTAACGTTTTTGGTTGGTATAAAAGTGTCCGAGTTTTGTTTTATAAATGCACAAGGGTTTCAAAACACCCTTAGTATGCAGTTTGCATTAACCTTTCTATTAAAGCTACAGTGAGTTTTATACATGACAGATATTTAAAGGAATGCGTGGAAATACTGTAATCATACACTGTATACATTTTATCAAAAGGTAAATGGTATATCAACGTACAGTATGTAAACGTTGTCCGCCAAAGCACCCCCCCATGCTCATTCCTGATTAGGATAAAACCCTGATTAAAATAAATAATGTGCTTATTAAGCAAGAATGCATAAAATTGATCAAAATAAATAATAAAGATTAATAATAATTTAAAAAAATACAAAAGATTTCTATTTCAAATAAATACTTTCTATTTATTCAAAAATATTGGAGCAATGTATTATGGTTACATTATATGTATTTCACGTTTTTTACAAAAATATTAAGTGCCACTTTTTTTTAACGTTGATAATAAGAAATGTTTCTTATTAGCAGCAAATCAACATATTATCAACATGATCTCTAAAGGGTCATGTGACAATGAAGACTGGAGCAATAATGCTGAAAATTACACTTTGCCATTACAGAAATAAATTGTTTAAAAATATAATAAAATAGAAAGTTAATTGAAACTGTAATAATGTTTTACAGTATTTCTGTTTTTACTGTATTCTTTTATGTATCTTTGGTGGTCATAGGAGACTTCTTACCAACCACAGTGTGAAAAAAAAAAAAAAAAATATATATATATATGTATATATATATATACACACACATACATATATATATATATATATATATATATATATATATATATATATATATATATATATATATATATATATTAGCGTATACAAAATCCATTTTTTTTTTCCGTTTTAATGGTTAAATTAAGTTTTATTAATCAAAAAGCATGTCTAATTATATGAAATCTGTGAATTTATACAATCTAAAAGCAATTAAAAGTTTAACCTAAATTACATCTCTATGAAATACATTTTTTCCCCCTCAAATTCAGTTTTATTTTTACCAAATTTTGTTTTCCATAAATTTTCTGGATTACATTTTAATGGTTTTCTTAAATTGTAATAATCTAAAGCATCTCAAAATAACTGATTTTATTTTTTATTATTTATTATTTAAAAAAAATAATAATAATAATAATAGTTTATTATATTATTTCCTTTTTTCAGAAATACTGTATTGTGTGTTTACATTTTTCTGGTAAATAAATTCTGGTAATTTTTTATTTATTTATTTTTTTTGGTAAATATTCTTTTAAAATAATGTTTTAATAATAATTTCATTAGTAGTAGGATTAGTCGTCTTTAAGTTAAAACAAACTTTTATTTTGACAGGTTGCTGTGAAGACCTTTGAGTTGCAGGATTTATATTTAAATAGTATTTTTGTGGCTTAATATTCATAGACGCTATATAATTTTATTTTAAGTGCACTGAACTACTTTTTATTCATCCAAATTTGGCAAATTCCATGACATTCCGTGTTATACAGTAAATTCCATTTTTATGGATTCCGCGATTCCGTCCGCATAGGACCCTATATGTATGTGTATGTATGTATATGTGTGTGTGTGTGTATGTGTGTATATATATATATATATATATATATATATATATATATATATATATATATATATATGGAGAGAGAGAGAGAGAGAGGTTGAGTTATACTTTAACATTGTCTGCCATTATGACGGACAGGGTCGTAAAAATTTCGTCATAATAAATTATTACTGGCCATTTTAATTTTCAGATTTTAATTATAAAAGCACATCTAATTGCTTTTATTTTTGTTCACAGTTTCATTTTTAGTTATGAACTTACAAGACGATATAGGCTTATTCATTTATTTTAAAGAGAAAAGATGAAGAGATGAGACTACGTAACTTTTCATGTTCACACCCCACAGTGACAGCGATTTGAATATATTCTAATTTTTTACGAACCAGTAATGATTTATAAATTCCAAACGATCTTTTGGTCTATGCTGTTGTCAGTTGATGAATGAACAGTAAGTTACATAGTGCGCCTCCAATCTAATAAATTGCAATAGGCTAAGCTTTGTGTTACCTTTGAACTGAAACAAAGTCTCAGATATCACATTCTGTCCATTTCATTAGGAAAATCAATCAATAAGTACCGTTTTGGCACTCTTTAATGTGGCATAATATACCGTTGTAGCATCTGCGTACTCGCCTGTGCGTAATCAAAAGCATAGCAAAACATTTAGAAAGGTTTTTTTTTTTGTGTGTTTGTTTGTTTGTTTGTTTGTTTGTTTTTTGTTCTGGATCTGGTGCTCTGCTGCCACACTGGAGCACACTCGCCACCAACTGGACAGAGGTGGGAATTACAGCTGCAATTTTACAACAGATCACCATCAGTGTAATCTGTCACAGTGACGGAATATATATATATAGTGTTCCTTTAAGTGCTTTAACTCCAAGCTCTCCATCCTCCCAGCTTTGTGTCTTTCGCAGCCTACCTGCAACCTCACAAATCATTAAAATCATTATTTCTTCTTTGCTCCTGTGATGACATGCAAGTTGAAATTCCACTAAAATAGATAACGTCGTTCAACGTCTATCGATCTGCTGAGGCTGGTAAAACTGCTAATAGAGTGAGAAATACTCCCTCTCTTTCTCTATCTTTCACACACACACACACACACACACTCTCTCTCTCTCTCTCTCGCTCGCTAGGCTTTGCTTAACATCTGACAGGCTCATGTCATCGCTCCTCTGACACGTCTGGCCTTCGGAGGCCGAGGGCTCAGCGTACTTATTCCTCTCTCAACAAATGAGGGCGACCTGCCTGCTCCCCCGCCAGCACTCTGCAGCATTGATTAGGGATAATTGGAGGGAGTCAAAAGCCGAGAAGTGTCACTAAATAAATTTGGCTGTGTTAATTGCAGATTCCTCTGGATGTGGGAGAAACACTTAGCCGCAGGGCCTGACAATGCAGGATTAATTGGCCCCCTTCAATGAACATAATTAGAGCGATTGTTAAGAGATAAAGAAAAGGTTTAACGAGCACGGCTGCGCTGTCAGAGGGAACATCACACTCTTTCTGCTTCGCTTCTCTCTCTCTTTTTCCTCTCGCAGTATTTCTTGCTCTCTCTCTGATAAGAAAAAAAACGTTGTATATTTTGATATAGACTAGCGTCGCTCTCTCTTAATTAAAAAGTGAAATGCATAATTATGTGTCAATTTGTAGCTCATTATTAGTTTATTAACGGCACTGAGTTAATGTATTATGCACATATCAATCTCGGAACTTTTCTTTTTTTATCTTTTTGTTTGCAGGCTTTTTGTCTTTGCGCATAGGGAAATGTAGATGAATTCAAACCCAGTGAGCATAACATATAAGCTATTTCCTATGAATGTGTGCTGCTAACCAGTGTGCTTATGATTATAATAATGAATTATGGTTATATGATGATGACAGATACCAGCTTGCAACATCAAGCAGCATAGTGGACTGTTTTCACAGCTAGAACAACTATAAGCAGCTGACACCGGAAGCCTTATAAAATTGTTAAACGGAAGTTTAAAAATGGCTACAGCTGCTCTTACGTTAAAAATAAGGTAGATATGTTTAGTGTGCCAGTGTATCAATTTACAGGAAATGGAAAAGGAAATTTATTGTTAGCCAGGGTTGTGCAAATATATCTATCATTCTATCGCCGTACAGCCTATAAGCCTAGATACTTAAAGGCATAGTTCACCCAAAAATGAAAATTAGTCCATGATTTACTCACCCTCAAGTTATCCTAGATGTATTTGGCTTTCTTCTTTCAGACGAATACAATTGGAGTTATATATATATTTTAAAAAAAGTGCATCCATCCAGCATAAAAAGTACTTCACAAGGCTCCGGGGGATTAATAAAAGCCTTTTGAAGTGAATCGATATGTTTGTGTAAGAGAAATATCCAAATTTAAAACTTTAAAAACTATAATCGTTAGCTTTCGCTAACTGTCCTTCATGCATTTATGAGAGAGTGGCGTTTTAGCAGATGACGTAGGATGTAGTGTAATCTCCGGTGAGAAGTGACAAACACAGAAGCACAGAGGAGAGGGCAAAACAAAACACCAGTCACAAATTAAAAGTATAAATCAAGGATTTGTAAAGAAAAATGTTGGAGGATTTCGATATAAGCCAAGAGGAGACTGGTTTTCCTTTGCTGTAAACAAAACTTGATTCTCATGAGACTAGCATATTCTTACCAGAGCTTATGCTACGCCTACATCCTTTCATCATCCACTGAAACACCACTTTCTTGTAAATGCTTGTACAACAGTTAGTGGAAACTAGAGATTGTGGTTTATAAAGTTTTAAATATAGATATTTTTCTTGCACAAATGCATCGATTCACTTCAGGAGGCCCTTATTAACCCCCTGGAGCTGTGTGGAGTACTTTTTATCATGGGTGGATGCACTTTTTTTGGGCTTCAAAATCTTAACACCCATTCACTGCCATGATAAAGGTCAGAAGAGCATTTTTTATTATAACTCCAGTTGTATTCATCTGAAAGAAGAAAGTCATATACACCTAGGATGGCTTGAGGGTAAGAAAATCATGGGGTAATTTTAATTTTTAAGTGAACTATTCCTTTAAATGCTTTTAAACATTTTATTAGATTACACTTTAAGGTGTCCTGTTGGAGTGTAATTAAGTACTGAGTAATTTTAATTAACAGCATTTACAGTATTTACTATAGTTTAGTTGGTTTACAGTTAGTTGCTTATAAGCACTGTTTACTATAATTTACCAAGGAGACTGTAAAATAAAGTGCTAATTATATTTATTTTACACAGAAATAATTTTTTTAGTAAAAAAATACTGTTATACTTGCTTGTAAAAAATGCTTATAAATTTATTTATAAATCACCAAATATTGCATTCAATCTTTTTTGTCTGTATTAATCTGTTTTTTTTTTTTTTTTTTTTTTTTTTACTAATTAACTGTATGCCCCATTGATCTGAGCTCATGCACCTCACTTTTTGGGTGGAAATTGCCAAAATGATCCATAAATGATGCTTTTTTTTAACTCAAAAACTGAGGTGCATAAGCTCAGAACAGTGATTAACTGTTCAGTATTTATTAAAGAAACATAGCATTTTTTTTTTTTTAAATGCATGTGTGTGTATTTATATATACATAATAAATATACACACACATATATTATGTACACAAAAACTTTATTTTATTTATTTTGGATGCGATTAATCACGATTAATCGTTGCCCAGCACTAACAAGCCATGGAATAAAAGAATTTTATGGCCTTTAAGGGCAAAATTGAGTTTATATTTTAAAATACAAATCAATTCGAAATCAAAAATTTACATCAGTTCTGAATTCTCAATTCAACCCTGCCGTCAGCTTTTTCGATTTGTAGAGAGTGCATCTTGTAACTGCTAATTTTCATACAGTTAAAATGTGCTTCACCGCTCTTCTCAAATCACTGCCAGTCTAAACGGTCCTTTATGCGCATTATCCATTGTGTTACAGCTCTGATGACCTTAGTAATTTGTTCCAGCGAGGAGGACACTTTAGATCTTTCCGTAGTGTTGTTTAATAGACCAGCATATTGCTTGTTTACAATGTTTATCTATCAGTTCATAACGTCAGTGCTGCACCTGACTGCTTCAGTGCTTAGGGGTTAATTTACTCTAATTTCATTATCTGCGCGTACATTTGGCCATCTGTTGACTAATCAACATCTTTAGTTTAGAATCTGTCATCAGCTACTTTTTTATTAGCACTTTACAGAGTTAAATATACCACATGAGACACGCACCTTGTGCCTGAGCTCCTGTGATGCATTCAAGAAACTGTGAAAAGAACTATAAGCAGAAACCTAACGGTGTTTCCATGGACACCGAGACCAAGACCTCTCCCTATTGGCCTGCCACAGAGCGGGAGCAGTTGGCCTCTGTGTCAGACTCCTCTTGACAGCCTGCCTGGAGGTGAAAAGCATTGTGGGGGATGAAGTCCTTGACCTCTGGCCTTGATGGCTTGATAAAGAGCGCTGGCCTTCTGGTAGATATATGAGGGAGGAGCGCCCGAGGAGCGCTTACGCCTGTGGGAGACATTTTGATGTACGATTTCTCAAATGAAAGAGTGGGGAATGATAGGTTATTGCTGGGAAATAGAACAGGTAGATGTGAGCCCTCTTGGCTGTCAGCTGCTATACAGCAGCTGCCTTTAGCTCATAAAATCCCTTAGATACACACAAAGAGGAGTTTCTCTGTTTTATCTTAGCAATACTGCACAGGCAGGTCGTTGTTTCTCATATCGAATGGCCCGCTATATATCAAGTGGATAAATGAAACCTTAGTATTTTTTGCTGAATGTACACTACTGTTCAAAAGTTTAGGGTTGGTAAGATTTATTTTACTTATTTATTTATTTTTAGTTTTGGAAGGAAATCTCTTATGCTCGCCAAAGCTGCAATGATTTGGGAAAAAAAAAATACTTAAATGTAGTGAATAATTGTAAAATATTATTACAATTTAAAACTCCTGCTTTCTGTATAAATATATTTTAAAATGTAATTTATTTCAGTTTTGGCGAAGCTAATTCTCACAAGCCATTACTATGTATATGCTATCTAATATGCTAATTTGGTGCTCAATAAACATTTCTTATTATTGAGATAGTTGTGCTCCTATATATATATATATATATATATATATATATATATATTATTATTATTATTATTTTTTTTTTTTTAATTTTAATTTTAATTTTATTTATTTTTTTGAAAACCATGATACATTTTTTTAAATGCAAAAAAAAAAACATTTTTTTTTCAAACATTTGTTTGAAATATTATGCCTTTACTGTCACTATTGATCAGTTTAATGCCTCTTTGCTGAAAAGTGTTCATTTCTTTCAAAATAAATAAATAAACAAATCTTACTGACCACAAAATTTTGAAAGGCAATGTACATTTTATTGTACGTTTGCACATTTTATTAAATTGCCTTTGAAATACAACTATTAGTGCAGGGCAACCAAAATATCCAGAATTTTTCGTTTATATAAAATATGTGTGTGTAATGATTTATTATGTATATATAAAGACACACACATACAGGATATATTTAGAAAATATTTACATGTATTTACATGCATGTTTGTGTACATAATAAATATACACCGTACACACACATATATTATGCACAAAAAAACTTATTTTGGATGCGATTAATTGTAATTAATCGTTGCCCAGCACTGTCAACTATATAGTATATCGTGATGTCTGGTAATTAATATAGTTGTATTGCATAATGTACAGGGGTTGGACAATGAAACTGAAACACCTGGTTTTAGATCACAATTAGTATGATATTGGGCCTCCTTTTGCAGCTAATACAACATCATTTCATCGTGGGAGTGACAAATACAAGTCCTGCAAAGCAGCCAGAGGGATTTTGAGCCATTTTCCTCTTGCAGAACAGTGGCCAGGTCACTATGTGATGCTGATGTGGGAAAACGTTTCCTGACTCGCTCCTCCAAAACACCCCAAAGTGGCTCAATAATATTCAGATCTGGTGACTATGCAGGCCATGGGAGATGTTCAACTTAATTTTCATGTTCATTAAACCAGTCTGTCACCAGTCTTGCTGTGTGTATTGGTGCATTATTATCCTGATACAGAGCACTACCTTCAAGGTACAATGTTTGAACCATTGGGTGCACATAATGAAACTTTACACTCTGCTCTAACTGGTGTAATGTACAATAAGTGAAGATTGGGCACCAGACAGCGCAAATATAGCCATGAAACCTCCAATACTATATTGGCGAGTGTTTCAGTTTCATTGTCCAACCCCTGTACTTGCATGTTGGATTCGAACACTTAAGTCTAAAACTGAAGTTATCAGGAAATTAGAATTATGAATTGTAATTAGAATTGAGTTCTATCCTCCTAACTAAAATTCCAATATCATATTTATTGGAATAATATCTAGGAGATATTAACTTGCATTTGTGAGAAAAGGCAGAATTGTGATATAAAATAGAATGTTATGTAAAATGTTATAGGTTTAAATAGTATTTCATGCTGTAACTGTAGGGCTAATACAATATGTCCCCTATGAACTGCATATATGAATATTATGCAGACGTTTCTGCTTTTAAAAGTAGAGCAATCATAGCAGGTTTCATCAATTTAAATGTCTGTTTAGCTTCAAATGACGTCTTTGACAGCATTCTGTAAAAATGATTTGCATTCCGATTCTGACATCCAAAGGCAAAACAATACATTTTTTCTCTTGTTCCATGTTTTATTTTTTTATTATTTTTTTTTTTTTTTACCCATTTCCCTCCACTTGTTACCATTGTTTTTCTGCCACCACAATGCGCGCACAACTTCAAGTGATGTAACTGTGACGTCTTGCTTCACAGTTGGTTGTTTTGTGATTCATAATTGTGACCCTGGACTACAGCCATAAGGGTACATTTCTTAAAATTGAGATTTATACATCATCTGAAAGCTGAATAAATAAGCTTTCCATTGATGTATGGTTTGTTAGGACAGTGTTTGGCTGAGATACAACTATTTGAAAATCTGTAATCTAAAGGTTGCAAGCAAATCAAAATATTGAGAAAATCACCTTTAGAGTTGTTCAAATAAAGTTCTTAGCAATGCATATTGCTAATTAAAAAATAAGTTTTGATATATTTACGGTGGGAAATTAACAAAATATCTTCATGGAACATGATCTTTACTTAATATCCTAATGATTTTTGGCATAAAAGAAAAATTGATAATTTTGACCTATAGTGTATTTTTGGCTATTGCTACAAATATACCCATGCTACTTAAGGCTGGTTTTGCAGTCCAGGATCACTAGTGAGATTTTTTTTATTTTTTTAGATTTTTATTTTTACTGAAATTCCTATTGTATGAATTTGCATTTGTCCCATATGTTGTCAGCATGCACCATCATAGCACATACAGCCTTGTTTTTAATGGAAAATGAAATGGGCAGTCTATAAACTTCAGTCACGCTGTAGTGTTTTAAAAAAGCAACTGTTATGAGCTTTATTATTCGGGGTAATACGGAAGATGTTAAATATTCTTACCCAAATTAGACCCCATAAATGGATTACAGGCCTCTCAGAGTGTCACATCTTTGGATTTTCACAGTGTGTCACGTAAGAGCGTGATTCATATATGCACAAATGTGTCCAGCAGTGACTTCACGTCTTTGCGGCCTTGTGTCCCTCTCATATTACCTCCTCAGGCTGAGGTTGTGGCTTCTAGATTAACTGCAGTATTTATGAACCTGGCCTGTCTAATAGCAGACTAGAAGGGGGGGAAATATAGCTCACTTAGCAGGATTACTGGATGCAATTGGGCCCCAAAGGCCTTCTTTACTGCCTGCTGTAAATGTTCCCTCAGAGAGCGGGACAGTCTTGGGATTGATCGCAGTTAAGGAGAAAGTCGATCTGTTTCCTGTGTTCCATCAAGAGCGTCAGTGATGGATGCTTCTCAGGAGAAGGGGACACTTTTCTCCTCGGAATGCCAATCTGAGACATCCACCCATCTTCTCTGGAGTGATGGAAAGCTGGTAAACCGTGTTTCCTCCTCTCCCTCTCTGCAAAATATTGCCGAAGCGCCAGCTCAGTAGCTGACACGGAGGACAGAGATGAATGGAAAGAGACGACCTTGCCGTGCATTTCCATTTAACGTGGCGCCCTCGGCACCGCTGATTCTCCCCAGACATCCATTTTCAGTAAGGAGCTCGGCTTCTGTCCTGGGAGAGATACAATATCTCAGACGACTCCTGTTCCTCTGGGCCTGAGGGGAATATCTCAAGAGAGATCTCAGGCACAGCAGTGCCTCTTCCTGTGCTTCTGTCTGTGAGCACTGTAAGAGTTTTTGGAAGAAAATCTAGCTGTAAATTGATTGAAATAACCACTGTTAAACATTTAAAAAATATATAATCTACAAAACAAATTTTGAAATTTTAAACACGCAGTTGCATGCAATTTACTAATTATTATTATTACTTACTATTATTATAATATTGTTTTTTATATGTATTTTTATTCTTAAGTTGAAGCCCTCAAAAGGCCTTGGTGTACTACCTTAGTGATTTTTCATCAGTTTTACTCCGTTGAAGTGAAGTGGAGCTTTGTAACATCTATGATTCATGTTCAGATCAAACAAAAGCAGTCCCACATTTTTTCTCAGTTTCTTCTTAGTACATGGTTTACACATGCTGTATGAGTTATATGAAGCACTCTGTTACAGCCTTTAAGTTATCCTTAAAGCTACAAATTATAGACACTGTCAGAGAGAATGAGATAAGGAACAAGTAAGGCATGAACACATTTGTCAATATGGGTTTCCTTTGGCCGGCTGGTGTACATTCAGGATGTTTATTCACAAGCGTATCTTGAATTTCACCAAACAGCTCAAGCTGTTCAACATTATTCCAGAAAGCAGCTGCGGAAAGAGTGGCGGGCTTTCATTTTCTCACAGTATGCCTCGACGCTATTGAGTTTCCTATTTGAATGCTAGCACTGAAATTCAGTGCTGCCATTGAAATGCTCCTCATATTTATGTGAAACATTTTGAAGCCTGACATTTTCAAAAGCTTGAAATTAGAATACGAGCTGGAGTGCAGTCATGTAGTGGTTAGTATTTTGTAATTTGTAATCTTTTTTTTTTTTTTTCCTTCTGGGCATTTTTACCATAGTAACCATCATTTCTGTTAAAATTGCATCATTGCTATTATTGCACAACACTAAGAAAGAAGTACCACGACTGAAAAAGCACCATAGACTATATTAAATCAAAGTGTACAATGGTAATACCAAACAAACAAACAAACAAAAAATACTGTATTGGTACAGTGATCTATGAAAGCCTGTTTTCACCACTGAATTGTGAGATACAAATTTGCAATTGCGAGTAATAATGTCAGAATTGCGAAATATAAAAAAAAACTCACAATTCTAACTTTCTTGTGGCTTTTTTTTTATTAGAACTAAGTTTATATCTCACAAATTTGACTTTATAACTCACAATTGTTATAATTAGTTCTAATGTCAGAATTACAAGATATCAACTTACAATTGCGAGTTTAAAATGAGGAATTTAAAGTCAGAGATATAAACTTGCAATTCTGACTTTCTAACTCGCAATTATGAATTATAAAGACAGAACTTCGAGATATAAACTCACAATTGCGAGCGAAAAGTCTGAATTAAAAGGCAGAGATATAAACTCGCAATTATGACTTTATAACTCGCAATGGTGAGTTTATTTCACATTTCTGACTTTATAACTTGCAATTGTAAGATATTAACTGAGATATAACTGTAAATTGTGAGATATTAACTCACAATTGCGAATTTAAAAGTGAGAATTTCAAGTCAGAGATATAAACTTGCAATTCTGACTTTATAACTTACAATTGTGATTTTATATTTCACAATTCTGACTTTATAACTCTCATTTGTGAGTTATAAAATTAGAATTATGAGATATAAACTCACAACTGCGAGTTTAAAAGTCAGAATTTAATGTCAGATATTAAACTTGCAATTCTGACTTCATAACTCATAATTGTGAGTTTATATCTTGCAGTTCTGACTTTATAACTCGCAATTGAGTTTATCTCACAATTCTGACTTTATAACTTGCAATTATGAGATATAAACTGAGACTACATTGTGAGATATAAACTCACAATTCTGACTTTTAAACTCACAATTGTAAAAGTCAGAATTACAAGATATAACTCACAATTGTGAGTTTAAAGTCAGATATAAACTTGCAATTCTGACTTTTAACTCAATTGTGATATAACAGTGAATAGTGAGATATAAACTTACTATTGCAAGTTTAAAAGTCAGAATTTAAAGTCAGAGATATAAACTTGCAATTCTGACTTATTCTTCCTTTTTTTTTATGTTAATTCAGTTGCAGAAATCTGCAGTGATCAGTATCAGCTTGTACTGTGTAACCGTGGTATTTTGTTATTTACATGGTGCTGGAATTCATCTCACTGTCTAAATGAATGAAGGAATGAATCACAAAAATATGCCATGGTGGTTTTGTGATACTTCATGACTAAAATGAATGTGCAATGGCATTTATGTAGTAGAAGTACTTCCAAAAATACCATGGTTCTACTATGATATTTTGAATATATGCTTTACTATAGCATTTGATAATTTACAGTGTTATTTCAATGTCATATTACCGTTTCTAAAATTACTTCATGTTTCAATTGTTTTGTTTTGTTTTGTTTCATGATTCATTAGTTGCAAATACAGGTTTACTGTACTATCAGTAACAAAATACTAAAGCAGTAAAGCAGAAGTGTTTTGTTTTGTTTTGTTAGGAAAATTAGCATTAGGAGTTAGCTTAGCATCCCACAGCTTTTCTTATATCACATTCATTGTCTACACAAGATAGCGCAGCTTATCGAAATGCTTTACAAGGCCTATCAGAGAAACAGATATGATTAGTAGTTATGGAAATGAACCCGGGATCAGTTCAGATAACGTGCTTCTACGGCAGTAAACAAAGATTAGGAAGCAGGAAGGACAGGGTTGCTTTAATAAATCATAGCAGGGCCACTAGGCTCAACATAAAATCGGCCTGTGTCAAAGTAGTTTTTCCCCCATTGATTTGAGTTTACCCAAACCAGCAGATGTATGCACACACACGCTCCTCAGAAACAAACACACATGCGGAAAACTACTCATTCCCATTTGTTTTGGCTCGTTTTCATTACTGTCTTCCAGGCCAGAGGGAGTACGTCCAGAGCAGGCCACAATAGTCCTGATGACAGATCAAACTTCACTGAGCCAGAGAGCAAGTGTGTGGTCTGGCCTCAAGTAACAGGGTCACTTAACCTCTGAGAGTGTGTGTGCGTGTGCATAAGCACGTGTGTTTGTTTTACATCTGTTATTCCTTGAACTCATACCGATCAGAAGCCCCTGCTGACCCCATTCTCTTTGTCTTTATTATAAATGAGCCCAGTAAAAGGAACACAGACCCCGCCGTGGTCGCCTTCTCGCACGTCCTTTCCTCAGAGGCAATAAATGAGGTGTTGAGAATCGCCAGACACACTTTAGAGTTTTCCCCCCCTTCCGTTTAGCTGACATCATCGCTTTGAGAGTGTGAGGGGACTGCACTTGAGCTGCTAAGAGAATATGGTGTGACCCAAGGTCAAGACCATGGCCCAGTTAGGCACGAACATATAGACACACACTCTTGTGGGTCCCCCCCCCCCCCCCCCCCATCCTCAAGCTTCTGTTGCCTATTAGTCCTCCTAATGCACTGCTGTCAGGTTCGCTCCTCACAGTCTCTTGCAACAGTAGTTCTAAGTAATAATACTTGCACTTTTTTTGTGCAGACACATAAAATCCTTACAAAACTTTACCATGGTAACCATGATTTCATCACCATAGTGTCTACAGTGAAAGTATAATCAAAATAACCGCTGTACCGCTATACAGTGGTAATATGCAATGGTACTTTAAAATGTTTCTTACAAAAAAAGAGACTATAGGGGTTATGGATGCTTCTAGCAGGAGATCTGATTCATTTGTTATTGTACGCTAACATAATACTATGTTTCCATTGGATATGTACCGTTATATTAATGGTTTTACTTTTTATTTTATTTTTAATTTTATTTATTTAATTATTTTTTGTTTGTTTGTTTGTTTTGGCTTTTACTGGTTTTACTTTTTATTTTATTTTTAATTTGTTTGTTTGTTTTGGCTGTACTGTTTTTGCATTTTGTTTTGCTTTTTTGTTTTGTTTTGTCCTTTTGTTTGTTTTGCTTTTCTTTGATCGAAAAAAGGAAGCGAAAGGGCTTATGGACACTTCTAGATGTAGATCTGATAAATTTTTTATTGTGCGCTATAACAAGGACCACTGTAATACTATATTTTCATTGGATATGTACTATGATATTACCGGTTTTATTTTATTTTTTATTTTATTATTTTTCATTTTTTAACATTTGTTTGTTTTCGCTGTATTTTTTGCTTTTTGTTTTGCTTTTTTTCCTGTACTTTTGTTGTTGTTTTTTATCTTTTGTCTTTTTTGTTTGTTTTGCTTCTTGTTTTACTTAGTTTTCTTTTTGTTTTTAGCACATTTTTCTTTGTTTTCATATTATTGTTGTTGTTGTTGATGTTGTTGTTGTTGTTGTTATTTTATTAATTAATTTGTTTTGTTTTGTTTTTTTGGCTGTATTTTTACTGTTTGTTTTGCTTTTTTTGTTGTTTTTTTAATCTTGTTGTTTTGCTTTTTTTGCTCTATATTTTGCTTTTTTGTTTTACTATATTTTTGTTGTTTTTTTTTTTTTTAACTTGTTTTGTCTTTTCATTTGTTTTGCTTTGCTTTTTCTTTTTTGAACGTTTTCTTTGTTTTTATGTTGTTGTTGTGTTGTAATTATTATTTTATTAATTTATTATAATTATTGTCTTTGTTTTGCTTTGCTTTTTGTTTTACTTTGTTTTCTTTTTGTTTGTAGACTTTTTTTCTCATTTTGTTCTCATATTTTCATATTGTTGATTTGTTGTTTTTATTATTATTATTTTTAAAAGTATTCATTTATTTGTTCATTTTGGCTGTAATTTTTGCTCTTTGTTTTGTTATTTTTATTTTGCTATACTTTTGTTGTTTTTGCTTTGCTCCTCCTTTTACTTTGTTTTCTTTTTGTTTTTTAGAACAATTTTTGTTTTCATGTTGTTGTTGTTGTTATTTACTTTTTTTGACAGCGGTGGACAGTAATACCACATTTTGTGTAAATAAAATAACCTTATTATTATTATTATTATTATTTATTTTATTTTTTTGTATTTTTTTTTAACTATAGTAACCATGGTAAAGTTTTGCAAAGGAGGCAATATATAGATAATGTATATTTGTGTCATTAGGCGGTGTCTGTGGATTACAGTACATTCACAACAGAATGACATAGAGAGTGTTTTATGTGCGTGTCCATGTATAGAAATAGCACACCATGTGTAAGTGTTTTGACAGATTATGCAGCTTTAAATCCGGGTCATGTTACCGCATATGTAGTGTATCCCAGCATGCAGTGTGGGATGCTTCATGCCTGCCGTTTTTTTCACTCTCCAGATTACGTTCTTGAATGCTGCTTGATGTTTCAGACATCATCACAGGGTAGTTCATTTGCTCTGTTGATATCCATCTGAGCTTGCTGATTCAATCCTGGATACAAAAAAAAACACCGGAAAGACAGCCAGGATTGGATATTAGGGTAAAATCGTGGCTGACAAAAAACGCTAGGCTGAATATTTGTCTTTTGGACACATGCACATGTCAAATCTGGGTGGTATTTTAAGATAACATCACAAAGAATCAGGAAAGACAAGTATTTGTGTCTTACTAAACACAAACACACATTTTCCTTCAGTCTGATGCAATCCCAGGTCCATACCTCCTGTTTTTCATGCCGTGCAATAGTACAGTCTATGCACATGTTCACATATTTGTATTGGTGTTGCGGTCAATCTATGAAAGCCTGGCAGTTGTGACATATAAGGTCTGCATTCTAAAAATGTTTATTTTAATTATTTAATTGTTAAACTGGTTGTTTCTTAAATTCGTTCATGAACGAATCAGTTAAGTAAACAATTCAATGACTCATTTGTTTAGTTTCTGAAAGAATGAGTGTGTTTGAATGAGTCATTTGCCACCTACTGGTGTGATGATGTTAAATGTGGAAAGAGCCACTGGAAAAAAAAAATGGGTCTGTTCCCATGATGTGGTGGTTGCTTAAGCACATCAAAAAAAATAAAAATAAATTATTTATCATCTCAGGCAGTATGCTGCCAATTCATGCTAATATTTTTTCTTTAAAAAGGTGGCAAATAGTCATTAAAACTCATTAAAACTGAGAATAAAAATCAGTTTATTGCTGACTAGCTTTGGTTTTAAGTAGCACTTGAAAAGGTGATTTTGTTGTTTTTGAATGGAAAATTTTAAGTAGGCAGAAGAACAGATTATGATCAGAAACATTTTCATTTTTGTTTAGCAGTGCAAGAATTAGCACCCCTATAGCTAAGTCTTAAGTGATAACTGACTGATTTAATTAAAGGGATATGTGGCATCTCGAGTGTCCTTTTTAAAATCGTAGGTTTTAATCAGCTGTCATTGTGTAGTGTGAATGTCACACTCAGAAAATATCTTTGCAAAGGCGATAACAGGTTGTAGAGTTCGAATAAAAATAGCAATTTAACTGTTTGCCCCCCCCCCCCCTTTTTAATAAGTAGCAGACTGTGTTTCATTTAGCAACTGGGATTAAAGTCCTGTTTATATTTATCATCAATTAAGAAAGGTTCCCAAAAGTACCATGGTATTGTCATGTTGATTAGACCTTAGTTTTTCTATAGTACTAGGACAGGTATTTTTGAAAATATCTTAATATCTTCATCTCATAACATGAATTTTAGAATATATACATTACATTAGTTATATACATTATATATACATTAGTTTGGAAGTTTTAGGTTGATTATTTATTTATTTATTTATTTATTTATTTATTTATTTATTCATTCATTCAGTTTAGGTTTTTTTTATGTTTTTAAAAGAAAGATCTCTTATGGTCACAAAGTATACATTTATTTAATCAGTAATACAATAAAAACAATATTGTGAAATGTTACAATTTAAAATAATTTTTTTGAATATTTGAATATATTATAAAATGTAATTTAATGAATTTTGGCATTGAATTGCCACATAATTGCCACTTCAGAAATCATTGTAATATGATGATTATTATTATCAGTGATGAAAGCAGTTTATACCAGAGGTCAACTGATGTATTGGTTTTGCCGATTAATTGGCACCGATATTGAATAGCGGAACTATCGGTTATCGGCAAAAATCCATGCCGATATTTTTTTCTGGGTTGGGTCCTCATTTCCTCATCAAGGTCGTCATTATACAGCAAAGTCCCTATCCACCTTACTTTTCAATGTGGAAGTAAGCTATTTTCTGGTAATGTGTTAGACATCTTGTTCATAATCTGCCATAGAGAAATAACGAGAAGAATATTGAAGTGCCGTAAACGGTAAAACTGTTTGCACTACAAACTATTGTGTTCATAATTAAGATAATACATTAAAATAATACGGTAAGACGAGATGATTTGTACAGATAAACGTAGCTGGACGCGGATGAGACCGGAAGCCAGACACATTAAATTTACAAACGGCCGCTCCCACACTTAAGGCAAAAATAAGGTGGATAGTCTTTGTTATACAGCATGAGAGCAGCCTCTAGTCGCGTCTAGTGTGTGTGATACCAGATGCACGTCCTGATTTTGCTGAGTTAGATGTGTTCCTGGGTCAACATATTTTGTTGACCCTGGAACAACATTTTAATCCAAAAATTTAATCTTGACCACATCCCTACACCTAATCCTAACCTTACCCATGAGTAATCCCTAAAATCAGAGGAAATGATAGATGAATGACACTGATGTACGTGCACCAAACACTGATTGTAAGCCTAAACTTCACAAAAACTGCAAACTGTTTTTTTCAAATCTGATTGGTTAATCACAATGTTGTTCCAGGGTCAACAAAGATGTTGATCCAGGAACATGTCGTACTTGGTAAAATCAGGTTCTGCGATACCAGATAGCTGTGAGTTCTAGACGCGGCGCTGCACTTTTGCCCATTGTGTGACTAACATATTTTTATATTTTGATTAGATAACCACAAATGTTCTAGAATAGAAGCAGTTAAATTGTGAAAGTACACAATATCCTTATGTATGTAATTTCAATACTATGGCCTTTGTGTAGATATTTAAAGATGGCCATCTTTAGCTTGATTGTTGGTGTAATGGTAACCCTTTACAATATGAGTCCATTTTTAACATTAAGCTGTAGAATAGAAGTATTGTTCCTTGTTAGAGTGTGTTAATTTCAGCATTTACTAATATATTTTCATATTTTTAGTTGCTTTTGTTAACATTATTGAACAATGAACTAACTGTAATGATCAATATATAATTAATATTAATATTTTTATTCATTTACAAAGTATGGTTCTGTAAGCTACTTTTTAATCGGTCGATTAATCAGTATCGGCCAGTGTGGTCCAACCTAGTTATCGGTATCGATAAAATCCAATATCGGTCGATCTCTAGTTTATACTATGACACTTTTTTTTCCAGAATTTTGATTAATTGAAAAATATAACTTTAACTTTTTTAGCATTATAAATCAATTTAATGCACCCTCGCTGAATAAAAGTATTAATTTCTTTTCAAAAAAAAAAAAAAAACATACTGACCCCTAACTTATAAACAAACTTCCAATCAGTAAATCAGTAAATATTATATAATATTGTATTATATAAACTCAAACAGCAGTACTATGGTATTCTTGGAAGTACCTTGGTTAGTGATGTAAAATCATGGTACATGTTAATACAATACATCTTCAGTGTACAGTATTATGGTACTGCCACCAAATGTTTTGTTATTCATTTTTAAGGTATTTTAAGGTACCTTAAAGAAGACATCTGTAGTTCTTTTTTTTTTTTTTTTTTTTACTGTTAATAGGAATGTCTTTGACAAATGAACAGCCTTTGCCGTCAGCTAGTTTGTGTATGTTTTTAAAGTCCAATGTATTTTGAATGGATTTTACCTGTCACAGTTGGATTAATGCTTGAGTCTCACTGGTTCTAACAGCCAGTGTTCTCAGCAGGTGTAGTATTATTGTCTTGATGGAGCCAATTTACACCGTAGCCATTTTAACAGCTCACTCTTGTAGCAAGCCGTGTACATTACAAATGAACGCTGAAACGTTTGTTTAGCACCAGATGTTTCTGCACTAGCCTGGGGGCCTTTTTGTCTTTGTAAAGAATTTAAAGCTGAGATTTTGCCTTGCAAATGAGCAAACCAAGTGGGCTGCATCACAAAGACGCCTTATTTGAATTTGCCCCATTAGTTTTCATAACATCTTGCAAAACACGTTTCTTCTTTCAAGTTTCAAGTTGAAAATTTTGTTACGAGTGAAGGTGGAAAAACAGCGTCTGCTGCCACATTAGGAATGTTGACAAACAAACATACCAGTTTTTTTAAATCCGTGTTTTCAAAAGTGTTTCTACTTTTCTTTCGTAATTGCAGAGGGAGAGTTGCATCGTGGGAAGCAGCAGGGCGGCGGTGTATTTTAGGTAAACACTTGGGGCGACATGTGGTCTAATTGCCCTCCAGGTGTCACATGTGTCTCTCTGCATGTTGGTGTTATGTGTATGTATTCCGGTATATTGGTTAGGCCCGCGGTGCCCCCCGAGACAGTTGGTGGCAGAGATGATGAGAGCTCATGTTTAAGCCCATGTGTCATCTTTGTGCCTCGGTCTCCAAGGCATATGGCTGGGGAGTGGAAAATAGGACTGGGACAGACAGACAGACAGACAGACAGGCCCATAGGGACCACTGATCTACCCCTTTCATTAACCCATGGGCCCCGAGGGACCTGGGGTCGGTGGGTAAAGACACCACTGAACATGATATAAGGCCATATGGGGCCCTGCCTTTCAAAAGCACTTAGTATGTGCAAATCTGTTTTGTCAAAGGAATAAGAGCAGCTCTGATTTGGTTGGAGGCAGTTGTTATGCTCCAATCACTGATCTCAATGCTGAAATGAGGCTTGCATCAAACTTTTTTGTTTTGATGTGTCATTATAATTCAAAGACCTTTTTTTTTTTCAGCCTGATTTCTCTGCAACAGAGCTAAATCATCTCTTTGAATGTCTATGGACCCTTTACAGTAAGGTTCTGTATGCTAACATTAGTTAATGCAGAAGCTAACATGAAATAATACTGAAAAAGACTTTTATAGCAATCACTTTATTAAATCTGCCATAGGTTCATCCAAAAAAATGAAAACTGTGTCATCATTTACTGACCCAAGTTGTTTCAAACCTGAAAGAGTTTTGTTCCTCACAGAAGAAGATATTAAAAGTATATATAGGTAACTGTGAAGTTGCTGTCCCCATTTGGACCATCCTGTTAACCTGAACTATCCCTTTAAACTATGCCAAATTTACACTACAAAGGTGGCACAGAAGCACTTCTAAAGTGGCATTAGGTGTCTTTTCGCAGACTGCTAAATATGGTGACATAAATACATTTATACAGCAATTATAAATGTATACTTTGATATTAGGGCTTGAGGTAGGTCTAAGCAGGCATAATTCAGTCTAGCATTTTGAGCAGGCACAGAGCAGCCTTAACTCGGCTATGTAAAGAAGCATCTAGTGCCAAATTTATACTGCTAAGATGGCACAGAAGTGCTTCTGAAGTGGCATTTAGGTGGCATAAATATGTTTAGACAGCAGTTAAAAGTGTACATTTTGATTCTAGGGGTTGATATGGCTCTAAGCAGGCATAATTTAGTCTGGCTTTTAATCAGCTTTGCATCTTTAAACTGAATTTTGAGCAGGCACAGAGCAGTTTTAACTCAGGCTATGTAAAGATACCTTATGCCAAATTTACCCAGAAAAGGTGGCACAGAAGCACTTCTGAAGTGGCATTTAGGTGTCTTTACACTGACTGTTTAATGCTGCTCAGAGGTTGCAAAAATATATTTACACAGCAGTTACAATTGTACATGTTTATTCTATGGCCTGAAGCGGCTCTAAGCAGACATTATTTATTCTAGCTTTTATTCAGCTCAGCAAAGTTTTACCCAGCAAAGGTGGTAAAGAAGCGCTTCTGAAGTGGCATTTAGGTGTCTTTACACAGACTGTTTAATGCTGCTCAGAGGTGGCATAAATATATTTACACAGCAGTTACAATTGTATGTTTTGCGTTGAGGTGGCTCTAAGCAGGCATAATTTAGTCTGGCTTTTATGCAGCTTTGCATCTTTAAACAGAATTTTGAGCAGGCACAGAGCAACCTTAACTTGGCTCTGAAAAGATGCCTTATACCCAGCAAAGGTGGCACAGAAGCGCTTTTAGGTGGCATTTAGGTGTATTTACACAAACTGTTTAATGCAGCTCAGAGGTGGCATAAACATATTTACACAGCAAATACTAGTGTATATTTTGATTCTAGGGGCTAAGGTGGCTCTAAGCAGGTATAATGTAGTCTCGCTTTTATTTAGCTTTGGATCTTTAAACTAAATTTTGAACAGGCACAGAGCAGTCTTAACTTAGCTATGTAAAGATCTTATGCCCTTATCTTATGAACTTATGCCCAGCAAAGTTAAGGAAGTGGCAGGAAAAGTGGCATAGAAGCGCTTCTGAAGTGGCATTTAGGTGTCTTTACACAGACTGTTTAATGCTGCTCTGAGGTGGCATAAATATATTTACACAGCAGTTACAATTGCATTTTTTTTTTTTTTTTTATTCTAGCAACTAAGGTGGCTCTGAGCAGGCATAATTTAGTCTGGCTTTTATTCAGCTTTGCATCTTTAAACTGTTTTTTGAACAAGCACAGAGCAGTCTTAACTCAGCTATGTAAAGATCTTATGCCCTTATCTTATGAACTTATGCCCAGCAAAGTTAAGGAAGTGGCAGGAAAAGTGGCATAGAAGCACTTCTGAAGTGGCATTTAGGTGTCTTTACACTGACTGTTTAATGCTGCTCAGAGGTTGCAAAAATATATTTACACAGCAGTTACAATTGTACATTTTTATTCTAGGCCCGAAGCGACTCTAAGCAGGCATTATTTAGTCTAGCTTTTATTCAGCTCAGCAAAGTTTTACCCAGCAAAGGTGGTACAGAAGCGCTTCTGAAGTGGCATTTAAGTGTCTTTACACAGACCGTTTAATGCTGCTCAGAGGTGGCATAAATATATTTACACAATTGCATTTTTTTTATTCTAGCAACTAAGGTGGCTCTAAGCAGGCATAATTCGAGATTTTGCCTTGTCAGTCTGGCTTTTATTCAGCTTTGCATCTTTAAACTGTTTTTTTGAACAGGCACAGAGCAGCTTTAACTCAGCTGTGTAAAGACACCTTTCACTAAATTTACCCAGCGGTGGTGGCACAGAAGCACTTTTGAAGTGGCATTTAGGTGTCTATACACGAACTGTTTAATGCAGCTCAGAGTTGGCATGAATACATTTACATAGCAGTTACAACTGTATACTTTGATACTAGAGGCTAAGGTGGGTCAGAGCTGGTATAATGTCTTCACACTGAATTTTAGGCGGGCACAGAACAGCCTTATTTCAGCTGTGTCCCTTTAAATAATCTTAACTAATTTAACTATATTGTATTGTAACTTTATTTTCTGGTTTTCTGTACCTGATACACCAGTGCATTTTATTCCCCATTAAAAAAGGTCTATGTATTTGAAAATGTTACTTTTTAGGTTGACGTCACCTAAGTTACTGATGTATCCACCTGTGAGACACTTACTTGCCATAATCTAGTCATTTTCTGATGTAATAAAATCAAGCTGTGCCCTTTTTTCCTGATTGAATATCTTTTTTCCTGATATTTGTCACATTGTGTAAATAAAATGAGTTGTGAATGTCATTTCTTGTTGGCAATCTGTTGTGGAATGTGAGACCACTGCTATTAATAGCTTCATGTTAGTGTCTGTCAACTGACGCAGGGCATTAGTTGCACATACGGCACTTATTTAACAGCCTGACTTTAATGAACTTCTGGTTTTGTTTGCTTTGATTCCATCTGTGTAAGTGATTTTCACTCACAGCATAATGCAAAGTTTTTTCTCTTGCCCTCAAGGGTGATCGAGTACGCAAATAGCTCACCGTAGAACCGCATTTGTGTAAATTTGCCTCTGTGCAACCCCCATCTTACTGGAAAGCACGGGATGCATGTTGGGGTTTTGAGACTTGTGTAATACGTTTGGCCACCTAATGTGGACATCAATCACGCTGAGCTATGAACAATGCGCAGTGATGATAGACGTTTAATGGATACTCTGGGACTCATCGTAATAAAAGCAGGAATCCATTTAGTGTATAAAGCGCTGTGTCTTTGGAATACAGTCCAGCCCAGAAGGGTTGTTTAGGTTAGTGTGACCGGGAAGGAGAAGGTCAAATGGTGATGAGATTATAGCGAAGGCTGATGATGTCATCACAAAGAAACCTTATGGAATAATTGATTCTGGTCAATCACAGCCATTCTGTGAACAAATATTTTTTTGTATAATGCGCTTTAAACCGTCACAGGCAAGCAACTTTCTTTAATATATCTGAAAACATAATTTATTCCTGTGATGCAAAGCTGAATTTTAATCAGCCATTACTCCAGTCTTGTATGTCGCGTGACCCTTTAGAAATCATTCTAATACGCCGATTTATTATTAGAATTATCTAAGTTGGCAAAAGTTGCTAAATAAAAGTATTAATTTCTTTCAAAAAAACAAAAAACAAAGAATAAACATTTACTGACCCCAAACTTTTAAACAATAGTTTATATTGTTAGTAAAATGCTTCTATTTTAAATAAATTCTGTTCTTTTGAACTTTTTATTCATCAAAGAATCCTGAAAAAAAAGTATCAAAGATCACACAAAATACCACACAAGTAACACGTAAAAATAAAAATAAATAAATACATAAAAAAAAATATATAAAAAGCAGCACAATTGTTTCTATCACTGATAATAAATCAGCATATTAGAATGATTTCTGAAGGATCATGTGATTGAATACTGGAGTAATGATGATAAAAATTCAGCTTTGATTGCAGGAATTAATTAGATTTTAATGTATATTGAAATAGAAAAATGTTATTTTACATTGTAATAATATTTCACAATATAACATTTTTTCAGTATTTCTGATCAAATAAATGCAGCCTTGATGAGCATAAGAAACTGCTTAAAAAATATAAAAAATCTTACTGATCCCAAACTTTTGAATGGCAGTGTAATTTTAATATTATTATTTAGTATTTTTGCTGTTTTTTAATAAAAATTAAAAAATAAAATATTAATGTATTTTTATTTTAGCTTTTATTTTTAAATAATTTTAGTACTTCAGAAATTAATGTTATTTTAGTAGTTGCCAATTCTACAATTTTATTTTTTATTTATTTTTTAAGTAATATTTTATTTTATTTCAGTTACCTATTTAGTTAGTTAACAATAACAAGACTGTTTCCCACATAGCTGTGCTAGTTTTGTGCTTTTTGAATTTTGGCTATGCAAAAAAAAAAAAAAAAAAAAAAAAAAATGAAAACTGAAAACTGAAAATGCAAATTGTTATTTGGCAACATTACTGGAATTTTTGGACACATCGTGTTTGGCATTCAGTTGACCAAAAGTGTCAGTAAAAATGTTTCTAATGTAACTAACAAAATATTTCTGTTTCAAATAAATGCTGTTCTTTATCAAAGAATCTTGTAAAGAAGGAAAGTTTCACAGTATCCAGCAAAACTGTTTATGAGATAATAATAATATTTCTTGAGCACCAAATCAACATATTAGAATGATTTCTGAAGGATCAAGTGATGCTGTTGAAAATTCAGCTTTGGAATAAACTATATTTTAAAATATACTGAACGAAGAAAATAGTTTATTTAAATTGTAATAATATTTCACAATGTTACTGTTTTTTCACTGTATTTTTTAATCAAATAAATGCAGCCCTAGTGCGCATACTTCTTTCAAAAAGATTTACTTTTGAACAGTAGTATACGCGCACCACAGCAACTGCTACATTACAGCTCTGACTTTAACTCTTAGAATGTACATTGGGGTCTGTGTTTCTGTTATACATTGCAAGAGACAGGTGGCGCTATTCTGCGGCAGAATACAAAGCCTTAAATCTCCCACACTCCCGCCCTTTCCTCCCTCACTCAATCCGCCTCTCTCCAAGCAGCTGCCTCTGCTGAGACAGGAGCAAATGAGAGCAGATGAATCCATTTGGCCCCTGGCCCCGTTGTGGCCCTGCCATGCTCCGAGCGCTCTGCTCTGCTCTGGGGCAGCTCGGGGATAATGAGCCTGGAGATTGAGCCACTGTAGAGGTGCCACTGTCGCCCGCCCTCTCTCTCCTTCTCTTTCTGTGCGCCTCTTGTCTCGTTCCCTCTTTGTCTCTCTTTCACTCTCGCTTTGGGTTAATAGAGGTGAGGCTCCTCTAGTGCGGGACACTTTTTCCAGCAAATTAGGGGAAGGATCTGTGTCCCCAGAGCCTGCCCTCTGTTACGCTCTCCCAGCCCGCCCCTCACCGCTGGCAGCGGAGAGCTTTCATCCGAACGGGGAGAGTGGTGGGTTTGAGACTTGGGCGGGGGGTAATGAGGACTGACAGGACTTGATTCCCGAGCAGGGATTGAGAGAAAACAGCTGACAGGTGAAGACGAGAGTGAGAGAGAGCGATCGGTGCGGCTGAGATAAAGTGCGAGTGAGAAGAGATGGAGTGGAAGGAGGGAGAGAACAAGGGCGAGGCGGAGGTGAAATTCTCGTGCTAATGGAGGTGGGACTTGTGGCGGCTCAGGGGCTCTTGGCTGGAGACGGCAGGCCCTTTGAGGTTAGACAGGATCAAAAGAGCAGAATAACAAAACAGAGAGACTTCACCCCAGCACGGCTCTCAGCACGCCTGCTCGCCACTCCTCCCTTCAGGGCAGAGATTTGGTGGCGTGTAGGAGAGGGGTTTTACCTTCAGAGCCTGGCAAGAATACGTTTGCGGTCTATACTCCCCTTGTCGTTCTTGTTAAGGTCTTTTCTGCATGGTTTTATCTCTTTTAACTCTTTAGTTCCTTGTTTAAACAAACATATGTAACAAGTGCCATCTGCAGCTACAAATGGTCACTCTTTAAAGTTGGGTGGATTCTGATTGGCTGTCAATGGGTTTATCATTTTGAAAGTGATTCTAGCAAAATCATTCCTCTGTGTTGTTATCATTAAACCTGTTATGTGAACTTCCCTGTTCTCTTAGATTCAGAATAATTATTATTAAACATCTCTTTAACCTGGGTTTTTTTTTTTTTTTGTCTAGACCAGGGGTCGATAACCTATGGTATGCGTGCCAACATTGGCATAATCACTGGCATGCAAGCAGCATTAAAGCTAATTATTTTACTCAATGTTGACAAGTTTCTGTGCTTCTGAATATTTCTTTGTGTGCTTTGTGTGCTTTGAGTTCTTCTTAGGGTAGGATTTATTTCAAACACTTGAGTAATTTCGGGGTAAAAAAAATCAATCGTCTGCGATAATGAACGCGATATAGCATAACTTGTCAGTGAACTACTGCTCTGTGTAGTAAATGCTGCTACATCCGAAAGCACGTGCTGGAGATTTACTGCTGATTACACAACCAGCTTTACTGAAAAAATGCCTGACAATCACCTTCGATTTAATCAAGCAGCCCTATTTCAAAGTACACTCAACTGCTGATGGATAAGTTCTACACTTGTGCAGTGCCACCTGGTGGACTGGTTCTGTCTCAACATTCACTTTGCGCTTGCGTTGTCGTACATGGAATGTCAGCACGGGAACAAAAATTGGGCAGTACTCAGATGGTGAACGTTTGTGGACATTTCTGATGATGAAAGTTGCATCATGCAGACTCAGCAGATCGTTGCAGAACGTTGAACGCCAAAGTATACTTTGGGCTTAAAGGGCCTTTTAAAGGGAACCCTGGGTATTAAGACTTGCATGGCTTAATATAACATTAATGATGTCTCTTACTAAATTGTAGTAGAAAACCCATGAAGATTTACGTCGTTTAAAAAATCCACATCATTTTATACATATTTTGGACTATGGGGGGACCATTATGATGTTGCACTCTGTGAGCTACTGGCGCTACCGGTTATTATTTTTACCGCAGCACAACTCGGAAAATAATACAGCGATATGATCAGGGTTGCCAGGATTTCATAACAAAACCCGCCCAGTTGCTACTCAGAACTAGCCCAGTCACACTTTGGTGAGGGTTCCTCTGGTAAAATTTGCATTCCATCACATTATTGTGGATGCTTAAACCCACGGACATGAAAAAGCAACAGTGTTAAAGTAGCCCGGTTCCACATGAAAACTGTGGACTTGGCAACACTGGGTACGATTCCACATTGTGCGGCTATTGGTTGTAATTTCCAGTCGAAGGGCAACAAGAGAAGCGATGCAAGTCTTCACTGCTTTTCTACCAATAAGAAGAGGTGAAAAAATGGGAAGATGCCTGTGGACAAATAAACTTCCTAAACACCTGCGTATTTGTTCTCTTCACTTTAGCTCTGATGCTTTTTTGGATTTTTATAATTGACAAATGCTAGATGCCATGTTGACGCTTGTCATGATGCTGTGGCCACTGAAGGAGTTTCTTAGCATGGATTTCACATGTTATCCAGGGGCATTTAGACTCATGGTGGGAAAAAATCTATGGTACGGCATTTGGTTTAAGCCTACACTTATATCCATCACCACCTGTAAGCTTTTTCAGTAGCTGTGGTCATTGTATCAGTATTATATTTCCCGAGTTGTGTATTCTGAGATTTGTGAAGTGCCAGTAGCTCACTGAGTGCAACCATTTCACGTCATCAAATATAACGGCGCCCCTCATAGCCCAAAATATGTATAAACCGATGTGGATTTTTTAAATAATGGAAAATATTTAATGGGTTTTTATTTTATTAAATTAAAATATTTAATTTAATTTTACTGCATGTTTCACTAAGAGACATCATTTATGTTATATTAAGCCATATAA
This sequence comes from Cirrhinus mrigala, assembly GCA_036247105.1. Lineage (NCBI taxonomy): Eukaryota > Metazoa > Chordata > Actinopteri > Cypriniformes > Cyprinidae > Cirrhinus > Cirrhinus mrigala. The sequence continues at coordinate 37,295,357 of CM070011.1, read as the reverse complement.
GTACCTGGGGTTCCCTTAGAACATTTAAAATTATGTTTTCTGCCACTTCAAATTATTGTGATCTTTAAAGTCAGGTAGATTGTGATTGGCTATGTACTGCCATCTGGTGTTTGAATTTTAGGAATTTTGTAGGGATTGTGTACTTGAGAAAGTACACAATCTGGGTACTTGAGGTTTTCTAGGGCTCCCTGTTGGAGTAGAATAGTGCAGAAGTATGTATAATAGGATGTACCAGTTGTCTGTCTATCAGCAAATCAATTAGAGAGAACATCACAAGATGTGATTAAGATTCAAAAGCAAAGCTTTTAAGCAAAGAGCAACACCTTTTTTTGTAATTCTACAGTACATATTTTAGAGTATCTGAGTACTTCAGTGGAAAATATATAGAGCAGGAATTCATTTGATTGGGTTGTGACATTACTGGTTGTTTTGCAGCTTTACATACAAAAATTGTATAGAAGGTTTAGTTAAGGATTTTTTTTTTCTTTAGAATAATGCTGTGATAAATTGAGTCCAATAATCCTAGGGTCATTTATTAAGTAAATATGGTAATTTGACCTCATACTGGTTTTGAATTCCCTACTTATTTTCAAGAGAAAAATGACAGTAAATTGTGTCTTTTACAGATTTTTAAAGTCAACATGTTTGACCTTGCACTGCATCTAAACAAGACATGAATCCATAACTGGAAAACACACAAACAGAGAAGTACTAAAGTGCATTTCAAACACTTCGCATGATTTGTCTCTCAGGGGCAGACTTGCAGAACCTTCGGCCAGCTGCGTGCACAAAGCCTCAGTTGAGACCTTCAGAATGCTAACCGAGTAAAATCCATTTTGAATGAAGTAAGGTCTCACAAAACACACAAGGTATATCCAAAAACGTGTGACAAAAGTCCAAATGCTGCAATCTCAAAATCAGACTTCTGTTTCCACATCAGTGAAGATGCTATTTTTGAAAACATTAATTTTCATTCAGTGTTCTGTAAACAAATCAAAACCAGTTTGGCACACCACACACAGAGACCCCCGCTCTTCTGCCTGCTTTTACAAGTATACACACCAGCAATTCCTCGATTCTCTAAGCAGCCCTGCCGATTGCGTTGAGATAGCGGGATTGATTAGCTTGTCAGCTTTTCTGACAGAATCGAGCCCCTGTCTTGACTACGGCAAATTACTCTGACTTGATTAGGCCCACCTGCAGCTCTTTTTTTGGAAATCCTCGACGTAGCGCCAGCGTCGTGCCTATGTCACATCACTCCGTTGGTTTTCGCTTCTGACCTCAACTGAATAGTAATTCATTGCACCAATCATCCAGTGCTGGCGCGGTGTTGTTCCAGCGCTGGCTCAGTATTGGCTCTGGTAATTAAATGGGGCTTGCGTGCGTCCTCTGGGAAGAAGGGACTGGGAAACGATGACCAGGTGGTGGCAGAATGCAGGACCTGTCAGACTAGCTGATGACCGTTTTAATTCTGCTCTGCCTGGGGCTATAATTGATATTTAGCAGAAAGGTTAATTGTAGCAGTGATCTGTTTAAATTAGAGTAGAGATCTAGAGACCAGGGCCAAGACCTGCAAGCCACTGGGGACACGCATGAGAGTTGCTCGAGTAATACACACATACTTATGCTCATGCTTATGCACACACACTGAGACTAGATCACACACACACTTGCATTTTTAAAACGGACTGCTCATGTAGTTCTGATTGACCAACAGAGTGTTCCAGCTGTGCTGCAATAAAATCTAAACATCTAAATACATACATTACATCTACATAAATTACATCTACAGCATATTGCAATGAGGATTTTTTTTTTTTTTACATTTAAATCATGCAATCTAAATGCAGTCTAGCAGACCTCAATAAAATGAAAACTAGTAAATGGGCGTATTTAAAGCTTAGTAGTAATTATAGGAGGTTTTATTGTAGAGACAATTTTGCCAATGTATAGCAAAACAAATAAACTTGCACACACAGTCAAACATACAGGGGTTGGACAATGAAACTGAAACACTCGCCAATATAGTATTGGAGGTTTCATGGCTATATTTGCGCTGTCTGGTGCCCAATCTTCACTTATTGTACATTACACCAGTTAGAGCAGAGTGTAAAGTTTCATTATGTGCACCCAATGGTTCAAACATTGTACCTTGAAGGTAGTGCTCTGTATCAGGATAATAATGCACCAATACACACAGCAAGACTGGTGACAGACTGGTTTAATGAACATGAAAATTAAGTTGAACATCTCCCATGGCCTGCATAGTCACCAGATCTGAATATTATTGAGCCACTTTGGGGTGTTTTGGAGGAGCGAGTCAGGAAACGTTTTCCCACATCAGCATCACATAGTGACCTGGCCACTGTTCTGCAAGAGGAAAATGGCTCAAAATCCCTCTGGCTGCTTTGCAGGACTTGTATTTGTCACTCCCACGATGAAATGATGTTGTATTAGCTGCAAAAGGAGGCCCAATATCATACTAATTGTGATCTAAAACCAGGTGTTTCAGTTTCATTGTCCAACCCCTGTATATAGTATATAGGACACACTCACACTCATATACTATGGAAACCCATTTCTGCCACTGAATAAAAATTAAAAAAAGGTAATTGCGACTTTTTTTATCTCACAATTGTAACTTTTTTCTCGCAATTGTGGGTTTACATCTCGCAATTATGACTTTTTTCTCAGAATTGTGAGATATAGATTCACAATTGCGAGTTATAAAGTCAAAATTGTGAGATATATAGGCTTTTTCAGAATTGCAAGATGTAAACTCGGAATTGCGAGGAAAAAAAAAAGTAAAAATTGTGAGATAAAAAGTATACATATGTGTATCTTGAGTTTGTATCTCGCAATTCTGAAAAAATCATAACTTGCAATTTTGATTTATAATTTGCAATTGCAACTCTATATCTTGTAATTCTAAGAAAAAGTCACAAAAAGTTACAATTACCGTTTTTATTCTTTATTCAGATATAAACTCACAATTCCAAGAAGAAAAGTTTATATCTTGCAATTATATCTTAAGTTTTTTCTAAAAATTGCAAGCTTATTCTAAGCAAAAAAATTCAAAATTGTGAGTTTGTATCATGCAATTTTGATAAAAAAAAAAAAAGTCAGAATTGCAAGATAAAAAGTTGCAATTACCTTTTTTATTCAGTGGCGGAAACGGGCTTCCATAATATACACGTGTGTTATCTTTACAAAATAAGATTTGTGTGCACACTCTTGTAAGCTACAATAATAAAAATAATGTGGCCAAGCTTTTAGATAAAACACAGATCAGTCTGTATCGAACCATTTAATGTGTATTTTTATCTGCAGATGGCCATCCAAACATCTGAATATTGGCACCGATATTAAGCATTTTTATGGTTATCGGTCTTTCAAAACCAGTTTGCCGATAAATTAATTTAAAAGCATTGAAAGTGACACAAACAGAACAAAAAAATGGATATGAAATCACGATTATTAGGGGTTGACGGATTATCAGCACTGATATTAAGTATTTTTATAGTTATCGGTATTGGTCATTTTCAAAACCGATCCGCCAAAAAAATATTTAAAAGCGACACAAACAGAACAAAAAAAGGATATGAAATCATGATTATTAGGGGTCAACCGAATCAAAAAATTTGTTAGATCCATTGTTTTTCTTAATTTTGTCATTAATTTTAATTTTTTCACAAGACATACATTGGTTTCAAATACCACTTATCGGTCTGCTTAATAATCGGTATTGGAATCGGCCCTGAATAGCACATATCTGTCAACCCCTGTTTTCTAAGCTCTTCCACCAATCAGATCGCAGGAATGCATAAAGCTGCCTTCATCACCACATACATTTCACTGTTTCAGCAAAAAACACCTCCTTCACCTGCCCTCCACACACACTTTGGGTTTCCCTTTGGGTTTTCACGGGCTAATGCTCTGGGTGCACCGAATAAAAGCAGTAAAGACAACAATGCTCTGGTTCCAGACACAAAAAGGCACCTCTTGGGAAGTAGGGCCTAAAATTTCCACAGCAAACGAATGAAAGAATCACCTTTAAGAGTTTCTCAGTCAGTTGCTTAGAATAATGTGTCTCCTTGAAGTCTTTTTGTCTCGTAGTGTCCATTGATGAGATAATATAGCTCTGCTTGAGGATACGAGAGTGCATCATTTCACAGTGGTGCTCCAAACATGTGTGAAGAGCCAGGCTTTCTAGATCAGCTGTTATTATAGAGTTACAACAGCCATATAAAGCTCTTGTCCTACTTCTAAAATGTTATTTTTCTTTGCTCTATCTAGTCCTTGAGTCTTCTGAACCAGGCTGGGAGGAAAATGGAGGAGACGGAGGTGAATGCTGCACCCAGGAGCAGCTCCAAAGACCGGCTCAGTGAGGTAAGTGCCATAAAGTGTGCCACTGTGACGCCAAGATTCATGACAACCAATAGGAGAGGTCTTTATCATCCAAATTTGTTATAAGACAGGCAGAAGTCTCATTCAGTTATAAATGATTTCAGGTCCATAGAAAAGTTTTTCAAGCAAAATGCCCATCGGATACACAACAGGTGTATACGCACATGACAGCAAACTTATTTTTACATAGGCTTAGTCTTTACATCAGCTTAGACTGACTTTTTGAATAATTTTCATTTTATACATGACCCTGGACCACAAAACCATTCATAAGGGTCAGTTTTTTGAAACTGAGATTTATGTATCATCTGAAAACTCCATTGATGTGTGGTTTGTAAGGATAGGACAATGGCTGAGATACAACTATTTGAAAATCTGGAATTTGAGGATGCAAAAAAAATCCAAATGTAGAGAAAATTGCCTTTAAAGTTGCCCAAATGAAGTTCTTGGCAATGCATATTACTAATCAAAAATGAAGAGTGTTTGTTTTTTGTTTTGATACATTTATGATATGAAATTTACAAAATATCTTTATAAAAAATGATCTGTACTTTATATCCTAATGATTTTTAGCATAAAAGAAAAAAATGATCATCTTGACCCATGCAAATTGTTGGCTATTGCTACAAATATTCCCCTTCTACTTATGACTGGTTTTGTGGTCCAGTGTCATATATATATATTAGGGCTGCAACGATTAATCGCACGATGTCGTGAGGCGCGTTTAGTCAATGAAGCCGGTACTTTGATTAGTAGTAAAGCTCCATCACGTGCGTTCAGCTGGAGCAGCAAGTAATACACAGAGCCGTAAAGCACTGACAAGCTACGCCAAAATCGCGCTCAAAATCGAATTCATTCTGAATTAATAGTATTTAAATATAATACTGTAGTATGGTTTATTTATTAATTTTATAGATGGAATATAGCATACTGTAGGTGGCATCTAAATAAATAATATAGAGAGAGATTATTTGAATTAGTTGTATATTGTGTCATAAATGTAGAAAAATAAATGTAAGTGCAAATGTATTGATTTTATCATAATTTACATGTGAAAATGTTTTTATGGTCAAATATGTGAGATTGCAAGCAAAGGATATTCTTGTTTGTCTGTACAGCAGTTCTTAATTAGGGGGCCAACAACCAATATTTTTTAAGAACCAGGATTCCCACAGTCTTAAAAAACCTTAAAAAAAAAAATAAAAAAATAAAAAGAGGTGGCCTAATATACAATAATATGAAATAAAATATATATATATATATATACTGTTTATAATAAATGTTTAAAAGACTTAAATAGATATGCAAAATATGTATAAATATATAAATTAAAAATTTAAATAATATATGTTTAAAATTAATTGATATATTTACATTTAATTTCTAGCAATACCAAATTTAAAAAAATAAATAATTTAATCCTGACCCAGAAAGCAACTCGGCCTACGAATAACGTTGAGGACAGTGGGGGTCCTTGGAGTCAAAAAGTTTAAGATCCATTGATCTGATAGGTTTCATAAGCAGTTAGTTTGCGTTAACTCGGGATCAGCTCTGAGCGTTTTTCTCACCACTGTCTTTGTAGAAAAGATTCCCTGCCTGGCTGGTGCCGTTTCTCAGTAACGCAGCTGAATATTGAAGAGAAAAAAGTAGTGGTAGGGTGTCGGTTAGGCCTTGAATGAAGAAATAATGTGATTGAGAGAGGGGTAATGAGAATTTGTGTCTAATTCTCCCGAGACTCGCCAAATACGCGTCCCTAACTAACGCCTGTCAAACACGTGTCCGAAATCCCCAGCAAATTCATTCGGATGGATCCGTAATACGGAGACGGCGAGGCTGCGCGCCTCAGCGAGCCGAGGATGAAGGGAGGAGAAGATGATGAAAAGAATAAAATGTTTTTAATGAAGAGATTAAATGTGATGCTTAGGCTGTTAAGGATTCGGAGGGAAATTTCAGTCTTCGCTTTCCCCCTCCCACCCTTCAGCGCCATCATTTATGAATTTGTGCAAAAGGCTGTTTTTCATGAAAAAGTCAGAGAGGGAGAGCGAGGAAGAGAGAGAAACGAGCTCGAGGCAGATAAAAGCGTGATCCAGGCTGACAGTTTTGACAGCAAAAAGCGACAGAACAACGGGCAGACAGAGAGAGGGAGGGAGGGCTGAAAGACTGCAGAAAATTGCAGACTGTAATGGCTGACAGTGCCAGATATGACATTTCCCTCTAATCTCCTGCCAAAGAAATGGTGCTAAAATGCAGAGCGCCATATCCATGTCATCTGTAGGCCTATCTGTCCATCTCGGAGCGGGAGAAAGACGCAGACAGCCAGAGATCCGCGGAGCCCGTTCGTTCCCGTCCCGTCGCACCAGGCCCGGACCCTGCGCTAACGCTAGCTTTGTAAACAGGATCATCTTTCATCACTGTCACATCGTTAAATGGTGTAAAAAATCTTCCCTTGTGATTCGCCATACATGCTAATTTTCTTTGCATACCAAATACGCTTTTCATACCCACTTCAAAGACGCTTAGGCGTGTGCGCCGCTAGCTAACGATCTCTGCGCTTCAGAGGCGGATAGAACTGGATTTCTTTTTTGTCGCTGGAGTGTCAGAAGGAAATGGAAACAAACGAGGGGGATGGCAGTGTCTCAAAGAACTGGGGGCAGGAGCGCAGTGATTTCAAAAACAGCCAGTGTGGGGGCTTGCCATTTGAGCGGTGCGTGCGTTTGCTAAGATCTTCTTATTATAATGTAACGCGTCCACTTGTTTAGCATGGCTCTTGTGAAGACATTACAGAAACAGTGTGTTAATGAATTAATGAGGATAGTCAGACAAGACTTCTTTTAATTTGACTTCAATGAAAACGAGAGTGCTGAAACAGAAGTAGAGTCTGTTCAATACTCTCTTACATTCAAATCACAGCTGAATATGGCTCAAATCAGATTTTTTTTTCCCCCTCTCAAATGTGACACAGATCTGGTTTTTGGATGACAGTCTGTACAGCATTTCTGACATTTCATTTGACATTTTCAATTCCGATCTGGACCACTTTCAAATGTGGAAATAAATCTGATGTTTTTGCAGTGTGACCTTGATGTAAGCATTCCTGACTTTCACACTAATCAAACTCAGCATTCATGAATTGCATGCTTGATTTGCACTGCATAATGTTAACGTGTTCACAAAGAAAATGCAAAATGACATTACAAACGATTTAAATACTTTCGCTCATAAGTGGAAAGACACGTTTTTAATGTTCTGTCACCCGAATAATTGATGTCAAGTCATGCAACAACATACAACAACTTTTTCTGATGAAATTCTAAGTGGTGCTTGACTGTACAAAACTCATAAACATAGGTATTGTGGGCTGTTGCCAAGGTGTTGCTTTGTGGTTGCTAACATCATAGTTGTTAGGGCATTGTTAAAGGAGAAGTTCACTTCCAGAACAAAAATGTACAGATAATTTACTAACCCCCTTGTCATCCAACTTGTTAATGTCTGTCTTTCTTCAGTCGTAAAGAAATTATGTTTTTTGAGACAAACATTTCAGGATTTTTCTTCATATAGTGAGCTTCCAAAATGCAGTTTGAATGCAGCTTCCAAGGGCTTTAAACCAGCCGAGGAAAAAGGGTCTTATACAGCGAAACGATTGGTTATTTTCTGAAAAAATTGGCAATTTATATACTTTTTAACCTTAAATGCTCGTCTTGTCTAGCTCTGCGTGAACTCTGTGCATTCCGGGTCAATATAGTTAGGGTATGTTGAAAAACTCCCATCTCATTTTCTCCTCCAACTTCAAATTCGCCCTACATCACTGCAGAAGTACCGACCCAATGTTTACAAGGTTAACACGCAAGGAGGTTCAAACACCCTTTACAGAAAAGGTAAAACAGTGATGTAGGACAATTTTGAAGTTGGAGGAGAAAATTTCGACCTGCCCTAACTGTCATGAACCAGAATACACAGAGTTCACACAGAGCTGGACAAGATGAGCGTTTAAAGTTAAAAAGTATATAAGTTGTAATTTTTTTTTTTTTTTTTTTTTTTTTTTTAGAAATTAACCATTTTTTGTGCAAGTTAAGACCCTACTTCTATGGCTGGTATCGATTAGAGCCCTTTTAAGTTGCATTTAAACTGCATTTTGAAATTCAAACTCATGGGCACTGTAGAAGTCCACTATGTGGAGAACATTCCTGAAATTATTTCCTCGAAAAACAAGGGGGTGAGTAAAATATCTGTAAATTTTTGTTCTGGAAGTGAACTTCTCCTTTAGGTGTGTTCTGGTCCCTAGATATGGCTTGATTCCCACTTTTAGTACACTCTACAGTTCCAATGTTTGGCCAGAAAGACTTTTTCAAGATATTAAAGAGGACATCGGATGCCCATTTTCCACAAGTAGGTATGATTTCTTAGGGTCTTAATGAAACGTCCACAATATTCTTTGGTTACAATTCCTCAATGGTCTTGTAAAACAACACCCTTTTTACCTTGTCAAAAACAGGTCTTTTCACAGTAACCCGTGCCAGTGAATGTCTCTTTAAATGCTAATGAGCTACAGCTCAGCCCGCCCCTCTCTTTTCCATGTTTTGTGTATTCAGTGGCACGTTACCATCAAAAACAAAACTAATCCAATGATTTCTCTGATGTCTGGAGAAAATTAAGACTTCTATTTTCACTTTTACATCCAGCTACAAAACACCTGGATTGCTTATGAGACATTGTTGAAAATGGCGGAAAGCATACAACTGGCCGAGGGTGGAAATATGCTAATACAGGACAGTCCATCAGTGGTCATGGGCGTGGCCTGAGCAGTATGATGTCATATTTCTCAGAAAATCAAAACGGGCTTGAAAAATGAGACTGTTTAGGTTTTGGGGGGATTAAAAAAAAGGAGTGAATGGAATTTTATCATTATAATGAGTTTATGTCCACACAGCTAATATACAGTTATATGAAAACACCATGTAAAAGTGAATTTTGCATCTAATATCCCCTTTAATATTTGCAAGGGTGCATTCAGTTGGTCAAAAATGACAGTAAGGACATTTATAATATAATTATTTCAAATAAATGCTCTTGTAAAACTTCTGTTCATTAAAAAGTCTTTAAATAACATGGTTTCTACCAAAATATTAAGCAGAACTACTGTTTTCAACATTGATAATAATGATAAATGTTTCTTAAGCACCAACTTAAGCACCAACAATTTCTGAAGGATCATGTGACACTGACTGCAAAAAATTTAGCTTTGCATCAAAGGAATAAATTGCATTTAAAATGTATTACAATAGAAAACAGTTATTTTAAATTGCAATAATATTTTACAATATTACTGTATTTTTGATCAAATAAAAGCAGTCTTGGTAAGCATAAGTAAGTTTTTTTTTTTTTTTAACCTATCTTTTGAATGGTAGTTGACATTTGTGTGACTTTTTCACATTTTTGAACCAATTTTATTGTTCGACAGTTGAAAACCTTAAGTCTTCTGTCACGAATCATTGTAGAATTTTGTATATGCCCCTTATATTTCATTGTCATTCGCATCATATAAATATGCTATGTCTAATCTGACTATAGAAGCTTTTGTGTTTCCGAACAGCGAGGATGTTTTCGAGTTTGGAGTGGATCTGGCACGAAGGTAATGACACTGATAGTTTCGAACCCACCCACCATGTCACAGAAGCTGCCCACAGAGACCCGGCAACACCTACTGCATCTCAGCCGTCTGTTCACTCGCTGACTTCACGCTCCGTTGCGTCCCGATTGGCTTCTTTTCATCCGTTGCCCTATCTTAACCAATAGCCTGGTCCGTATCTAAACAATCCGCCCCCTCCCACTTGTCACCAAATCTGTCGGAGCCTAAGAAGTGTAGAGTGATGCGGGAGGGAGGGTGCAGGGGGGGTTGAGTTAGTGTGAAAATGGGTTTGAATTAAGAAGCGGGTTCACCGCCATTTCTTTTTAAAGAGGTTGTTTGGTTAACCCCAAAACAGCTGCTGTCCCGCTCGCCCTACCGCCCCGTTTCTCCCTCTTTCACGTTCGCTTTTCTCTCATTCTCTCGCAGCCTGCATCTTAATCCTTTTTTGAAGTCCTAAGTGCTAGGCAAATCCATTGAGTGCTGCGTATAATGGCTTTTAAGGGAGCGTGTTTAGATGTGGCCCAGCCCCATGGCTTATGAACCGCGGATGGTGTAATGGATTTTTTCTCCTCTCGCTGCAGCACTAAATCCAACGTATTGTTCCTCATTATCATTTAAATAAGTCTCCCTTTCAACTCTGAATGTGGCAATGTGAATGAGCCGGGGCATTGTAAGGCTAACTCTACAAATTTTTGGGCCTCCCAGTGAGCCTCGCACCCACTCGCTCTTTTCCGTGCGTTACGCCTCCCCGCTTTTCTGTGGTTCTGGAAAAGTATTTGGATCCTGCAGTGCAGCCTTTCCGGGTTTTCTCAGGAACACGTCTCTAATTGTCACAGTGGGAGTTTGTACTGAGTGTGAGAGAGAACAGAGGAACTGATGAGGGTTAAACCCCTGTAGCAGGTGTGTGTGTGTGTGTGTGTGTGTGTGTGTGACTGAATTCTGCGCAAGGACAAAATTGGTCTTGCGGAAAAGTCACCCCCTGAGACACAGGCAGAAATTGCCAATCGCACAGAGGAAAGAGGCAAAAAGAGGGGGAAAATGACGGGAGGTAGAGCAGGAGAGATTTGGAGATTGGTATTCAGGCCTAGTCTGTGGTGCTGGGATGTGGAAGTTGCCGTCTAGTCTTACTGGAGATGTCTGTAACAGGCTGCGGTTCTCTCGTTCGAGCTAGTGTGGCTTACGTGGATTATGGCTGTACTTGTTTCTTAAGGTTTTAGTTGTCTGCTCTTGTAGAGCAGTTATTTAATATTTCAGCTAAGGTTGAGAATCAGCAGTGACCTGGAAATACAATAATGTGAACTTCATTATGATGAACTTTAGGTTTAGTGTGAGATCTGCAATCTTTTCAAATGATCGAATGTTAAAGAAAGTTTGCTTTTAACACACTTGCTAACATGTTAAACATTTTAAAGTTTAAAATATAAATGCATATTGATAAGGCATTTTAGGGTAAAGATAATACTCTGAAATTTCACCTTCCCCAAGTCATTAATTTTGCGATGAAACCGATTTAGCGTTTTTTTTTTTATTTTTTTTTTTTTAACTTTCATATTGCGACATACATCAAAGTTTACAAACATGTCAATTTTTGGTTGGATGAATGGATTTTGCTGTCTATTGTTGGTGGCAAGGATTACAGTAAGTGGATGAAATGATTGATATATATGTATATCCACTTGTGAAAAAAAATGCTCTGCCTTGCAAACACTTCAATCTACGATGGCATTTTAGTGCCACATTAAAAAAAATAAAAAATCTAAGATTACGAGAATAAAGTTGTATTATTTCGAGAATGAAGTTGATATATTTTAAGAATGAAGTCAAAATGATGAGAATCATGTCTAAATATTACAAGAATAAAGTCTAAATATTTTGTGAATAAAGTCTAAGTATTTGTAAGTAAAAAAAAATGTAAAAAAATAAGTAAATGTTTCGAGAATGAAATCGAAATAATGAGAATGAAATCGAAATGTTTTGAGAATAAAGTCTGAATGTTTTGAGAATAAAGTCAAAATTCCGTGAATAAAATCGAAATGTTTCGAGAATGAAGTCGAAATATTTTGAGAATAAAGTCAAAATTATGAGAATTAATTCATAGCAATTACAATATTAAAGACTTTATTCTCGAAACCTTTTGACTTTATTCTCGTAATTTCGACTTTATTCTTGTAGTATTTCGACTTTATTCTTGTAATATTTCATACTTATTCTCGTAATTTTCCACTTTATTCTCGAAATATTACGACTTTAATCTCATAATTTTTTTTTTTTTTTTTATCGTGGCACTAAAACGCTGTTGTGTTAATCAGATTTATTTATTTTAATCTGAATACTATCATTTTGAATGATTAGGATTTTATTATAATGTGACCCTGGACCACAAAACCAGTCATAAGGGTCAATTTTACGAAACTGAGCTTTATATCATCTAAAAGCTGAATTCCATTGATGTATGATTTGTTAGGATAGGGCAATATTTGTCCGATATACACGTTTTTAAATATATGGAATCTGATGGTGCAAAAAAATCTAAATATTGAGAAAATCGCCTTTAAAGTTGTTCAAATGAAGTTCTTAATAATGCATATTACTAATCCAAAAATACGTTTTGATATATTTACAATAGGGATTTTACAAAATATCTTCATGAAACATGATCTTTACTTAATTTTCTAATGATTTTTGGCATAAAAGAAAAAATCTATAATTTTGACCCATACAATGTATTTTTGGCTATTGCTACAAACATACCCCAGCGAATTAAGACTGGTTTTGTGGTCCAGGGTCACATATTATCTTGTTTATTAAATTATTAGATTAGAGCTAAATTAGATTATTAATCTTACTAGGGTATGTCTTATGATTTTTGATGGCATTTAATCATCTGTTTGGTGAAAGGTCATACTATGTGCAGATACTTGTCCACAACAAAAGAGAACTTATACTATACTTTTCTAAAGTATACTTTGGGATTTGCTCTGACCAAGAACTGCCCATTTTGACAGGAAGGCTGCCTAACCAACATGTAAAGTGACCAAAAACAAAACTTTTTTTTTGTAATGCAAAGTATCGGGCAGGCAAATCTGAAATCGATGATACCACAATACTAGGCCAGTGTGTAAAAAAGTGGTAACTCATTCAAATGATGGTGCAACAGTCTAAAAAAAGGTTCTGAAGACATTAAATAAATGTATTTATGGACACATCTGAAAATGTTGTGCTTGAGAATGTCTTGTTAACTAAATAAATTCTTGAATGTCTTTCAGAGGTTTGATGCCACAAACTTATAAAGTTACAGACTTACAGAGCTCAGACTCAGTGACTAGTTTATTTATAAGAAGCAAATGTTTTTCTTCCCAAGCATCTTCTCAAACTGTGGGTTTGGGTAAGGCAGTAGCCTGCGGTTATCCTAGCTTTCTTGCTTGAATGCATAATGACAGTAGAGCAGCATTAGAAGATCATTAACTGCCATAAAGTTCTTATGTTACTTTTTGGAATGTTACCAGTAACCTTTATATTGTGCAGAATCTGAACTGTTAAATTACTAATGTTAGTTTTAGGGACATTCATGTGTGGACAGCTGAGATTTATTTAGTTTGTTGAATTGCTAGAGTCTAAAGCTATTCAGCACTCCATGTAACTTCTAGTTGTTTATGACTCACTCAGGCAGCCCTGAACTGTTTTAAATGTCCCTATATGAATCTGAATCTGACAGGGAATCTGTCACGGCAAAATAAAATGCTTTCGTTTCCCCTCATTTACCATAAACTGACAAGGGCTGATGCAACAGCATGGAAAATGGATGCAAACGTTGGGTGTCTTGGTTCTGATCTGAAATGTCATTTCCTTTATGATGACAATCTATGACACAGTTCTCGAAAATGATGTAACCTGCTATATAAGAATCATCTAACTACTCTGTATTACAAGGTTAATGCCAGAATGTTTAGTTGAATGCAAAGTACACAACTCAAATGTTGAAACATGCTAGCGGAAAATGTTATTAGTGGCTAAGGCTGTTATTGCTCATAGGGTTTAGATGGTTTGTTCAAGCGTTAAGCTTCATATTAAACCATTTGTACAGTAGAAAAGATCTGTGGTGATGAAATCATGTGACTTTTTAAAGAAAAATGTGACATTAACAGGTGAAAGAAGTGACACCAAAGCCATCAATGGACCAGACTTGAGCAGCAACCCAGAACACCATGGCATTCAGCTATATGTGACCCTGGACCACAAAACCAGTCATAATTATCACGAGTATACATTGTATGGGTCAAAATTATTGATTTTTCTTTCATGCCAAAAATCATTAGGATATTAAGTTAAGATCCTGTGCCATGAAGATATTTTGTAAAATTCTTACCATAAATATATCAAAACTTAATTTTTGATTAGTAATATGCATTGCTAAGAACTTCATTTGGACAACTTTAAAGGTGATTTTCGGAATGTTTTGATTTTTTTGGAATCCTCAGATTTTCAAATAGTTATATCTCGGCCAAATATTGTCCTATCCTAACAAACCATACATCAATGGAAAGCTTATTTATACATCTCAATTGAGACTGACCCTTATAACTGGTTCTGTGGTCCAGGGTCACATATCGCCCTAGCATCCACATAGCAACACCCTAGCAACTACAGGTGCATCTCAAAAAATTAGAATATCATGGAAAAAGTTCATTTTTTTTATTGTAACTTATTTTAAAAACTGAAACTTTCATATATTCTAGCTTCATTACATGTAAAGTAAAATATTTTGAAAGTTTTTTGTTTTAATTTTGATGATTAGAGCGTACAGCTCATGAAAATCAAAAATCCAGTATCTCAAAATATTAGAATATTTCCTAAGATCAATCAAAAAACAGATTTGCAAAAAAGAAAAGTTTTTTTAAAGTATGTTCATTTATGCACTCAATACCTGGTCGGCAGCACATATTACAGCAAATGATGTGCTCCTAGCACAAATTACAGAATCAGTGAAGTGTGGCATGGAAGTGATCAGCCTGTGGCACTGCTGAGGCACTATTGAGCCTTCTGATCGTCTGTATATTGTTGGATCGACTGTTTCTCTTGAAAATATCCCATAGATTCTCAATGGGGTTCAGGTCAGGCATGTTGGCTGGCCAATAAAGCACAGTAATATCATGGTCAACAAACCACTTGAAAGTGGTGTTTACACTGTGGGCAGGTGCTTAAGTCCTGCTGGAAAAGGAAATCAGCATCTCCATAAAGCTTGTCAGCAGATGGAAGCATAAAGTGCTCCAAAATCTCCTGGTAGATGGCTGCATTGACTTTGCACTTGATAAAACACAATGGACCAACACCAGCAGACGTCACGGCACCCCAAATCATTACTGACTTCAGAAACTTCACACTGGACTTCAAGCAGCTTGGATTCTGTGCCTTTCCAGTCTTCCTTCAGACTCTGGGACCATGATTTCAACATGCAAAAATTTACTTTGTTCTGAAAAGAGGACTTTGGACCACTGAGCAACAGTCCAGTTCTTTTTCTCCTTAGCCCAGGTAAGATGCTTCTGACATTGCTTCTGTTTCAGAAGTGGCTTGGTAGCCCTTTTCCTGAAGACATCTGAGCGTGGTGACTCTTAATGCGCTAACTCCAGCTTCAGTCTGCTCCTTGTGAAGCTCACTTTGAATCGGCCTTACTTGACAGTTTTCTCAAGCTTGCTGTCATCCCTGTTGCTTGTGGACCTTTTTCTACCCAATTTCTTCCTTCCAGTCAACTTTGCATTTAATATGCTTTGATACAGGACTCTGTAAACAGCCCCCCCATGCAGTAATGACCTTCTGTGACTTACTCTCTTAGTGGAGGGTGTCACTGATTGTTTTCCGGGCCATTGCCGAGTCATCAGTCTTCCCCATTATTGTGGTTTCAAAGAACAAGAGATACCCGGAATTTATACTCTAGGGATGGTCATTTAATGAAACTCGTATGTAAATATTCTAATATTTTGAGATACTGGATTTTTGACTTTCATGAGCTGTAAGCTCTAATCATCAAAATTAAAACAAAAAAAACTTCTGAAATTTTCTACTTTTCATGTAATGAATCTGGAATATATAAAGGTTTCATTTTTTAAAATAAGTTACAATTAAAAAATTAACCTTTTCGTGATATTCTAATTTTCTGAGATGCACCTGTACTTCGAAAACCTAAGTAGGGTCATTCTATAATTGTGGGTACATCTCATGTCCATGAAGTATATTTTTAATATATTTCATCAATATAATGGCCCAATGCTTAACTATCTTTTGTTCAAAAATTATGTTCATATCACATACAACCCTGGTATTCAGCTGTCTGATTTTGTAAAGTTGCTCATTCTACTCAGCATTTAAGCATTAAAATGACCTCAAATATAAATTAATTTCATAGTTTTGCCTTCAGTTTGATTAGGTTATCTAGACATTTGGGTGTGCGCTTCAAAAATAAGTGTTTATTGTGATGTAACTTGTAACTTGTTTTATTTGTGTCTGAAAAACTATTGTCAACTAAGTTACCCACTAGAAACTCCCCCTCAAAAAGGAATGGTTTGTCCCATTCTCACATAATTTGCACAGTATGATGATATTTCCTCTAGAAGCACATGGATGAAACACTAGAAGTTATGTTCTCTCTCTTTCCCCTAATATTGGTTAAACTAGCAAACCTGTGTCAAGAGTGGATTAATTGACTGTCAACAGTGTTACCCAAGTATTATTGCTGCCAATTTTAACAAGATAATTTAACTAAAATGTATGTTTTGTTTATGAAAATATATTTCTAAACATACCATATGCTCAGTAGTTCTAGGCTTCCATGTCGAGTATAGGCCCAAAACACTAAAAATGTCAACTAAGTTACCTGTCAACTGTGTTACCCAGTAAAGGTAACATGGTGGACAGTAGCAAACACAGATGGTATTTTATGCACATATTCCTACAGATCACCTTTATTTATATAGCACCTTATACAATATAGATTGTTTCAAAGCAGCTATGTAAGGTCATGTTTGGTTTTTTGGGAAAAAGGACAACTTTTTTCTTCACGTTGTCAGATTCTAAATGTACCCCTAATTCTAGAATAACCCGGTTACTGCATATTGTACCTGCTAATCGCAGGAGGAAACCAGGTGTTTTTCTAGAATAACAATGTAGGTTTTCCGCTAAAAGCCCATTTTAAGATAATCTCAAAGTCTCGCTGAAGAGAAAAGTCCTTGGGCGACCAGACGGCCAATTTGTCCAGAGCTGTACTGTGCTTGAGTCATATGAGTCATATGTTCTAGCAGATCCTGAAGAGAGAGAGTGAAAGAGAGCGAGAGAGAGAGAGAGAGAAAGGAATAAGGAATGTCATTAGGCGAACGCTAGGAACGAAGGGTGGGAAAAAGGTTAATGTGAATATTGATATTAAAGTGCTAGAACTTCATCATGTCTCTGTCATCTCATAGTATCCCTCAAAGGTCAACGTTGTTCTCTCTCTCTTTGTCTCTCTCTCTCTTTCTCTCCCCCAGAGCTCCACTCACTCTCTGTCAGGACGAGGGTACTCGGTAAGTGACATTTTCACGCTCTGCGGCTTTACGGCAGAATTACAGTATCCTCTCCTCCCGTTTATGGCCCCGGCAGCGGACATTTTAATTATGTTAAACAGAGAAATGGTGGAATCATGATATTAGGGACATCACTCTTGGGTGACTGACTGATTAAATGGTGAAAGGTGTCCCGTTGCACCTTGGGTAAATGAGCCTTTCTTTATATTTACGACCGTTTTATTTCCAGTGCTCTGGTCGTTTAAAGTGTCACTGGCGATGTCTTCTTCACCGTCTGCTGTGGTCATTGGTTAGAGCTTGTTTAAAAGCCATTGATGGATTTTGATTTGGTTTTATTTGATTGAGACTTGAAACAAATCATATGCGTCTGGTTACGCAAGCGTTTATTTGGTTTCGTAGTATTCCCACAAGGGGCGCCATAGCGGGCATTAGTGTTAATTTGTTGTCCTCTAGAGTTGTTTTTTTTTTTTTTTTTTTTCAGATTAACTTATTTTAAAACTGTTTGATAAGAGTCTTGCTTAGTTAAACTGTGTTAGTTAAACTGGCAGTTGTAGATAATTTTCTCCCATGAGGACTGAAGTTTGCTACTGCTTACTGTATGTTTGCATGTGTAACTTAACACCAGACTGCAGTGCATTGACCAAACAATCATTCACTTGTGTAAAACAGAGGTTTTCAAACTCGGGGCTGCAAAGTGGTGCTAATAGTTCATTAAAAAAACAACAACATAAATGTTAAAGATTTTTTAAAATGTACATTTGTTTATAGTAATATTTAATTATTCTGGTCAAAACAGGCCAGTAATAATGAGACTCATCATTATATGTTATATTCTTGCATATATATATATATATATATATATATGTATATATATATATATATATATATATATAAACATTTATAATATTAATATTTAATAATAATATATTAGCATTTAGATTATAAATTATTGCAATAGTAGAATAACCATAAAATATAATAAAAAGTAACTATATATACTAAAATAAAAATTAAATATTTGGCCTTTTTTGTTGTCATCATACTGAAGTAAATGTTTATAAAGTTAATTTTTCTGGTCAAAACAGGTCAGTAATAATGAGATTAATCGTTATATTTCATTTTATTATTGCATATATATTAACATTTAGAATATTAATATTTAATGATAATATATTAACATTTAGATTATTGATTATTACAATAGTAGAATAAAAAGATAAATAGAATAAAAAAGTATTAATAAGTAATAAGTAAAAATATAATTAAACGTATTGGCCATTTTTTGCCATTTTTTGCCATTGTGCGAAAGTAAATGTTTATACATGTTTAAAAAGTTCATGCTTCTAGTTCAGTCAGTAATAATGAGCTTAATCATTATGTTTTATTATATTATTGCATATGTATTAACATTTAGAATATTAATATTTAATAATAATATATTACCATTTAAATTATAAATTATCACAATAATAGAATAACAATAAAATATAATAAAAAGTATAATAAATATATATACAAAAATTATATTAAATATTTGGCCTTTTTATTCATCATATTAAAGTAAATGTTTATAAAGTTAATTTTTTTGGTCAAAACAGGTGAGTAATAATGAGATTCATTGTTGTATTGTATTATATTATTGCATATATATTAACATTTAGAATATTAATATTTAATCATTATATTTTAACATTTAGATTATAAATTATTACAATAGTAGAACAAAAATAAAAAATATATAATGAAAAGTATAATAAATGTATATACAAAAATTAAAATGTAATATTTGGCCTTTTTATTGTCTTTGTGCTGAAGTAAATGTTTATAAAGTGAGTCACTGCATATATTCATCCTTAAAATAATTAATAAATGTGTTTTTATACACAAAAATAGAACCACTTTTATATTTTCAGAAGAATTCTTTGCAAGGGGGCCACAATATTTTTATAGAATTAGATTAGAGTAGATCAACTTTTTCCTTCTTCCTTTTTTTCTGCTTCATTAGAACTGTATGATACATTCATAAGATTTTCATGTTTCATAATGATTGTGTTATGTGCAGAAATGTTCAAGTCATCAATATGTGAAGAGTTATGCACGCGCACAACTATGTGACTAACATTTTACAAACACGGGCTCATAATCTACTTTTTAAAATGTGTTTTCCCACTGTTTATTCCCAGATAAATACATTACACAGAGAAATAACGCTTCCCTGAAATGAACTGGTTTTCATTCCTTGTTCAATACTCTGCCATGATCTTCTTATGCATAAAAATAAGCTTTGAAAATTGCAGGGATTCATTGCATTATTGATTTACCGTTCTTATTCTAAAGATAATCATATTCTCTATAAATATATTCCCTGTACTTCTTTATTTGAAAGTGCAGTATACACTTGACACTGAAGCTGAGAGAAAAAAAATGTGTTGTATACCCTTGTGAAATATTCAAAAGCAGCAGTGCATTTTATATGCTAAATTTCCGCAGGCATGTCAAGCAACATGTCACAGGATCGCTGTTTATGCATGACAGAAAGCTCACTTTTCATCAGATGCTCAAATGTTTGTTTGCAAGTGCACACACACAAGTACAGACACATGCACGCTGACATTACCTGTCACCTAAGAATGTCAGGTAACGACTGCCACTATGAGCCGCTAGGTTATTTATTTCATATGTTTTGTCACTATGAAGAGATGAGAGTTTAAAGGTTTCAGGACTCATTCTGTCATGCAGTCAGGCAGTCAGTTCTCAACCTCTTTTATTGTTTGTCCATTTGCAAAGGGAAAGAAATCACTCTGACATTTTCTGACATTTCTAACTATTTCCATGTATGAATGTGTGTGTGTGTGTGTGTGTGTGTGTGTATGTGTATATATATATATATATATATATATATATATATATATATATATATATATATATAATATACACACACATTCAAAATCATATATATATTTTTTAAAGAAATCTCTTATTTCCAAATAAGACTGCATTTAATTGATCAGAAATAATAATAAAATAATAATAATATTTTTTTTTTTTTTTTTTTTTTGCAAAAATATCTTGCATTTTAGGGCATAACTGCATTTATTGAGTTGTTGCTCTGCATAATATTTGTTAATAGTATGAAATATAAGATGATGTACAGGTCTGGGGGCGGGCCCAGTGCATTAACTGTTAAAATATATTAATCACTTTTTTTTTCATAACTAATTAATTAAGTTAACGTGTTAAACTGACAGCCCTAATAATAATAATAATAATAACAATAATAATAATAATAATAATGATCTAATCAGTATTTTTTGCTGCCATTATTTATGTAATTACATTTTTTAAATGAATTATTATAATATTAGTTATTCTAATAATGTCATTAAATTTTTGATTTATGTAATTACATTTTGTAATTAATTATGTTATTTACTTATTTATTTATTGATTTGCTGCCATAACTATTTATTTAATTTTTTTATGCATTTTTTTTTTTTTTAACCTGTAAGAAGTTATGGTATCAAAACACAAAATGCTTATTTACTACTACTACTACTATATTACTACAACTACTAATAAAACAATAAGTAATAATATGTAAGCTTTGTTGTTTTGCTACCATAACATCTTACAGGTGAAAAAAATTATATTTGCATCTTTACATTGCATGGCTTTTTTGAATGAATAAATTAAAAAATGGGGTAAAAATCCTTTCAAACATATAAAATCTTACTGACCCCAAACTTTTGAGCAGCAGTGTAAATTATATTTTATATATATGTTTAGTAACATTTTGAAGCTTTAGACTACTGCTTATATTGCCTATATTGATATTGGCTAAACAGCTTCTGGATGCAATATTGAATCAGCTTGTTTTCATTTAGCATGATAATATCTCCATAGTTTTACTCTGGACCCTCACCAGAGTAAAACTATGTCTGTTTAGTTATTCTTATCATGATTTATATTCTCTAGATGGCAAGATACTCAATTTTGGTCTTGTCGTGTTTTTTTTTTTTTTTTTTCACCCCTCAGTGAAAAATAGAGCATGTTAAACTCATGTTTCCTTATGGCGACATTCTGACATGGCAATGAAAAGAAAGCCTCTCTGTAAAAGGCCTGTAGCGGCCGTGAGCCTCGACTGTCATATCAGTTTAGGGTGAGAAAACATGACCAAAGAGCCACGAACCTTGTCCTCCTCTTTACACGATGTTGTGAGTGAGATAAAAGAGAAAAAACTGAGGGTAGTGCAGAAAGTAAAGAAAACAGGCAGAATATAGCAGGGTGTTTCACTTTGACACTAGCTCCATCAAATCTGGTTATGTGTAGTCGGGCCCTTTAGCCCTCGCACTGTGTGTGTACTCATGAGATTAACAAAGAACCAAGAGCTCCAGGCACAAATTTATGTGTGTGTGTGTGTGTGTTCTTCTTTATGTGCATGAGTCTGTTATCTTCCAGAATTCAAGGCACAGTGTTACGGTCAGGGGCCCCTGGGGACACTCCGACACTTCACGTTGTGTTCGTAATCGTCTGCTAGGAGTGAAAGTGCTAAGGGCTAACGTACAGAGAGAGAGAGAGAGATATGTCAAGAGAATGATGGGGGGAGATGCAGCCTTCCGGCTGGATAAGTGGGCCACCACCTGGAAAGTTGTGAGTTCGGCCCCCAGCGGTAGCGGCTTATTCAAGCTGGAGACGCTAAATTGGATGTGTGGATGAACAACTTTAAATCCAAAGATAGATGTACACATACGATGTTTTTAAGGATATTGCAAAAGTAACAGTAGAACAGCATTTTTTAAATGTGTCAGAATGATTGTATTTCTGAGTTGAACGCACATGATTTCTAATTACCTTTGGGAAACCTTTTGGGATTTTCATTATGCCGGGCTGAGTCAGTTACAGACGTATGGTGCAAACAAATTGTTTTTGATTATTGTAAGTTGTAATTCTGAACATGGACTGTGGCATTTAGTTTGTATGCAATTTGTGTACTTTGGATGAAGAGGTTAATATTTTTGTTCTACTCATTTAACCAGAGTTATGAGCTGATAGATGTGTATAACCAAACTAAATTTCCCATCATTCTCTGTGGCAGCATGAAAATGCTAAAATACATAAAGCATTATTTTTATTATATTATGTTTTGCTCTTCATTTAGTTAGACTAATGCTAAAATGCAGTCAGTAAATGAACTAATAATAGTAATAATAATAACAATAATAATAATAATAATAATAACAACAACAATTTTTCCAGTGCAAATTTTAATTTAATTTAGTTTAATTTAATTTTATTTTATTTTATTTTCCCCCAGAATTGTGTGAAATAAACTCACAGTTCTGACTTTTTTTCTCTCAGGATTACAAGCTCACAGTTGCAGTTTTTGTCGGTAAATTAACTAATAATAATAATAATAATAATAATAACAATTATTTTATTTTATTTTATTTTATTTTATTTTATTTTATTTTATTTTATTTTCTCACAATTATAAACTCACAATTCTGACTTTTTCTCTTAGGATTACAAGCTCACAATTGCAAGTTACTGTATAAAGTCAGAATTGCAAGAAACCCAGTGTTTGTCAGTAAATGAAATAATAATAATAATAATAATAATAATAATAATAATAATAATAATAATAATTTGCCCAGTGTAGCACTGTAAATGTCTTCATTTTCACATTTGATCAATTAAATGCATTCTTGATGAATATTTAAATTTTATTTTAAATTATTTTATTGTAAATATTATATTTTAAATATAAATATAAATATTTTGATATTTGCAAGTTACTGTATAAAGTCAGAATTATAAACACAAAATGGCAAGAATGGCAAGTTTATATCTGTGAGTTTATATCTTGCAATTCTGAGAAAAAAGTCAGAATTTTGAGAGAAAAAAGTCGCAGTTATCAAAATTCTTTATTTAGTTGTGGAAATGGGCTTCCATAGATTATTATTATTATTATTATTATTACTCTGCCAAGGGGCTTTTACATTAATGCATGGCCTCAAGTGACTTATTTCTTTATTTCACTGCATCTCCAGTAGGGTAAGCTTGTTTTGAACAGGTGCTCTGTAGACAATCTGACCTCTCATTCCGTCTGAAAATTGATGCGCGCCGCTGTTCACACAAGATTAGAGCCAGTGTCATTCTTGTGTCTTGCATGAAATGACTGCAAATATTGTCAGTACTTAACCATGACATATAAAATTGTGTGCTTAGGGAACACCTGCATGATTATCATATATCAAGGGTGCTACAAAGGACTCCTGACACAGATATGAACCAAAATGACAAATAAAGATGGTCTCCATCTTCTTGTCATGGATCAAACGCCTCCATTCTGCAACATACACCCACTGGTGTTCACATCACAGCACCTGCGGCTATAACACCACCTACATGGAGAACGTGGGGAAGCAGTGGCAACCTCGGGCAAAGTAACCTCTATTAATGGTGAGAAAGTCTGTGGAATAGACTGATTCTGTCAGCATTAAATATTCTTTTTGGAGCTGTTTGATCTGTTGGGACTGATTAGAGAAGGGTTAAGGTGTTTTGAATTGTAGGAATACAGAATCATAGTCTTGAATTTGTTACAGGCCTGACAGAAAAAAAAAGTGAGAGAGGCCATGCTTTGATTTTTATCATGGATACATGAATTTTATATTATAATATACAGTAGTCAACATTTGAAGTGGATCAAAACCTTTAATCAAAGTTGTTCTAAAACCGAAACAAAACAAAAAAACTGTAAATAATATATATATATATATATATATATATATATATATATATATATATATATATATATATATATAATGTATATATGTATATGTGTTTTTATAAAATTAATATTAGTTAATAATAAATATTATTCATATATACTATTACTAATAAGAATATTCTGAAAACATTTATTATTATTGTAATAATAATAACAATAATAATAATAATAATAATAATAACAAGTAATATTATAAAAATATATA
Organism: Cirrhinus mrigala; assembly: GCA_036247105.1. Lineage (NCBI taxonomy): Eukaryota > Metazoa > Chordata > Actinopteri > Cypriniformes > Cyprinidae > Cirrhinus > Cirrhinus mrigala. Next base: position 37,270,779 of record CM070011.1, on the reverse strand, counting down.
TAATTTGTATAATATATGTAATAATAAAAACAATAAATATAAATATTATTATATAAATAATAATAATAATTTAGATAAAATAATATATAATTCATATAATAATAATAATAATAATAATAATAATACAAATAAATATAATTATAATTATACAAATTATATATTATTTATATAATATTACTAATGCTGAAAATAAGAATATTATAAAAACATATATTATTATTGTTACTATTATTATTATTATTACTACTACTACTACTACTACTATTATTATTAAATCTATAATCTTTGATATATAATAAAACTATGATGATGATGATAATAATAATAATAATTATTATTATTATTATTATTAGTATTATTATTGTATAAATATAATACTTTTATTATATATAATAATAAATATTATTATTATTTGCATAATATTTATTGTTATTAGTAGTAGTATTATAAAGAATTGTGTATATACAAATAATAATAATTAAAAATATAATTATTATTATAAAAATATATACATTTTGTGTATATATATGTGTGTGTGTGTATATGTGTGTAATAATAAAGCAACTTATTATTATTATTTTTATTATTATTATTTGTATAATAGTAATAATATTTATTGTTATTAGTATTATATGTTATAAACAAATGTGTATATAAAAACACATGTATAGAAATATTATTGTTTATTTGATTTTATAATAATAATAATAAATATTATTATTATTATTAGTATTATTATTATTATTTATTAAAATAATAATAAATATAGTTTTTTTGTTTTGTTTTGCTGCCATAACTGTTTATTTGTTATTATTATTTGTATTATTTATTATATTATTATTTGTTATTATTAATCTATTTTTTATGAATATTTTTTATGTTTTTTTTTTATTTCATCAATAAGAAGTTGCGATAGCAAAGCATAAAAAGCTTATATATTACTACCACTACTAATACTGATAATAATAATAGGTAGTAGTATACAAGCTTTTCTTTGTTTTGCTACCATAACTTCTTATAGGTAAGTTTATATTTGCAACTTTATATTGCACTTTTTTCCCACCTGAAAGAACACATTTTTAGCATTTGAGCACCTGTAAAAACAGACCTGCAAGCCTTTTTTTGGGGGATTGTGAGCAACTGGTTTAGAGATATTTTCTCATGTCAGCCCTCTGGTGCATTTGAACCAGAAGCATTGGGGTTATAGTTTGATGCTCTGACAATATCCTGCACTTTGTGTGTGTGTGTGTGTGTGTGTGTGTTTGTCCGAGGGGTGTGTTTCTGGGCGAAAGCCATATTTGTTTATCGCTGTGTGCGGCCCGCTGAACAGCCCGGTCCTGTTTCTCCCCTCTCACCGGGGAAACCTGGCTGTTGCTGCTAGCAACAGATAAAAAGTGCTGTTAACCTCAGCAGGGTTTCAACACATCAGTCACACGGGGAGATAAAGGTAGAAGCTTCGAGGCCTCACACACACACACACACACACATACATACAAAGAGGCTTTTGGTTCCTTCGTGGGAGCCGAGATGAAACACACACTTGCATAGTCCAGTAGCTAAACATAAAGGCGGTTCTGAGACGCAGCGACTCAATGGAAACGAAAATATTTTTCACAGGCCGCGCAACATAGCGTTAAAGCAGCGGTGAAGGCTTTTCTCTTTGAATAGTGATGAATGGTAACTTCATTTTCACCTTGGATTGCTTTTCTTTTCCACTGGAGATGGACCCTCTTTTCTGTCTCGCACACACCGCGCTCGGCTTAAAGCGAGAGAATGGAAAGGAAATGTGAGAGTAGTTCAGATGTTGGGAATTAACTGCTAATTGCTTTTCCTGTTTAAGCTTTTTGCTCTTAATGCTGTTTAGTCTTTAATTATTCATGGCTGTGTGGTCCGGCATGCTTTCTGAATTAAGCTCGACAAATGAAAATATGCCTGCAATGATTGTCCCAAGGCCTGACTTATTATGCAGCTCGCAGATGTAAGTTAATACATATTCAAAAGCTTGTTTCTTCAGCCCCGTTTCAAAACAACTTAGGCTTTCCATTATGACATTATGAATTAAGGTATTATTTAGAGGGAATGTCTAAAATGTCTTTTTTAGTTTTTTTTTTAATAAAACACACTCTGTGTTTAAGTCTCTGCAGACTTCATAAGAAATGTGACCCTCTTCACCTTTCTTTTATAGGATTATTAATGTCTCTTGTCTTTCGTTCTCTAATTTTTTCGTGGTGCTTGCCAAGGCAAATATGCGTATTATTTCTATTATAGCTTGTATTATAATGATTTTATCAAACTCCTACATTTACACTATATTTTGGCAGATGATTTTATTCAAAGTGCATTCAAGGTTTACATTTATCTGTCTGTGTTTTTCTTGTGGGTCGAACCTATGAACTTGGTGTAGCTTGCGCAATGCTCTACCAGTTCAGATTTTCTGGCAAATGATAAAATGGGTGAAAAAGCCTATTATCCTTACATTAGCGGAGGAATCAAAAGTCAGATATCTTTTCAACCCTTGCATCGCCCAGTCACTCCCACCTAGACTCTCAACTAAGCAAGGGACCCCATATAAAAAGAGTTAGAATTATCACTAATGATTAATTACAGATCTCTTGGTTTATTGGTGGTTAAAATGCCTTAAATAAATTAACAAACTACCATTTAAAAGTCTGTGATTGGTAAGATTATTTATTTATTGTTTGTTGCTTTTTTTGTTTTTGAAAGAAGTCTCTTTGCACCAAGGCTGCATTTATTTGATTAAAAATGCAGTATTATTGACAGTTAACAGTAATATTGAAAAAACTGTTAAATGATCCTTCAGAAATCATTTGAATATGCTGATTTGGTGCTCAAGAAATGTTTCTTGTGATTATAAATGGAGTTGTTCTGCTTCATATTTTTGTGGGAACTGAATGAATAATTATACAAAGTCTGAATGTATAAATGTAAATTGTGTATATATAGAATTATACAGAATATATAGGTATAAAACAGAATATATAAATGTAAATCAGAATATATAGTTATAAGTCTGAATATATATATATATATATATATATACTAATTGTAATATAAAAATGTAAATCATGAATACACAGAAGTAAATCTGAATATATAGTTTTGAGTCTGAATATAAAAATATAAATTGTTAATAATGTGCAGCCGAGGTCAAAAGTTTGCATCCCACTTTCAGAATTGTTAAAAATGTTAATTATTTTACCAAAACAAGAGGGATCATACAAAATGCATGTTATTGTTTATTTAGTACTGACCTGAATAAGATATTTCACATAAAAGATTGTTTTCAGTGTGAAAAGATGGATCTGAAAATCATACAGTCATTGTTGGAAAGGGTTTAAATACACAAAAATGCTGGAAAGCCAAAGAATTTGTGGGACCTGAAGAATCTTTCTGCAGAACAGCAGGCAGTTTAACTGTTCAGGACAAAAAAGGGACTCTTGAACAAATATCACTAAACAAAAAAAAAAACAGCCGTGGATCATTTAGGTAACAGCATAGTATTAAGAAACTTTTGAACAGGGTCATTTTTATAAATTCAACTATTATTTTCTACTGTGGACTATATGTAAACATCTTTTATGTGAAATATCTTACTCAAGTCAGTACTAAATAAACAATAACATGCATTTTGTATAATCCCTCTTATTTTGGTTAAAAAAACAAAACACACACATTTTTAATGATTCTGAAAGGAGGATGTAAGCTTTTGATCTCATTCTGAATATATACATTAAAGGTGTAATATATAGATATAAATCTGAATATATTAATAAAAAAATGTATAACTGCAAATTATGTATATATGTACAGAATTTAATCTGAATATCTAGTTAAAAGTCTAAATAAATAGAATTAAGTCTGAAAATATAGTTACTTTGAATATGTAATAGGTTACAAGTTACGCTATTTAAAATGTCATAACTAGTGTAACTATTTCATTTACTTTATTGAAAGCATTTTTTTCAACCGGTAATCATTCTCAAACATTTAAACCAGTACTAATCAATACTGATTACTGTCAGACTTTCAAAATCCTTTTAAATTAAGATTAAAATAATATAATTTTAAAGCACAGCCACCACAAAATCAAACCTTTGCACCTCTTTATACTTTGAGATCGTTCTGAGGTAAAATACAGATTTAATATAACAAGAAATAGTAAAGATGTAACCCCATTTGGGTTACACCATTTTCATAAGTAACTAATTTAATTACATGTTTTCTCAGTAACTGTAACAGATTACAGTTACATGCATTTTGTAATTAAATTATATAACACCGCTACATCTAACTAGTTACTCCCTAGCATTGCTGGTCAATGACTAGCACAACTCGCATTTCCCTCAGAACATATAAAAGTGGAGAAGCCTTTTGATATGCTCTAAAAGACTTGTTACCAGTTCGCTCTGGTTTCAGTGTTCTTACTGTAGTAATAATGTCTTCTGACTGTCATTTTCTAATTTAAGATGTCCTGTCGTCTATGTTTTCAGTCATCTTTTCTTTTCTCCTCCGAATCAGTAGCATAATTGGCCACTTTAACAATATTCAATAAACCAAAGCTATGTAAATTGTTTTTTTGTTTTTTTTCTTTATTGCCTGCAAATTGTTCGTCAGTACGCGCTGCCCTCTCAAATTCCGGCAATAGCGACGGCTGGTGTCTTTGTAGTTGCGCAAATGGTGACAAATGTAAATTGCTGTGCTATGTTATATGTGCTATTGCTCAATCAGGCCTTAATTACATGTTGCCTCTGCCTCAAAAAGCATTTAACAGAGACTTGAATGCCTTAATGAGGAGCGTAATGAACACTCAGGATGTTTGGTTGTTCGCCTGCATAGCACCGGCATTTTTATGGACTGTTATAAAATACCATTTGCATCAGCAAATTACAATGGCTCGATATCATTATCCAAAGACGACCCGATCATAAATTAAACCTCCAATTACAAACATCTATCTGTTGGGAGAGAAAATGAGCGGTGTGGTTTTTATTCATTCTGAGAGGGAGATGAGGGATGCCAAGCACCTTTGCAGATTATTCTCGGTGGAGGCATTTATTCACTTTATTGTTTGGCTGCTAGCTCGGTCTCCTGACTGAAATGGGAAGCCACATTAAAAGCTCATTAAGGTCTGTGCGCGCAGCGAGACCGAGGGATTCTCCGCTTGTCCACTCTGCTCCAGTGCTGGACTTCCTTTTTTGCAGATAGAGATGGTTTGAGTAGATTACAGATAATCGAGAGGTTATCAAAGTTATCAGGACCGCCGCAGAAGTCTTCCCATCCAGATAATGTCCTCTTGTGTAGTGAAGTGTAGGGTACAGTACAGTGTGTTCTTTCATTCATTCATTCCATAATAATTTATATACATATAATACATATATAGTTAAGTATGGGTTTAATATGTCCCTCAATTTATCTAATAGTTCTGTTAGTTTCTTTGTTCATTTATTTCATAATTACACTATATATCTATGCATGTATTTATTTATTTTATAATATTTATTTAGTTAGTTAGTCAGTTAGATATTTTAGTGGAGTATGATATGTCCTTTAATGTAGCTAATGATTCTGTTTGTTTATTCATTTATTTGATTTATTTTCATCTTATTTGTAGTAATATTATTAACCATTATTTTATTTTTGTTCATTAGGTTATCCAGATTTATTTATTTATTTATTTATAGTAGTATGTGTGTGTGTGTGTGTGTCTGTGTGTGTATATATATATATATATATATATATATATATATATATATATATATATATATATATATATATATACAGCGTTTTTTGATATTATCATTCATTATTGTCATCATTATTATTAAAACTTTTTATGATCACTAATAATAATATTAAATTATTATTATTATTATTGTATTTTTTTCTTGGAAAAAGGTGCTTATCTGGACAAATTTATTTGTTTGTTTGTAGTTGAATCAACATTAGTATTGTTATATTTTTGTTTTATTTTTTGAATATTATCATTCATTATTTTCATCAATATTATTATTGTATTATTTTATTTTATAAACACTTTATTATTATTATTATTATTATTATTATTATTATTATTATACTGTTATCCAGATTTATTTATTTATTTATAGTAGTTATATTAATTATAGTCATTAGTTATATTAGCATATTATTTATTTTTGTTTTTTTTGTTTCATTAATTTTTTTCATCATCATTATTATATTATTTGTATGATCACTAATACTAATGAATAATAATAATAATAATAATAATAATAATAATACATTATTCTTATTTTTATTTTTATTGTTATTATTATTATATGGTTATTCAGATTTATTTATTTGTTTATTTTAGTGGGGGTATTACATGTCTTTTAATCTAGCTGATGGCCCTGTTTGTTTGTTTATTCATTATTATACAATAACAAATCTACATTTATTTATTATTTAGTTTATTATTATTTATTTGTGGTAGTTGCATTAGTATTTTTTTTTTTACTTTATTATTATTTATTTATTTTTTACATTTTTATTATTATTATTATTATTAAAATGTGATAATCTGTTTTCATGTAAAAGGTTTTTACATAAAATGTGAGCTAGCTTATTTATGAAAATGTGAAAATAAACTAAGTCAAAATAATTACTGTACATAATTGTGCATTAGTAGATTATTTGTTATTAATTTTAGTATTTTTATTTAAAAAGTAATTCATATTTTCTATAATAATTCAGCCGTGACATGACAAATCTTACCTTTATTGTGAGGCAAGTTGTGTTGCTGGGCTACTTTCTTTTTGAGAGATAATATTTTTGTGGCACCATGTTATTGACAGTTTCTTATTCCAGCTGATAGCTGACATCCTGGAATTTTATTTAGATGCATTAGTTTGACTTTTTTCTAGAGGAAAACTGATGTGGCCCTGCTTACCCCACTCTCCTCTAGGCTCTTCCCTCCTCACAGGTTTGTGTGCTGCTTTGTAAAGCATGTAGCTGTACAGATTCAGGCTGCTCTCTTGATATGAAATGGGTGGAGAGTTGAATTGGAAGTGAAGTAGAACTGCCTCTCAGCAGTCCTTTTCATTTTCACACCTCTACTCAACACCCATCCTCCTTTTCTCTCTTTTCCCCTCGCTCTCTCCTCCTCTTCCTCCCCGTCCCCCCAGTGTGCAGTCCCTCAGCGGAGCTCCCCTGCACCGCGGTGTGATTACACAGGAAAGGGAGCTCTATAAATCATGTGGATTTATAGCGCTATAGTTAATAACGCAGCTGTGGGCGTATAACGTGGCTCTCTCAGGTGTCTTAAACGCCCGGCGCCCGGAACACGTCAGCTCTCTGACCACCCCACAGGGAATCGCAGCACATTAAAACTGGCTCATTATCAGAGCAGAACCGCCATTTAACATTGAACTCCCTTATCATTTTAACATTGACTCAACCTCATCCATTAGTCGGATATGGGCTGACAAAGGCCGTTTTTAATACTAAACCCCTTGGCTTTTTTATTCTGGGTTAAATTATACAAAATGCATCAGTACGTCTGTTTGTTGTATGTTTTTAGCGCTCACATGTGCTTGCTAAGGTAATTTAAACTTACGTTTATTTGCATATGAATAGATATATTGTTCTAATTATTTATATTTGCCCTTTATTATTTTATTTTATTTTATTTTATTTTATTTTATTTTATTTGCCTTTATGCAAGGTTGGACAAGGTTTAGAAAACTACATTTATGCATTTAGCAAACACTTTTATCCACAGTTTTATTTTGTTTCTTTATTTTACAAATTTATTTTATTTTGTATTTTATTTAAATTTATTTTATTGTTTTATTTAGTTGTTTTATTTTATTAATTTATTTTATTTATTATTTTTTTTATTGGACTTTATTTTATTTTACTTTTTTTTATTTTATTTTGCTTTATTTGCCATTAATGGAAGGCCTTCAAAAATTGTGTTGGACAAAGTTTAGACAATTACATTTATGCATTTAGCAGGCACTTTTATCCACAGTGACTTATTTTGTTTTATTTTATTTTCTTTTTAATTTATTTAGTTTTATTTTATTTATTTTATGCATAGACATATAGGACTTTATTAAACTTTATTTTATTTATTTTTTCTTTTTATTATTAATTTTACTAACAAAAATTATTTTATTTTATTTTATGCATTATGGAAGGCCTTCAAAAAAATTTATTTATTTATTTTTTTTGACAGCTACATTTATGCATTTAGCAGACACTTTTATCCAAAGTGACTTACAAAAGAGAAACAAAGCAATAGATGTTTGGAGGCTGTAATTTCTGAGGGTGGCCTCTTTTTACTTAGGCCTGTACATAAACACCTTAGCAATGAGCTAACAAGTGCTGAGAACATCTTATTAACCTCACATCAATGTTCTGGCAGCCACTTGTAACCCTAGCCTCATAACATTGAGTTTTGGATGGGCGAGCACAACTGAATTTGTCTTTATAAACTGTAAAAAGCTGTTGTTTTTTAGCATATGAAACGTTTGTATGCAACAAACAGCAAAGATGCACTAATTCTATGTTCCTTTACGGCATCTCCGTTCTTTCCTTCTGATCTCAGGCTGTGTCTGGCACGCTAGTTCTTGACACAATCTCAGAGGAAATACCTGTGCTGCTGTCTGGGTTGTGTTTCAGCCTGAGACCCATTGCCAAATCTCAGCATGAGGGGCGGAACAAAAGCTTTCTCTGAACAAAAATGCTTGAGGCATTGAACAGACCTCCTCTACTGTGAGACAAAAGACCCGCAGGCCTTACAGAACCCTGAGAGCCTCCCTGCCACCCAAACAAAGGCAGAAATTAAGCAGCGCTTGGAGCGATACGGCTCTTACACACAAGCTAAAATGTTTCTTTTATAGCTCTAGTGGGTTTCAACATGGCGTCTCTCCTAAGGGCGAGAAGAGAGCTCTGCCTCTTGCCTTTTGTCAGGGCTACAGGGAGGGAAGTTGAATTTCATCATCCGTTTTTTTTTTTTTTTTTTTCTTCTTCTTCTCCCATTCCTCGCTACCTGAGATTTTTACACCTCCTATAACACTTTCTGTGTTAGTTTTATTAAGAACTCTGAAGGTTTAAGTTTGTAGCCCTCTGGAGGTGTAAGTTATTATTTTTTTTTAGTTTTTCAGGAACGCCTTTGTTCATGTGAGGATATCTTGAGCCTTATATATGCATTTGGTCAGCTCCCCAATGTTTTACCTCCGAATAACATACAGTTTTTATTATTATGTAATTATGAAATTACCATTATTTATATAAATATAATTATGGTAAAACCAGTGCATTATGATATACTTTATATTTTTATTGACTAGATTTGGTATAGTTTTAATGACTTTACTATGTGGAAAATATTTATACTACAGTTCCAAAGTATAGGATCAGTTTATTTTATTTTTTAAATTAAATTTTATTTTATTTTATAAAGAAATTAATACTTTAATTCAGCAAAGAAGGATTAAATTGATCAAAAGTCAAAGTGTATTAATGATGTTTGAAATTTCTATTAATCAAGGAATCCTGAAAAAAAAAAATATGCATCACTGTTCACACAAAAATATTAGGCAGCACAACTGTTTTATCATTAATAATAAGACATTTCTTGATGAACAAAAAAAGTGCATTATGATATAAATTATATTTTTATTGACTAGTTTTGGTATAGTTTTAATGACTTATTTTCAAATAAATTATGCTTGAAATTTCTATTTATCAAAGTATCCTTAAAAAAGAAAATATTGCATTACTGTTTACACAAAAAAATATTTTTTGTATTTTATTTTATTATTTTATTTTAATAAAAGTAATACTTTTATTCAACAAAGATGCATTAAATTTATCAAAAGTCAAAGTAAAGATAATTATAATGCTACAAAGTATTTATTTTTCAAATTAATAATGTTTGAAATTTCTGTTTATCAAAGAAATTTCTTGATCACCAAAACAGTGCATTATGTTATATTTTATATTTTTATTGACTAGTTTTGGTATAGTTTTAAAGACTTTACTATGTGGAAAAAATGTATGCTACAATTCCAAAGTATGAGGTCAGTTTTTATTTTATTTTATTTTATTTTATTTTATTTTAAAGAAATTAATACTTTTATTCAGCAAAGACGCATTAAATTTATCAAAAGTCAAAGTAAAGGTTACAAAAAAGTTACAAAATATTTATTTTTCAAATAAATTATGCTTGAAATTTCTATTTATCAAAGTATCCTTAAAAAAGAAAATACTGCATTACTATTTACACAAAAAAAAAAAAATTATTTTATTTTATTTTTAAAAAAGTAATACTTTTATTCAGCAGAGATGCATTAAATTTATCAAAGGTCAAAGTAAAGAAAATTATGTTACAAAATATTTATTTTTCAAATAAATGACGTTTGAAATTTCTATTTATCAAAAAATCCTAAAAAAAAAAAACCTCACTGTTTACACAAAAATATTATTCAGCACAACTATTTTGTCACTGATATGAAGAAAAATCTCAAGACAAATCTGTAGAGCATGTTTTCTGTCATGTTCTTCTTATGTATTTTGAATGTCATTTGCTTCCTCCTCACAACCTTAGTTTCACTATGCGTCATGCGTGAGGTGTAAGATCACACTCTCCCTGCTCAGGCGTTAAAGGTAGTCACCAGTAAATTTATGCACTGGCCCCTCAAATTGAGCTCGAGCGTGACATGGAAAAAGACAGAAAGAGAAAGCGAGAGGAAGGGCAGAGAAAAAAAAGCTTAAATACAAGCAGAAGTTTTTGTGGTTTAACACTAGCACTATTCACTCTCACCTCACCTCCTCTGTGGCTTCGCTTCAGGCTAACAGTTGCACCCCAGCAGGTACAACCCAGATTTCCTGTAGCAAAACGAGCATGTTTATCTGCTCTTTAGGCGTCTCCACATACACTCGTATAACACCACCTATGCTCGTACTAACCCTCGGTTTCAAGCTCCGCTGTCATCTCCACCCCAGCTCAGCTGGAGGACTGGCATGTCCCAGACCGGTGTCTGCTACGTGCCTTCCTCCATGCCCGCTAGATCTCTTAGATTGTGGAGGCGTTTGAGTGTTTACGGAAAAGGAGGTTATCACGTCCTCGTTGCAGAAATTGAATGGTTACACAGACTCGTCCCTGAAGAAGACACTTGTTATAGTTTTATCATTTGTTGTGAGATACAGAATGTTGATAATACAATAGGTAATAGTAAAAATTTATACAAGTGATGTAAACTTATTGTTAGTTTTGGTGTTCTTGTGTAGACTAAAAGTACTTTAATAATATTAGGAATTCCAGAATGTCTCAGTATTTGGTTTCTTCTCTTTTTTTGTTTGAATGACAATAGCTGGTTGATAGTAGTTTTGTGTAATTTTTTTTTTTTTTTAATCGTAAATCCTAAATATTTAATTGCGACTTGTGATTGTGACTTTATTTCTTTCAATAGCAACTTTATCTCAAAATTGGATTAGAAAATAATCGATATTACAAAAATAAAGCACAAATATGACTATACATGACATTGAAAGTCTGAAAAGTCCCTCATTTTTATAAAGTAGCACTGTCCAACAGTGACACCCACAGGCAAAGTTACACTGTAAAAACAAATTGTGGCTTCAACTTAAAATAATTTGTTGCCTGGCTGCCTTAAAATTTTAAAGTGGTCATCGGATGCCCATTTTCCACAAGTTGATATGATTCTTTAGGGTCTTAATGAAAAGTCTCTAATATACTTTGATTAAAAATTCTCAGTGGTTTTGTAAAACAACGCCCTTTTTACCTTGCCAAAATCAGCTCTGCAAAAATCATCTCATTCTAAGGGGTTGTTCCTTTAAATGCAAATGAGCTCTGCTCGCCCCGCCCCTCTCTTCTCTCTGTGGAAAGACGATCTTGTTTTACATTAGCCGCATTTAGCCGCTAAACTTCCTAACTACCACGTTATAAGGAAAGGCGATCGCAAAGATTCATAAAAAAACGCTTATACTCACTTCTGCTGTAAGTGAAGCTGGATCATGAATGATTTGAGCGAACATAGACGGATATATGTAGATTGGGAGGCGCATTCCATTCACAAACAAAACTAATCCACTGCATCTTCAGCGGCTCAGATGTCGGGAGTAAATAACGACCACTATGTTCATTATTACATCCAGCAACACAACACCTCAATCGCTCAATCGGAGATATTCTTGTCTAACTTACATCCCTGCTCTGGCATCAAAACATGGAAAGTTACTGGACTGTGACAGCTGGTCTAAAGTAAGAACTCATGTCAATCAACTATTGTGGGAGCAGCCTCTGTCGGTGTGACGGCACACCGACAGGCATCTGAGAACGGCTCGATTTGAAGAAGGGGATATTATTTTTACAGATTAATTAAAAGCCACTGCATGGATTTTATTATTATAGGGTAGATTTGTACATACACTGCTAACACACATTAATGTTCAAACAACATGAAAAAGTGAACTTGGCATCCGATGACCCCTTTAAGTATAGTCAACACAAATATCTAAGTTGTCACTTAGAACTTAACATTTCAAGTTGACTAAACTTAATTGAGTTGACTAAACTTAAAGTTTTAAGACAGCCAGGTAACAAATTATTTTAAGTTGACTCAACAATTTTATTTTATTTTTTACAGTGTACAGTTGAGACGTGCCTCCCCTTGGTCCACTGACATGTAACAGAGACATAGCGTGCCGTGACTTTTCTGGGGGCTGGTTGAGATGAATAGGGGAATAGAGGAAGCAAAGCCTCCATCACGCTATAATTGGATATGATTGGTTATGATTGGATGTGATTGGTTTGTGCAATAAATCACACCTCTTGTTTTTGTGTGAGCTCTCAGTCTGAATAAAGAAAATGATGGCATTATTGACTAATTATAAAGTAAACAACTCTCCTGCTTAGATATCACTACTTTGTGTTACGCCAAAATCAAAACATAAAACGGCTGAAAAATGTGATGACTGATTGAGTTTTTAGTGAGCTTTCAGCTTGGTGAAATGAAAAATGTATCTTCGTGCCTTTGACAATGTTTACAGGGCTTTTATGATGATGACCTGAAAATAATTTTAATATTAAAAAGAACAGCTGTACATCAGTTCACAAATAAAAAACGGAGTGTCTGTTTACAAATGAAGAGTTCAGATGCAAAACCAGCTAAAATCCATCTCGGTCAAAAATGAGATAATGATACTGAGTGAATGCTCCTGACACATATTATACGTCCATCAAATACTTTTACTTCAAACTCGTAAAATTCCAACCTCAGCCCAATCAGAAGTACCAGTACTTACATAGAAACCTATACAAAGTAGCCAGAAAGAAATGCTCATTTTAAAGAAATACGTCAGATGGATTTAGCTGGTTTTGCATCTGAACTCTTCAAATGCAAATAGCCCACCTTGTTGGCAAAGGCTACTCTAGCTCCGCCCACTACTACTTACAAGGGCAAATAGCCCGCCTTGTTGGCACAGGATACACTAGCTCCGCCCACCACTACTTACAAGTGCAAATAGCCCGCCTTGTTGGCAGAGGCTACACTCGCTCTGCCCACCACTACTTACAAGTGCAAATAGCCCACCTTGTTGGCAAAGGCTACACTAGCTCCGCCCACTACTACTTACAAGTGCAAATAGCCCGCCTTGTTGGCAGAGGCTACACTAGCTCCGCCCACTACTACTTACAAGTGCAAATAGCCCGCCTTGTTGGCACAGGATACACTAGCTCCGCCCACCACTACTTACAAGTGCAAATAGCCCACCTTGTTGGCAGAGGCTGCACTGTCTCCGCCCACCACTACTTACAAGTGCAAATAGCCCGCCTATTTGGCAGAGGCTACACTAGCTCCGCCCACCACTACTTACAAGTGCAAATAGCCCGACTTGTTGGCAGAGGCTACACTAGCTCCGCCCACCACTACTTACAAGTGCAAATAGCCCGCCTTTTTGGCAGAGGCTACACTAGCTCCGCCCACCACTACTTACAAGTGCAAATAGCCCGCCTTTTTGGCAGAGGCTGCACTATCTCCGCCCACCACTACTTACAAGTGCAAATAGCCCGACTTGTTGGCAGATGCTACACTGGTTCCGCCCACCAACTTGTGATTAGGCGAGTCAGCATTACAAAAGACAATCGTCTAATAACAGCTCCAGTAGCGTAGATGGTAAAGTACGTGTTAAAGTCATTTTTCCCAAACTTTTTTTTCTTCCTTTTCAAATCAGATATCATGTTGGAAAAGCATGTAGTTTCAATTATAATGAAGGAACTATTCAAAAAGTTGATCTTAAAGTATCGGGTAGGGTTAGGGTAGGTGTAGGGAGGGATTTATTGTCCCAATAAGGTGGCATCCATTTCTTAATTTGAATTCAAATTATAATTTACACTCAGTATGTTATTATTAATATTTGTTTTATGCCATCTGTTTTATGACTCAAGGTAAGTATTACTGATATCAGCTGATGTCTCTATGATTTTTTTCCATAATATTTAATCATTGACTATAGCCATTTAACATTAACAGTATAATTGAGCTATCAATTTAATATTTATTAGACAAAAAAAAAATAACTTCTAACTGAAGTGAACTTAAAACAGTCTTCACATAAACATTATAATAAATGTCTAATAGCTACCTGTGCCCTTCAGCAAGAAAATATAGCCTAGTTATCAAACACTAAATTCTAAATTAAATAAAGATCAAGCTTAAAACTACAGAAGTTATTGATTTCCTCTCTTTAATTTTGTTCTTTGATTAACAGACATCACAGCAACTGGTTATTAGAATTTTTTGGCTGCTGTTACTTTAAAAGCTGCAGCTGCTGAACTTTACGCAGATCTGACACTGCTTTAAATGTGACTCATAAATAATGCACAGTTTTAATCACCTTTTTTGTAACTTCATGACTTAACTGATGACATAACTACGACATTGCATACTTGGCTAGACCTTCTGGAATTTGCTGCTGCTCTGATGTCTCTATAGTGGTTAAACATAAGATATAACTCATTTTGAGTAAATCTAACGGGCAGTTTTTGGTCTCATTAATCTATTTTTTGTTCCAGAGCAAATAGTTTTGGCTGAGGGCAAAATCTCATTATGTTGTATTTTATGTAAATGTAATGATGTATATCGAAGCGTTGCCTTTGTACTTTTTTCCCTTATAACCAGTATAATTCCATAAATTAAAAATATAGTTCCAAAAGCCGGATTACCCGGATCGATGCATCAGGATATTTTTAAACACATTTAATAATTTTAATATCTATTTTGGCATTTGCATGATTTAGCAGTTTAACAGAATGTGCATACCGGTCTGTCCACATGATTTTTGCACCCCTGCTATGTTATTAATACAATCTGAGGTTCCTCTCTGTGCGGAAGTGCCCTGATCATAATGAAGCCCGCTATGCAGCAGGACTCCTATAGCTAAAGCTGCTCCTCTCAGAGGGAGGCCCCTCCATATAGAGGTTTAACCTGGTGTAAGCACCTCTTACCTGGCTTATCAAAACGCATTACAGTTTCACGATTCTAGAGCGATCACCTCATCAAACGGTGGCGCAAATGCAACCTGACCAATTTGGAAATTGATAGTCCGTACATAACGGAGTTATGGGTCTCCAATTACTACTGGCCCAGTGTCACAGAATACCCCGGGAGGGCCAATCAGGTGTTTCGCCATGCTCTCGGAGTCAATAGCAGAGCATCCTGGCTTAGCTCGCATTCATTACACCAACCAGATGGGCTGAGAATTAGATTCCAACTCCCCCTACAGAGAGAGATAGGTAGGAGGAGATGGGAGAGGTTGGGGAGGGAGAGGAAAAATAATGGTTTTTGTTTTCATTTACATTGCAAGTTATTACATTTTAATGTAACACCTCTGGGACCTGGGAGCATTAAATGGCTGTTGTTGAGTAATGGAGTCTAACTGCCAGTGAATGCGGAGGGAGAAATGAAATTAGCGAGCACAGCAATTTGGCACAGTGATTATGGGCTCCGCCGAGGCACTTCCTGGTGATTTAAGAATGCTAACATTTAAGCACGTCAGATCTCATTATTCTTCAAGGTTAAATCGAGCTCGTTCCAAGGGGATGCAGCAGCAAGATGGGGAATAACTCTCCTTTTTTTCTCTCGTTTGCTGCATTTTTACACCTTTCTACACCAACGTGTATAGTTTCTGTGCTGTTAGCATCAATGAAAGGAATTGCGAAAATAATGATAGATAGCCCCACCCAAATGCACATTTTTGGCTGAAATGGATGAATGTGCTTTTCCACGTTTTTATGTAAAGTGCATAATTTCTGTACTACTACTGTCATTTAACAGAATTGAGAAAACAATGATTGTTTTCAAGCAGTTTTTGAACACCACCATTGGTTGAACAAACAGATAGCCCCGCCCAAATGCACATTATTGGCTGGTATGGATGAATGTGCTTTAAAGGACAAGTCCACTTCCAAAACAAAGATTCACATATAATGCACTCACCCCAAGATGTTCATGTCTTTCTTTCTTCAGTCGTAAAGAAATTATGTTTTTTGAGAATTTTTTTTGAGACATTTTTCTCCATATAATGGACTGATATGGTGCCCCGATTTTGAACTTCCAAAAGGCAGTTTAAATGTGGCTTCAAACGATCCCAGATGCTGTTGTAAATGATCCCAGCCGAGAAAGAAGGGTCTTATCTAGCGTAACGATCAGTTATTTTAATAAAAATAATTTATATCATTTTTAATGCCAAACGCTTGTCTTGTCTTACTTTGCCTGGACTGTTTTTGTTCCGGTTCATGACAGTTAGGGTATGTCGAAAAAACTCCCATCTCATGTTCTCCCTCAACTTCGAAATCGTCTTAAATCACCGTTTTAGCTTTTTTGTTGAGGGTGTTTGATCTCCTTTGCATGTTCACTTTGCAAAAACTGGGTCAGAACTTCTGCAGCGATGTAGTGATGATTTTTGAAATGATTTTTGAAGTTGAGGGAGAAAATACGTTGTTATTGTTTTCAAACAGTTTTTGAACACTGTCATTGGTTGAACAAACAGATACAGTAGCCCCGCCCAAAGCACACACTATTGGCTGGTACAAATAAAGTAGCTGCATTTATTTACTGTAAAGCTGAAGTGTGTTGTTTCTGTGCCACTAGTGTCAATGAACGGAACTGAGAAAATAACAAGTGTTTTTAAAATGTGTTTAAACACTTGGTTGAACAAACAGATAGCTCTGCCCCAAAAGCACACTATTGGCTGGTATGAATGAAAGAATTTGATTTTTGTAGAAGAAAATGTTCTCTGTTTTACTGAAATTTTCATCTTGTCCACATTCATTTAAAGCTTAAGTGTATTATTTCCTTGCTACTACTGTCATTGAAAAGAATTTAGAAAATAATGATTGTTTTCACAGTTTTTGAACACTGCCATTGGTTGAACAAACATTTAGCCTTACCCCAAATGCGCACTATTGGTTGGTATGGATGAAAGACCATTGTTTTTGTAGAAACTACTATTTGTTTAATGTGTTTGCATGCGAATGATGGTCCTTACCATATTCAATAAAGATCTGTGTTTGGCTTATATGGTTTTTTTTTTTGTAATCTACTATGAGATCTTGGAGCTCAGACTGCAAGTACAGCAAAGCATTATTCTTTTTTTCCTTATTTACTTTCAAAGGTGCAATTTTCTTCAGTGCAGTTGCTAGCGCAGCATCTTTTGTCCTCTGTATATTCCCTCCTATACACATCTGCCTTTATCTGATTGCGCACCACAACAATGCTTTACTCTTCCTCAAGCCAAACAGAAAGTGAAAGGCCATAACAAAACAGAAGCGTTTTTTCCATTATAGTGCGTCAAATCCTTTTAAAGGTGTTTACCCACTAGGCGTTTTGTCACCCTGTTACCGAGGGGCTCAGCTGGAAGAGCGAGTCGTCGTGGGGATAATAAAGGAGTTTAGAGCGGCGAGAATGCAAATGCACTTACTGTAACTCACTGTGATCAATTCCCAGTGCCGCTCCGCCAACCAGACAGATGGTCTCTGCTTTTATCTCCATCCATTCAAGGCTGCAGAAATCAAAACAGAGCATTTGTTTCCAGAGCAGAGAGAATGTTTCTATTGTTTTCTCTAGGGAGAGTAAGGTCGAGAATTGTACTTAAGGGAATGAGACGTTTTTTGTTTTTTTTTTCCCTCTTTCTCAAAGTGTTTTGCTCCTTGCACTGTAAATAAAATTGCCGTTAGTCAAATGTTGGCATTGTAGCATGATGAATCCCTGTAACTGCCATTAATGGCAAGCTGCACTTGTTAAAGCTGAGGTGTGTACTGTCTTTTTTGGTGTTAAAATACTTTAATATGCCTAATATGCAGAAAAATTGCTCTTTTAAGTTTCACGCCTCCCTTAAGGAGGTCTATAATACCTGGAGAATGCCAAGGACGCTTTTATCTTTACAGCAAATGCTAGGATAGCACAGGTTAGCTTATTTTCATTAGTTTATGTAAGTACAGAGCTGCATCCAAAACTGCATACTTCCTTACTATATAGCAGGTGAAAAAATTCTATGTATTTTTAAAGGAGTAGATTTACAACTTCCAGTGAGATTCTTAAGTGCACACATCTCATGGACACTTTACTATCCCATGAGGCCATGGGAGAGGATTTGTGAATGGCAGTGAAGTGGCGCAACTGATGCTGATAGGTCACATGATAGTTACAACATGACAGATGTAGTATTCGTCTGGATTGAATTCATACTATATAAAACATACTTTTTATTAATGGCTTTTTGGGTCCAGATAGTGTGGTTGCGACATCTGCCAGCAGGGGGCCATGCAGATGTCCCAAACAAGTCCGTCAAAGCAAATAAATTTGGTCGAACAGTCTGTCTGACAAATGACAAAAAAGGCTGCGTTTTCCTGAAACCTGTTTGAAAACAGTCATTGTTTTTGTAATTCCATTTGGACCTACTACACATTTCACCTTTAAAGTACAAAAGCTTAAAAGAAGAATTCACTTCTCACTATGTAGTAGATCACACATCATAGCTCTCAAAACATTTTATTTAGTCTTTCATGGTAGTAGCAGACATCGCAAACTGTGCTGGCTCCAAAACATGCCATTTTGATTCTAGACTGTCACGCCATTTATGGGCAGTGTTTCTGTCAGTACGTCAGATGTGTTGATAAAAACACACTGAACTGTTGTGATGATTGCTATGCAAGCAAAACTATTGACACCCAACCATATGTTGACATTGAAATGTGAAAGGTGTTATTGTTTGGTTTTCATAGTGCTTTTCAAAAGACAGTCCAGCAAACTTGTTGATAAAGACATGCTCAACTGCCTTGAAAATTGCCATGCTAGCAAAACCATTGACACCCAGCCAAATATATTGACACTGAACACCTCACAAACAAACCTTGGCAATTTTCAAAATGCTTTTAAGCCTTTGCCTCTTTGTCCATTTTTGATGATGGGCACATCCCCCTACCAACCTCCAGGTAAAGGGATAGTTCACCCGAAAATGCAAATTCTGTCATTATTTACTTACCTTGTTCAAAACTCATCCAGTGTTCAACTCAGTAAATC
This sequence comes from Cirrhinus mrigala, assembly GCA_036247105.1. Lineage (NCBI taxonomy): Eukaryota > Metazoa > Chordata > Actinopteri > Cypriniformes > Cyprinidae > Cirrhinus > Cirrhinus mrigala. Next base: position 37,251,187 of record CM070011.1, on the reverse strand, counting down.
TGACCCATGACTCATGAATCACATGAATCACAGCAGCAGTTCCCTGGAAGGCAATGTGAACTTTTTCTCAGTATGTTTCTCACACATAGCTTTCATATGGTTTCAGAAGACTTGGAATACAAAATGCATGTCATTTTTTATTTAGTACTGACCTGAATAAGATATTTCACATAAAATACATTTACATATAGTCCACAAGAGAAAATAATAGTTGAATTTATAAAAATGACCCTGTTTAAAAGTTTACATACGCTTGATTCTTAATAATTAGTTTTCTTTTTTTTTTTTTTTTTTTTGTTTAGTGATAGTTGTTGGACATGAGTCCCTAGTTCGTCCTGAACAGTTAAACTGCTGTTCTTCAGAAAAATCCTTCAGGTCCCACAAATTCTTTGTTTTTTCAGCATTTTTGTGTATTTGAACCCTTTCCAACAATGACTGTATGACTTTGAGATCCATCTTTTTTTTTTTTACACTGAGGACAACTGAGGGACTCATATGCAACTATTACAGAAGGTTCAAAAACGTATTTTGTCTTCTGGGAAACTTGTAAGTATCTTCTGTAGCTTCCAAAAGGCAGTACTAAATGAAAAAAAGAAGATATTTAGGCAAAGTAAGAAAAATTCTGTTCAAAGTTTTACACCCCTGGCTCTTAATGCATCGTTTTTTAAATCTGGAGCATCAGTGAGCCTTCTGTAATAGCTGCATATGAGCCCCTCAGTGGTCCTCAGTATTATGTTTGTGCATACAGTCTGATCTTCAGTGTTAACCAATGAAATGTGGTGTCCAGCTGATAAGTCACTTGTAAGATGGCTGTTGTGGTTGCTATTGTTGTTCCTCATTAGATTTTGTTTTTGTTATTTTTCATCCTTTGAAAGGCCCTGATGTTTTCAAATTAAATTTGAATTGCTAGCTCACCCAAAACAAAAGCTCGGTGTGCCTTAAAGATCTCACATCTGTTCTGGAGTTCGCTGTGGCAAAGTCGATCCCTCTCCTCCCGCTAACGCACATTATCGAGGCCAGGGGTGCTGCCGCATGGCTCGTCACGCTAAAGTGCCTATGACAGTACTGATGGAACTGCTCGGGCCCTGTGCGGCCAGTCAGGCTAATGCATCTGGAAGGAGGCTATAGGCATGACAGAGACAGACTGAGAACAAGAGCACGAAAAAATCTGCAGGACCAGAGGCGATGTCTCACTGCCGAACGTCCAAGTACATTCCTGTATCCTTATAAAAAAAAAAAAAATCTTTGGACTTGGTGCATTGGATTTTTTAAGAGTTCACCCAAAAATGAAAATGCTGTCATTATTTAATCACCCTCATGCTGTTCCAGACTTGTTTGAATTGCATTTTTCTGTGGAATATAAAACATTGAAAAGCATCTCTGTGTTTTTTTTGTCCACTGTGTGCATCAAGTGTTGATTTAGACCCATTGATTTGCATCGTATGGACCCAAAAACTATGAAACGTTCTCCAAAAGATGATTTTTGGGTGAACTCTGCCTTTAGCAAATGTTTTTGAGTTTTGCATGCTTGCTTCAGCCATTGAAAGCTTGAGAATGATAGCTTACTAATGTCACATTGATTGTTTTTTTTATTAAAATGAAAGAACTGACATTTTTTTTTATGCATATAAATAACTTCCCTTTTCACTGTATACCAGAATCAATCTCACAATCAGAGTAAATGCATGTGAGAGGGAGACTAAAAAAACGATCCGATCAGAGAAGAACAAAACAGAAACGAAAAAAAAAAGAAAAACAGTTTCCACTGTGGGTTTGCAGTATTGACAGCTGTGTGTAGTTTCTCGCCTCGTCTGAAACCAACCGCCCCCCTCTGAGTGAAAAACGTCCCACCACAAGATGAGCCGATAGGCACATACTCTTGTTCCCACACGCTGATAGCAGTTTGGCCTGATACTATCACACATGAGAGAGAGAGAGAGATACAGAAGGAGTGAAAGGCGAAACACCCCTCCTTCTCACTCTGAAGTGATGTTTAGAAGATGCTCTGAGACCGCTGTGCTCTTTAGGAAGTTTGGTGGCTGAGTTTCAATTTCCACTCTGATAGGATCTGATGTCCCACATGCAAATGGGTGTATTTATGATATCTACACATTGCATCAATAAATTGCTTGCATTTTTTAAAATAGCATATTCAGGTTGTTTATGGAACGCCAGGAGATGCATCATGAGTTGAGGCGGCTTTGAAAGAAAAACGTACGGTTGCATGTATTTAAAAATTAAATGCCATCAGATTCTGTTTTGATATAGATGGCTATAGAAAACAGTTACGTAGATGACTACAGATAACAATAAAAGCACCAAAGTATGAACTGTGACAAGACCAAACCTTCATGTAGACGTTGTTACAACCACACCTGCTGCGTGGGAGACAGGATAAGCTATTCCCCCTCAACATATACACACACACATCCAGGGCTGTGGGAGATGAGTCTATCACCACGTAGGCACTAACATATCCTGAAATAGCCCAATAGTATAGTCCCTGCGGGAGGAGATGTGGTACATTGCACAGATAGCATCAAGCTGTCCTGAAACTGATACATGCCTTTGAGCAGTGCAAGTCTCCTCCAACCTGTTTTGTTTGTGTCTTTGTTTATTTGTTTGTCTGCTGATCCTGACTGACAAGGCAGATAATATTCAGGGACAACCATGTGGCCAGGGTTTATTTATATTTGGTTATCTTGGGCACTAACTGCTGTTACTTTTTGTTGCTAAAGAATTCCAAGTGTAATATCATGGTTTTTTGGCACCATTACGAGTAGCAAGTTGTACAGTATGTTGCACCTTTTTATATACTAAGGCCTTGTACTAAATATTAATACATACATGAATATATTTCATGGTTTCACCATTGCAAATGGTTCAAAATGTCATGGCATTGCGTTTATAACTAAAATACGATCAAATAGCCATTCTGTTCTATGGTGCATATAGTAATACAGGATTTCCATTTAGTACGGTCACTTTACTATGGTACACAGTACATTTTTCTTTCACTTTCCGATTTTAATGCCTCTCAGAACTTTCTAGCTACTGGAAATGGAATTAATAACTAAGAGACATTGTTAGTGTTTCAGTGTTATGTTATCAGAGAGTACGACTTTTGTCAGTTTCTAGAATCAGTCGATTTAAAACCACTTTATCCATGATCTTTGTGGTTAATGGAGGGAACATTTACCACAAGCGCCAATGAGGCGGCTCCTCACATTAAGAGTATGTCTGTCTAATGTGATCCCTTTGGTGATCTTAAATGAGCAATGAACATTTAATAGACTAGATGAAGCTGTTCACAATTGCCCCTCAATAGTCAGTTGGCAGAACAGAACTTTCATTTATAGAAATACACATTTATCCTCAAGTGCATGTCATTTAGGCTACAGTCTCAGTGGGTTTTTGGTTTCAGAGGTTGACAAACAAGTTAGAATGTACAGTGTATAAATGATAGATTATTTATTTCTTAATGTATAACAAAAAAGCAGTGGAAGATGTGGTATGGTGAGCAAAGACATTGTTTATTAGAAGATATTAGAGTAACTGGTCATTTTCTATGGTTAGTTTTGACTTTCGGGGTCAACTACTGTTATGACGGATCAGCAGTTTAAAGAGAATTGTATAGAACAGGTTTATTTAATAGACATAAAAAATTAGACACGGTTTTATTGGTATTGAAAGTAACTGTCACCTAGTATTGGCCCAATGGTTTTAGGTCCACATCAAGTAATTTCTTTCTAAAAAGTTCTAAAGAAAGTATGCCGTACGTTCATAGATTAATATCAAGGTTTTAATGCATATGTGTGGGTGAGGGACAGTGTATGTTTTAGTTGCTATAACTGGTCATTGTTTCTGTGTACATGTACATGGTCTTTCAATTATTTTTTACACAATTGTCAATATAATGTGAGTTTGCCAAAAGTTTTACTAAAATGATGTGATGTGGTAATATATTGGGGTTGTAAATGACAAAGTATGTTATTTATGTGATGGAACAACCTGGCAACTTTGCCCCATTTTTTCTTGCAATTGCAAGTTTATATCATGCAGTTCTGGAAAAAGTCAGAATTGCAATTTTATGTCTCACAGTCGTGACTTTTTAACTCACAATTTGCAAGTTTATATCTCACAATTGCGAGATAGAAAGTCAAAATTCTGACTTCATTACAATTGCGAGATATAAACTCACAATCAACAATTTTTTCTTGCAATTATGAGTTTATATCATGCAATTCTTAGAAAAAAAAGTCGGATATATCTCTTATATCTCGCTGTCGTGACTTTTTAACTTGCAATCGAGAGTTTATATCTCACAATTCTGGCCTTTTTCTCCCGAATTGCGAGTTTAAATCTCGCAGTTCTTAAGATAAAAGTCAGAATTGCAGGTTTATGTCTCGCAGTTGTGACTTTTTATCTTGCAATTGCGAGTGTATATTTTGCAATTCGGATCTTTTTTCTACATATTGTGAGTTTAGATCTCGCCCTATTCAGGATTTTACCACCAAAATGACCTAAAAAACGAATGCTAAGTATACAACACATACTATTTCTGCATTTGTGTTATTTTAGATTTATTTAAATGCTATCATAATTTATTTTTTATTAATATTTCAAATGTGCTTCTATTGTTATATTTTTCAAAAAAAAAAAATTTATTAATTTTATTTAAATTTTTGGTTATTTGGTTGTTTTGTAATTTTTATTAGTTTTTTTTTATATTTCTAAATAGTTTTAATTTGGTTTTTATTACAGTTTTAAAGGATTTTCAGTTTTCCGTTTTAATTTATTTTTTTATTTCAGATTTAAAGGGTCATGAATTGCCTTTTTGTTAATTTTGTACTGTTCTCTGAGGTAACATTGTAATTTGAAAGTAATAGGCTAATTTTTGTCCTGTTTTGACCTACCTCGTACAGTGCTGTTAAACGATTAATCATGATTAATCGCATAAAAGTTAAAAAATAAAAGTTTTTTTCATAATGTATGTGTGTATACTGTGTATATTTATTTTCAATATATAAACATATCTTTTTCTTAAATAACATATTTATATATACATAACTATACACAGTACACACATATATTATGTAAACAAAATTTTTTAATTTAGGATGCGATTAATCGCAATTAATCATTAAACAGCCCTACCCTCATCGAAACGCTCTGTTTGAATAGGCGTGGTAGATTGTAGACTCGGAAGTAACCGCCCACTGCTATGATTGGCTAACAGTTTTGCAATTTTTAATAGATGGATGCTGCTGTGATTTAGGATTAAAACGCAGAAATACTCAGTACATATCAAACGATCTGTAATAACAGACAAAGCAATAGTGACCACATAATAAATACAGTTACTCACACTTGTGTGGTGCGAAATTACAGTCAGATTCCAATATAGTCGACACATCATCGTCTTATAGTTTCAATCCTGCGTCGAATTGTGCCTTGTTTGTAAGTGGTAAAAACGAAGTAAACAAAGGACCAAGTTCTTACTGATGCAATCTGCAACTTCTAAAATTCATCCACTCTTTCCTAATGTTGGAATCAGCAGGAAAGCAATACAAAGACTGTGTTTATCCACAACTTGCAACTGCACAGCGTCTTATTGACTCATTTGGTTTCTGCGTAGACTTGCATTCGTCTCTCTCGTTAATTATACTGCATGCACGAATCAGTGGGCGGGGCTAAACAGGCAGTGACGTAGAAGCAGGCATTGATCTGCTGTGGCATATAAAGTGCCGTATTCCACAACGTGTTGTTTTAGCAGATTGGCTTCAATATAAGCTGTTTTTAGACTAACGAGAAAGATTTGATTTCTGAAAGTAATTCATGTACTTGCGTAGACTGTGTTTCTGGTCTAACGTGCACGATTAGTGCCGTGATGCTGCCGTTACATTAAATACAATGGCGTGTTTCTCTGTGAGTATCGTAGGAGTTCGGGTATCTTGTGAAGGTCTATCACCTGACTGTATGTGATGGATATGTTCTCATATAAAAAAGTCCTTTTGAAAATTTCTCTCTCGAGGGCTGGAATAGTTCCTGTTCATTAACTGAGTTCTGTCTTTAAAAGTTCTAAAAGCCATTTTGTATCATCACTCTCCAGTTTCGTCTGTGACTGAGGGCATAGTCAGGGATGAAAAATACTTTTAATTTCCTGAGCGCGGAACCTCACAGCGTGATGGTGCACATCAATCGCGTGTGATGCCTTTAGTCCACTCTAATAGAGGCACTTCCTTTCTCTCAGCAAGCTTTTCCGTGTCTGCCTGTGGCACTTGTAGGATCATTTGATTTGGGTCTGATAACTGACGCTAGCCTCTGAGAACGGCTCGAATGAAATCTTCTTCTCCCTAGGCGCTTCAGTCAGCCGCATGAAAGAGTCGTTCTCGCCTCTTTTCTCTCAGAACGGGCCATGAAATTCAGTCTCCATGGAGTGATGACAATTCCACCACTTCTTTGTTCGCAATTACTCTTTTCACTCCGTTTTTCCAGCCAAAAAAAAAAAAGTCATAGCTGTTTCACAGGAGGAAACCGTACCTCTCTTTATCTGAGATGCTTTCCCTCGGTTGCTATCAAGCAGACAACCCGCCACTTGAAATTACTTAGCATCTAATTTTCTTCCATTTTTTTCCCTTTTTTCAAACCCGTCGGTGTAAATGAAAACACTTCCCTGTTGACACGTTTGTAACGTGCAGCTTTTTATTAACACGAGAGAGAAATGTGGTAATGAACTGTGAACACAGTGTTTTCTCTCATTTCCAGCCAAGGTACGTGGTACATATACTCGCTGTCTCATATTCTTCCTGTATTCTTCAAACGCCAGCTACCCTTCGCCAAAAACACGTGCACACGATCACGATACCTTTTTGTCGTCTTTTAGCATTTACTTTTGCTTAATATCCTCTTTTGTTTTGTTTGTTGTTATCCTGAGCAGTAACGAAATGAACCCTCACTTGTTTTTCCCATCTTTACAATCTGTTTGAGCTGGAATCCTTGAACTGCTATTTCCCAAACATGAGCTAACTGTGATTTCCTCCAAACAGAATGCTGTTCTGGTTTCTTTATAGGAACTGGAATGTGTCATTCGAGATACGTTGTAGATCCACAAACACCTCCTACGCTGAATTTGGCCCTTTCGTTCCTACACAAGTGCCGTAGCTGTAGGAGTTTGGCTCCTCAAAACACAGTATAGGCAACTCTTCTTAAAAAAAAACCTGAAAACACTTCATATTTGCAATTCTTGGAGTGGACTGATTTGGTCAATGCCATTGAGGACTTTTTTTCTTTTTTTTTTTAAGTATTGAAAATACATATTAAAGCACATCTAGAAAATGTGTACATTTTTTGATCAAATAAATGCAGCCTTGCTGAGCATAAAAAACATTTTAAAAAATCTATTATATGTAATTTTTATTTATTTATTTTGAGGTGAGCTATTTGTTTAAGCATTTAAACTCACTAAATGTTTGAGTTTTGTCATCTAGACTGTAAGGCCTAATCTACAGACGTGACAAACCCAAATGAGGCAAGGCCTCAATTACACAGTGTGAAAAAATGGCTGGCGAGAAGCAGAGGAAGAAAGAACGAGTGTTCCCCGCTCAGTTGATGAGAGATCCTGCCGCTGGCTCACCGCCTCCTCTCTGCATCCATCCATCTCTCCATCCCTCCACACTTCTCTCCTCCCTTGGCTTGATGGGACAGCTGTAATTAGGGAGTGAAGACTAAAACAGAGAGGCATTCGGGGTCTGTGTTCACAAGAGGGAATGATCATAGTATTTAGGAGATGCGCCCAACTACAGGGTAGAGCAACACGTCTTAAAGAACACACACACATACACACAGTCTTAAACTTGCATGCTCTTACATGCAGACACGATGGGGCTGGGCGATATAGTGTATTTAAAACAATGACATGTCTATATTTTATATGTGACCCTGGACCACAATACCAGTCATAAGGGTCAATTTTTTGAAACTGAGACTTATACATCATCTGAAAGCTAAATAAATAATATTTCCACTGATGTATGGTTTGTTAGGATAGGACAATATTTAGCTGAGATACAACTATTTGAAAACCTGGAATCTGAGAGTGCAAAAAAAAATCTAAATATTGAGAAAATCACCTATAAAGTTGCCCAAATGAAGTTCTTACCAATGCAATATACTAATGAAAAATTAAGCTTTGATATATTTACTGTCAGAAATTTACAAAATATTTCCAAGGAACATGATCTTTACTTAATATCTTAATGATTTTTGGCATACAAGAAAAATCAATTATTTTGACCCATACAATGTATTTTTGGCTATTGCTACAAATATACCCGTGCTACTTCAGACTGGTTTTGTGGTCCAGAGTCACATATATTATAATATATTATTTATGTATTATTTTTATATTATTTATGTATATAGCAGCCTTTTAATTTCACATTTAAATACAGTGTTACTTCCCGTTTCTTTGTAATTATTAGATGTATATGACAAAGTCACAAATTAAAAACAAAATAAATAAATAAATAGATATATAAATGCATAAAAACATTTAATATTCCATCTAACACTGTAAAAAGAGGCAACCTGATCATTTTTAACTGTTAATTGTTTAGTTAGCCTGAAATATTAAGGTTAATTTTGGTGATGTCAACCACTTTATTTTATTTAATTTTATTTTGTGGCGTATAATACTAATAGTAATAATGCTACCACATGAAGCACACTTTCTTCCGTTTTTTTTTTTTTTTTTTGTAATGCAAACAGATCATTGAATTAGAGTTATGAACTGATCACTGAACCACTGGCCTGGTTTTAGAACAGTTTAAGGCTGAATAAAACATTTATTTGAAATTGGCATAATATTTAGAATATAACAAATTTTATATTATATTTACATTATATTGGTCAAAATTATTGATTTTTCTTTTATGCCAAAAATCGTTAGGAAGTTAAGTAAAGATCACGTTCCATGAAGATATTTTGTAAATTTCCTTCTGTAAATATATCAAAACTTTTTGATATGATTAGTATTTAGAAATTGGTAATGCATATTTTGTCCTTTGCAAATATTTATTTGTCCTATAAAATAATTGCAAATATTGTCCTATCCTAACCATACATCAATGGAAAGCTTATTTATTCAGCTGTCAGATGATGTATAAATCTCAATTAAAAAAAAAAAAAAAAACAATATTACGCCTTATGACTTGTTTTGTGGTCCATTAGTCTAATCAATACATATATAACTAATCACTAACGCACACAGAGTATCAAATTCACTAAAATCTGAGCCTGATTTACATAGAAGGGAGACATGTTGTCTCTAAAAAGCATTGACATTGACTATTTTAGTGCATTTATCCCCTGTTTTATTGCCCCTAAGTTGCATTCCATGTGTTTTTTTTCTTGTTTTTGCGCTGAAATGCTGCACAGAACAGTGACGTGTGTTTAGTGAATTCACCCCACACAGTTCTCTTTTAATCCATATCTTGAGTAAGAAATCATCCACAGTTTGGGCAGGCCATTTATTAGCATGCTGAGAGTCCTGCCCTAGTTAAAGTGCTGCGATTCATCATTACCTGTCAGTGCTGTCAGAATGTGGGCTGGAGCAGCAGAGGGAGTGTGGATACCGCAGGGAGAAGTGGCTTTCAGAGCTCTGGGTTGGCATACTCAGGGGCTCCTTGCTTTGAATGCTTGTGGATTGTGGGTTTAGCACCGTCACGCTGCCCTTGTCCAACTTCCTCCAAATTTTCAGTGCAGATTAAAAAAAAAGGCAGCAGGTGCAATTTCGGAGAGAGTCCGTGGAGATTTCACTCATGCCCCTGAGCTCTTCACTTAACCGCGGTTTTGCTCTAGGGAGACTTTTTTTGCAATTAGTGTACTCCAGATCTGCTCATTGACAAGTAGCCAAATGAGAATAAGTTGGTTCAGGTTTCTCGTCTCATCCCGTGTGTTGGAAATTTCTCTCCAGTCTCTCCAGTTACTATCACTGTTTTAAAGGTGACATATCATGAAAATTTGTCTTTTTCTGTTTAAGTGCTATAATCGGTCCCTAGTGCATCTACCAACCCAGAAAACGTGAAAAAGGACAGCCCAGTAACTGTTTTGTTAAGCCTTTCTCTGCAAGCTTGTGAAAAAAATGAGCCGTTCAGATTTCGCTTCCGCCATGAGGTAAAAACGGGGTCTTATTATAATATTACTGCTCCTTAATCTGCATGTTTCCACCCATGGCACTGCTATTATATTTTCACAAGCGACAACGGTGTACCAGTTCTAATGCCATGGCGAAAGTTCAAGCAAAGCATGCTAACTTCTGTCATTGGCTGCACAGAACACTATTTAGAGTCCCAGCCTCATTTATTTACTGTATATTACACTGCTGCCACACAGATTCAATATAAACATGTGATTTCTTTCCTAGCCGTTTACCTTCACAGACATAACCGACCGTTTTTGTCAAGTCAAGTGTGTTTTTAACATAAACTGTGTGTATTTGACCGATTAAGCGCAATAAGACATAAAAGAGAAATTAGTTTAGTACTCACATGCTGTGTGACGGCTGCATTCTGTGCATATGCTTCAGATGTGTGCACTCAGAAAACTGTATATCAGAAGTTTAAATTGATATGGCTTAAAAACAAATGATTTCAGCGCGATAGACATGGTAGAGTATCTGAGGTATGAGCTGTAAAGGCGCAGCTCTATTCTGGAAAAAGGGGCGGGGATCAGCAGCTCATTTGCATTTAAAGAAACATGCATGAAACAGAGTGTTTTTGCTTCCACTCAAAATAGGCATTTTTAAAATAGTATAATGAATGATCTGGTGTATTTTGAGCTGAAACTTCACAGATTCATTCTGGGGACTTATATTACTTCTTGTAAAAAGGGGCAAAAAACACTGTAAAAAAATAAATCTGTAAAATAACTGAAAAAGTACTGGCAGCTCATTACACATGACATTATCCATCAGTTGTACAGACATTTCTGTTAACTCTAAAACACAGTGCAATGAAGTGTGAAATTTAAAAGACCAGCCTTTCGTCCATCCTTCCTTTTATTTTTTTATTTGTATTTAATTACCTTTTTTTAGCACTTTCATATACATATTTTTATTTATTTATTTATTGATCGAATAGTACAGATTTACATTTGTTTTCTTTCAGAGTTCCCATTGACACATTCTGTCATTTTCCCTTTGTGGTTGGAAGCAGCACATTTAAAGTAGCATGCAAACAGAAGGAAAAGATTGAAGTCTTTGTAGCAATTACAACTCGTGTTTGGCTTGCCGTACATAATTTTCAGGTTTCAAATAGGTTTAAATTCATTATCATATCCATGGATGCTGAACTAGGTAATTTGAGTAATTACAGGAACATGAGGCTGGTGGGGAATATCCTGTAAAAGAAATATGGACTTTTTTTTAATGTAATGTAGCCTAATGTAATATGGTTTACTACATAGATATTAGGTTAGCATTTATCTTGTGACTGCACTCTCAGAGAAAGTGCATCTGTAGACAACAAAGTCAATAAACATAGCTGTATCTAAAATATTCTGGATGCTCTGAATTTGTGCCATGTTAAATTACAAAGTGGAATGCATAAGGATGGACTTATTTGCCATATAAATATAATAATATAATAATCTATCTATCTATCTATCTATCTATCTATCTATCTATCTATCTATCTATCTATTCCTTTTAAGTTTGGAATACAATATGACCAGACTACTTCAGATTTACAGCACTCATATAAATATCAAACTGAACATTTTTAGATATTTTGGGTTATTTCTTTACCACATGTTTCTGGTTAATCAAATAACAGCATTTCTCGGATTACGCATGTGAGAGTTGTTTAGTTGAGGTGTCGCATTTTACCAGGTGTTTTTACACAGCAGAGCAATGCGCTCGCTCTTCCTTCAAGTATTTCTTTTTGGTGTCTTTTACAGTGGCCTGGAGGTTAAGTGGCGTCTCCTTTAGATTTATGTCCTCTCGTAGGCAGACTTCATTTCCACTTAATCACTCTATCACTCGCCCTGACACACAGCTCTATAAAACGCATGCTTACTTTCCATTAATTAAATGCTACTCTTAAATTGACTGCTGTAGTATATATGCTACTTTTAAATGAACAGGAGAGGGAGAGAGATAGAGAGAGAGGCTACTGCAGTGAGGTAAAGCTGCTCTCAGGAGAGTAAAACCAGGTGTCTGTCACAGCAAGGTCAGTCCGGTTGATTTTTACTATCCCAGTTACTGCTGCCCATACTTTCCTGTAATATAAGAGCTTGTTAATGATGTTCAGTAGGATCAGCAACCGTAGGGAGAAGAGGGCTGTAGCTGGAATAATGGCGCTATATCACACAGATAGGTGGCAAAATATATAAGCAAACATAGACATGAATAATTTATTTATTTGTTGTATTTTCTTCTAATTACTAATTAGAGCATCACAAATATGACACATTTCAGAGTAAATTAAGATATTCAACTTTTTGAGTGAGACATGGTTTTATCTCTTTGGAATCAATAGAACCATAAAATTGAGAGGAAATGAAAATGTATATTTATATGCTAAGATTTTTAATGTTTTTTTGAAAAAAAGTATTTTCTGCTCATCAAGGCTGTGTTTTTTTAAAATAAAAATACTGAAAAAACATTAATATTGTGAAATATTATTGTATACTTTATATACTTTAAAATAGAATGTATTCCTGTAATGCATAGATGAATTTTTAGCATCATTACTCCAGTCTTTTTCATTTTAATATACTGATTTATCAATGTTGAAAACAGTTGTGCTGCTTAATATTTTAGTTATTTATTTGGATCTGTGATGATTTTTTTTTAGAATTCTTTGTTGAATAAAACATTAAAAAGCAGCATTTATTTAAAATAGAAACCTTTTGTAACACTGCCATTTAAAGAAAAAAAATAATTCACTTCTATTCAGAAAAAACATTTCTTTCTTTGTTTGAAATAAATTAATACTTTTATTCAGCAAGGATGTGTTAAATTGATAAAAAGTGATAGTAAAGACTTTTGTTAGAAAAGATTTCTATTTTGAATAAATGCTGTTCTTTTAAACTTTTTATTCATTAAAGAATCCTGAAAAAAACACAGGTTCCAAAAAATATATATATATAAATTAAGCAGCACAACTGTTTCCAATATTGATTATAAATTAGCATATTAAAATGATTTCTGAAGGGTCATGTGACACTGAAGACTGGAGTTATGGCTGATGAAAATTCAGCTTTGCTTCACATAAATAAATTATATTTTAATTATATTTTATATTTTATGAATTTAAAATTATATTTAAATAGAAAACTGTTATTTTAAATTGCAATAATATTTCATAATATTATTTTTTTTTCTGTATTTTTGACCAAATAAATGGAATGTGTATGTGTGTGACATACATGGTTGCTTCATGTATTAAAACCATTATATGTGTTATAAGCTTAACTCTTCATCTCCCCAGAGATGAGAAAATTATATGTGAAAATTATATATCAGATTATAGGCAACATAAATGTCAATATCACTCTTGATATAGGGCAATATATGCCATATGTTACTTTTCCATATAAGTACTGTCACTTTAATGCATCCTTGCAGAATAAAAGTAAATCTTACCAACACCAAACTTGTGAACTGTAGTGTATTTATATATCATTGAATATTTGGAATCTCAACAGGTAGTTATTTATATACTCCCTTATTGCTATTCTTCATGAGATCAATGTACTTGTGTACAATATTTGAGTCATGTGTTATTTAATTATAATGTCATTAGTTTGGACCATCTGTTCATGTTTAATTCTTTACGACTTTGTACTTTTGAAAGTTAGAATGCAGACTGCAGGGTAACGCTATTTAGAATTGCATGGCATTTTTTTGGTGGAACACATTCAGGTACATTAAAGTAGTTTCTCAGTTCTTTGATCAGTACTTAGTTGAATCCCTCTGTCGAGCAGAATGTGATAAGTGGATGGAATAAGTGTAATGTAAATAACATTTTATTATTAGAACTAGCCAGTGCTTTACTCCCAGTGCAGTTGTTACTTCATTAGGATTCTTTAAATGCCCTCTGCTTCAGTTCTAATGTTCCGTTTAGAATTTGATCTAGGATTCGGTGTCGTCTCTCTCCGCCCTGGGCGCCGTGCCTGGTTTTACTGCTTGGGTTTACAGCATTCATTATGCACACTTAACAGCTGTTGTAACTCTCTGTGGCAGCAGCGTGTGCGTGCGTGCGTGTGTGTGTGTGTGTGTGTGTGTGTGTGTGTGTGTGTGTGTGTGTGGTGTTAGGTGTGAAGGGATTGGCTGCTGGCCCGGACAGCAGGATCACACCATTGACCTTTCGGTATAGACATGAAAGATGATCTTTCCTTCGCTTGCGGGATGGGTTTCATATTTTCACCTGGCACTTAATTCTGTTCTCATCTCATCCCGCCTGCCTTCCTCCCTCTTTATCACGTTTGCCTTGTTCTATCCATCAAGACCACAGTGAGATTGGAGAGGAAAGATCACTATCATATTTCTGCGTTTGCCATTTTAACATTATAATGACTCCTGGCTGGAATAGTTCAGTACAGGAACGTTTGCATGTGACCTGACAGGATGTTTAATGTTTGGTTTTATCAAGTTCTTTAGAATTTCTTGATAACTGTTGACTGTTTAAATGTAATTTTGTTGCAAACATCATTTGCCTCAAGTGTAAATTCTCTCTGTCTGTCTCACGCTCCGTTTACAGAACGGTTAAGGTAGGGTTTGCTTACCTAAGATGCAATCAATCAGTAATACGTGTCTTTTGAAACTGTATTATGGTGTCCACAGTACTGATACTACAGTTGTCACTCATATATTGACAGAATACAGAATATTGGCATGAAATATTATTATTGGCATAATAATAATTTATCTTTACATACAATTTAATGGATTAAAATAATACAAATTTGTGGAGATGCAAATAATTAGTAAAAATGATTGTACACTCTCACTATTTTATTTACCATAATGCTAGATACAACTGTAATGAATATATTTAAATGAGGTTGTGTGTGTGCAATGCAGAGTCATTTAATCATAGAAATTACCAGTACTTCATTTTATTTTAATTTCCATGAGTTCTGAAATTTACAGTTTTATTAAGGTAACATACTGTAAGTTTCAGAACTCAAAAGTCATGGAAATGATCTTAAAAGTAATGAAAAATCATAGAATTTTATATGATGCATTGTAAATATTTTCTCAGCCTGAAATTGCTGTTTATTTACCGTAATTCTAATGCAACTGTAATGAATATGTGTAATATATGTAAATGATGTTGTGTGTGTGTGTGTGTGTGTGTGTGTGTGTGTGTGTGTGTGTGTGTGTGCGCACTGCAGAGTAAATTAATCATAGAAATTATATGAGTTTTTTGACTGATACTGTGAATTTTTATGAATTAATAATGGAAATTGCATTACTTTATTACACTTTAATTTCCATGACTTCCCATGAGTTCTGAAATGTACAGTTTTGAATACTAAGAAAGCATACTGTAAGTTTCAGAACTCAAAAGTCGTGGAAATGAATTTTAAAAGTAATGAAAATTTCTAACATTTCAATATGATGCATTGGAAATATTTAGGGCAGCCCCCTAATAGTCGACTAACCGCTAGTCAACAAGAAGAGATTTAGTCGACCAAAATTTTATTAGTAGCTTAGTCCTAGAAAAAAAAAATCCACAGGAAGTGGCAAAGTCACGCAGTCCATGACGGACAGATCATTAACGACTGGTTAATGTGGAAGCTCCATGACAGACTCATTGATGCGGTCACTTGCTCCTAAAATGTTTGTCATTTTTGGTCATACAGATAAAAGTAATACAGCTTTCGAATCTGTAAAGACTCTACGTTTATTTGTGTGCACTCACAATAACAACGAAACGTTGTGCTTTTGTAAAATAATGAAAGCAAGCAAGATGCGCTTTTTGCCATCTCGGCCTCTGTGAACTTGCGTGTGCGAAACTTCGAAACTCTGTGTATACTTGTCTTACAGACATGACAAATATAGGCTATCTATAAAGAGTGAAATGTGTACTTTTAAATGAACCAATTTAAATAGAAAACAAATATTCTCAGTTTATATAATCCGTATGAAACGTGTAGCCTGTGTCGCCGACTTCATCTCTTAAGCCGAAAACAAGGATAGCACTAGTTTATCATTACATTTTTATAACGTTAATGCAGTCTCCTTGTTGTTTTTCCTTGAAACCAGGGTTGCCAAGTTTTCACAACAAAACCCGCCCAATTGCTACTCAAAACTACCCCAAAAGTAATTGGAGTCGCTTCAACCTGCGAACATAAAAAAAAACAACCCACGGCAACAGTGTTAAAGTAGCCCAAATCTGTGGAAAAAAACTGCAGACTTGGCAACACTGCCTGAAATGTTCATAATTATACCTGCAGGTATGCTGTGGCAAGCTTTTTTTGTGTGTGCACTTGAGCGCTTTGTAGGCAATTAAAGGCTTATTATTATGATATATATGGTTTATTGAACGTGCAACTAATAGTCAACTAATCCTTAAAATGAACGACTACTAGTCTACCCGACTACTAGTCGACCAGAAAAATCTTTAGTCAACGGCAGCCCTAGAAATATTTCATCAGCCTGAAATTACTGTTTATTTACCACAATGCTTAATATGTAAACTTAACGAATATATGTAAATGAAGTTATGTGTGTGCACTGCGGAGTAAATTAGTAATATAAATTTTATGACTTTTATGACAAGTACTATGAAATTTTCTGAAATAATAATAGAAATTCCATTATTTTATTACAGGTTAATTTCCAAGGCTTCCCATACGTTTTGAAATGTATAGTTCTTAATACTAAGAAAACGTCCTGTAAGTTTCAAAACTAATGGTAAATATTTCTGAAATTGCCTGTGTATAAAATAAAATGTAATGCGAGCCATATAGTAACACATGCTTGTCCACATTTACTCGTCATGATGCCTGTTGTGTCTAATAGTCGAGAATCTAATGTCTATGGGCTGAAGTTGTTTTAAGGTTTAAGTTTCTCCCTCATTAGTGACTTCTGTCTGCTGAGGGAGTCCAAACAGATATCCCAATAGGCAACATGTTTAGAGTGAAATTTATTATGTTTTCTTTTAGTTATTTTTCCTCATTATATCATATAATGTCACCTGATACTTGCAGCATACTTCAGCTATCTCAAGTATAACTCAATGCCCAAGAGTAGAAACAAAGTATTTCTTGGGGGAAAGGAAATTTATGAGAGTGGTAAATGTGGAGTCATGTGGGGATATGGATTCTCATATTTTATGTATGGATGAGCCCTATGTGGTTAAAACGACATGTGGACTGCTGGATTTCTTGGTTTATTTTGTGTTGGAACTTAAGACATGAAATATTACCAAAGGAGTTATTACGCTCCTTTAGTCTTGGCATCTTCCCAATATTTACACAACCTCTATTCTCTGTGAGGCTTGTATGGCTTCTGCTCCACTTGAGATGGAGAGATTTGTGGTTTGAAACCCCAAGGAACACATCTGCCAGCATTTTAGAATTTTCCACCATATCATTACATTAAGGCCGCTGGCACGGAGCAGCAGTAAAACTGAGGTTGTGTTTTATAAATATTGACGTGAGGGTACTTCTAAGACTTCTACAACACTCCAGACTGTGTTGGCTGAGCTTATATCATGGTCACATTTGCAACTCAAGCCACCGAGTGAAGTTTTGACAACCTCTTTCCAATAGACTCCACATGGAGGAGTAGGTTTTACAGAAAAAGGAACCAGAAATCACACAGTTTGTACAAGTCAGGGTTGTGCGCCATTCAGAATTGAATTAAAAATGCTGTTTAAATGCCAATTCAGTTGCTGAATTTGAACTGAATTTAAATGTAAATAGCCAACAGAATGCAGAATTGCAATTTGAATGTAAGGAGGCTGAATTAAAATCATTGAATTTCAAAGTAATTCATAATACTGTGAGTCTAAATTAGACAAGTTTGTCAGACCAGCTTTGAATGCTGACTTGAAAAAGCCTTGTTTAAAAAATGTCTAAAAATGTTTGAAGATTTATAACCCTCATGCATATGGAAATTTGTATTTAGTTTACATTACCAGTCAAAAGTTTATTTGATCCAAAGTACAGCAAAAACAATAAAATGTTGAAATATTTTTACTATTTAAAATAAATGTTTTCTATTTGAATATATTTTAAAATGTAATTTATTCCTGTGACTTCAAAGCTGAATTTTTAGCATTTTTGCTTTAGTCACATGATCCTTCAGACATCATTCTAATATTCTAATTTGCTGCTCAAAAACATTTATTTTTATTATTATTATTATTATTATCATTATCATTATCATTATCATTATCATTATTATTATTATTATTATGTTGAAAACAGCTAAGTAGAGTGAATTTTTTTTCAGGTTTCCTTGATGAATAAAAAGTTCAGAAGAATAGCTTTTGAATGACATAGTGTGTAATGTTACAAAAGCTTTTAATTTCAGATAAATGGTATTTTATTGTTTATATTAAATAATTGGAAGAACACATTTCCCAGAATGTGTAATCTGTGTTGCAATTTTGTACTTTTTTCCTCGTAAAATTCTGATAAATTCTAAATCATGAATTAAAACAGACAGTTTTTTTTTTTTTTTTTTTAATTTGTCCAACATTGTGTTCTTTTGTTTTGTTTTGTTATATATATATATATATATATATATATATATGCTAGAATGATTTCTGTATTGACTCTGGACTTCTTTCATAAGCATTAAAATCCAGACCTCGAACCCTTGAATAGTATCATGTATGTGTGTGGCTTTGTGTCCTGTCCATTTTTATGTTGGCTTCTTGCTGAGAATTTTATTTGTAACATGAGCTTGCTCCATTTTATTGACATTCTTTCAGCTTTATTGAAACATTCAACCTCGGTCTGTATTGTTTAGTGAAAGCAGTTTCTTGACGTTTTTCCATACAGTAGCACAATATCCTGGATCATTGTTTTTCAGAATACCACCATGTGTGGCGAGTGAAAATCAGTATTCATGTGCTCATGAATAGCAGGTAATATAATGAAAGAGTGGGTTGGAAATGGTAGCCGGATACTTATGACCCCACACAAAATATTCCTGAAGTAAACTCGTGCATCTGTGTAACTCCATCACCCTAATCCTCTTTGCTTTTTTTTAGAGAGAGATAATTAAAGTGGTTTTGGTGGTGTTGTGTTTTTTTTTTAATACCATCTCAAAGGGTTAACCCTCAAGACCCGGAGCTCTTTCTCGCTGCTTCTTTGCGTACGCTCTCGAGGTTCTGTGAAGAGCCCACTCAAGACCTCTTCT
This sequence comes from Cirrhinus mrigala, assembly GCA_036247105.1. NCBI lineage: Eukaryota > Metazoa > Chordata > Actinopteri > Cypriniformes > Cyprinidae > Cirrhinus > Cirrhinus mrigala. Next base: position 37,231,800 of record CM070011.1, on the reverse strand, counting down.
GTAGCTCCAGATGTTTTGTGTAGCTATTTATTTAGCTTGTAAACAGGCCGCCGAAAGCTTCCCCCATAATGATGGAGAGGGAAACCGCAATTACATTGTTGCAGGGCCTTTACAAAACAGAGCTGGCTGTTGAATGAGACTCGGTGCTGGGGGGAGAACAGGTTGTTATCGCTTTAGAAGGAGAGGGTTGCCAGATTGAAATGCAAATCTTAACATTTTGCAATTCATTTGGGGGCAAAGCAATAACGGCAACTACAAAAACAGGAGGGGGCGAAAGGATGAAAATAAGGTTATCCGTTCTCGTTTTCCCTTTTTTGGTCACTGCAATTTCACACTTTATTTCATTTTGTCACATTAAGAGGTCTTTTATGAAAACACTGGTGATTTGGAAAACTTAGTAGCCTACAGCCCAGCAATAGACATTGCAGTATGCTTAGCATAGCATGGATATTATTGCACTCTTTTATTGATTTGTTTTCAGCTCTATTATAGAGCCTATAGATAGAAGAACAAATGCTTTTCAACAACCTATTTAGATCTACATCTATATAACCATGTTTCCTGAAGATAATCATGTTTATAAAGTTGGTTAACCAGATATATTCTAATGGTTCTGGCTCTTTCTCACGCTCTGACCCATAAAGCCACCCCTGAAATCTTTATGTGGCAATATTTTAATGAACATTTCTCTTTCCATAATTATTATTTAATATGATTAAATCAACCTGACAATGATTACATTTACATATACATGATGCAAAGCTGAATTTACCTCAGTTTCATAAAAGAGATGTTTTTAACATTGATGATAATTTTTAATATGCACTTTTTGAAGGATCATGTCACATTGAAGACTGGAGTAATGGCTGCTGAGAATTCAGCTTTGCAGCACGGAAATAAATTACATTTGAAAATGTATTACAATAGAAAACTGTTAATTTAAGTTTTAAAAATATTTATTGTTTTTACTTTTACTTTTTGAGCACATAAATGGAGCCTTGATGAGCAAAAGAGGCTTAATTAAAAACATCAAAACAAAGTACACAATGCCACAATTGTGATTAGTTATTTTAGCACATCTGTCTGTTTCTTTGATCATTACATGAAATTAAATCTGTCTGGGTTGCTAAATGTTACACATTTATGTGAGTTACACAACAGCATAATGTTTACATTTCCACAGGTTTGTGTGCCAGAACATTTTTTTTTTTTTCGTCTATTAGACAAAACATTCCATTGTTCTTGATAAAATTCTGTCTGTTCAATAAGTCTTCGATCTGATCTGCAAGACTCAACGGCAAAGTGACTTTTATTTTCCTCCTGAGTTTGTATTACTTGCAAAGCAACGTTCTTGGCGATTTTGTGATTGTTCCCTTTGGTGGCGTCTTCAAAGTAAACATCACGCGCATGACTCACGATAACCTCAGACTCGAACAGATTAACACGGCTCGACAGCAGTATCGGCCCTCCCTTGCTGTGCGCATGTCATTTTAGGAGGAGATTACTTTGATATTTAATGTCGGCTTGCCACTTGCATTGACCTTTTAGTGTAGCACATTCCGAGGGCGTTGTAATTAGCACTGGTCAGAGAGAGTGAACGAGAGAAGGGCGAGACAGACGGGCCAGGAGGCATGTTCGGCTGAACACGTAGAAGACGTGCTCTGTGTGAGACCGTGGCCGCCCGCTGGGCGTCACAGCCCTTTTCACTTCCCATCTGCAATTATTTCCGTCTCCACCATGGAACGGGCTGACCGCTTGACAAGTCAATTAATTCTTAATGGGCCCTCCATCTGGCTCAGTTCAGTCGGAGGTCTGTAGCCTCTCAGCACAGGGACAGAGCTTAATACTAATGACTGATGAGATTTTGTCAGGTAAAATCACCACTGGCGTTAACGCTGACCACACAGGTGTAGTTATGATTTACCGGAGATTAACAGTCTAGAAACTTTATTGTATATGGCACAGCATTATGAATCTCGTCAAGAGAGAATAAGTACATTATGAGTTGTTTGAATGTTTCTCAGAAGATATTTTATCAGGGCTGGGTAAAAAAAAATATTGATTTCTTGATTTTAATCTATTCTTCTTTTACCGAACGGTATTAATTCTTAAATCCCATGAATCAATTAGTCTAGCCTGTTTTCAGTTAATGAACGGAACACTGTAGCATGCCTTCTTATCCAATAAATGGCAATAAGCTTTGTGCTTTTTTGATATGAAACTAAATTTCAGATTTTAAATTCTGTCCATTCTATTACACTGTTCAAATAATAAATCCATTTTGGTCGCTGTTTGATGTGGAGTGACAGATCGCTGTACACTGTAAAGTTAAAAAAAAAAAAAAAAAAGGAAGTTTAGTCAACATAAAATGTGTACTGCATGAAAACGTGGATATTTGAGTTGAGTTAACTTAAAATTTTAAGGCAGCACGAACACTTACTTTTTTAAGTTGAAACAACTTTTTTGACGTTTTTTTTTTTTTTTTTTTTTTTTTTTTTACAGTGTAGCCTCAGTTCAAGAGAAGCGCCAGCACGAAGTGCACATTAATCTGTTCATCTGTTCATTGGTTCATCTCTGCTTTAACAGCAATTGCACCATGAAATAAAAAAAACGGAATAAACATCTGAAGGTGTCTTAAACAGTGTTGGGCATGTTACTTTAAAAAAGTAATTAGTTACAGTTATTAGTTAGTTCTCACAAATAGTAACTGAGTTAGTAACTGAGTTACATCATTATAAAAGTAACTAATTACCAGGGAAAGTAACTGTTACTGTTACTTTTAAAAAAATAAATAAATAAAAGTTCAAATATGTCAAATAACTTGGATGCCCCTAATAAATGAAATTTAAATGAAATTAATACATTTTTTAGTTTACCTATCAGACTAATATTAAATATCTAATATACTATTGTATATAAGCTTAATGGCATAGTTTTTGAAATATCTGAAAGTACATTTAGCTTTAGTCAGTCAAGCATTATAATATGACATTATGATAATTTCGCATTAAACTTTGGTTATTAGAACTTTAGTAATTAGAATAACCATGTATGAATGCATATTTGTCATGTTAAATGAACTTAGGACTAGTGGCGGTGCTTAAGTTATTGTTTGTAATTTAATGTTTCTATAAAAAAGGGGAAAAATAATACTGATGAGATAACAAAACTACTACGAATTCTACTGCTAATAACAATATAAAACCCACTAAGGATTAATGAGCTGCTGGGTTCATGAATATTAATCATGTTGTCTGCGTTCGCTCAAACTGATTTGCTGAAATCAAAACAGGGACGATAATAGGTGAGCGCCAGCCAATGAGATTGCTGTTCACAGAAATACAATTATGTAATTGTAACTTTATTATCATAAAAACATAATTTTAATTTGCGTAATTTAAGCTTATTTTTCTTAATATTAACCTTCAATATTATAGTAATGTAGTACCAACTGACTCTCATGTATATGTTACAGCATTAGTTGAGATATTTCTTTTTCTTGAGAAAATCTGGCGTGTGATATCGAATCGTATTGAATCACAAGCTTGTGAATCTGTATCAAATCGAATCATGAGATTTGTATCAAAACTGAGCCCTACATTGTATCTGTTAATATTTAGAAATATTAAACTGATTTAATATCAGTTTCATGGTACTACCATGTTTTCTTTGGACTTGGTACCATAGTAATACCATGGTAGTCTTGGGAGTACTATGAAGTATAATTTCTTACAAAACTAAATCAGATTATCAGATAATGCATGGTTCTTTGAAATACCATGGTACTGAATATATTGTACCATGGTATTTACTCTATGGTAATTCCAAAAAAATATGGTAGTACTGTAGTACATCTTCAAAATACTATGTTAACTTTGGCGCATTATTGGCACTAAGTGATGTAAATACCATAGTATATTAAAAAAGTACTGTGCCTGTACTATGATGCAATATTACTGTGTTAAATACCATAATACAGAAAATCATGTACTCTTTTATTTGACTTCTAGCACAGAGTACTTCCAAAAACTCCATGGTAGTCTCAGTGACACATCATTTCAGTATGATGGTGTCTTCTAAGTACGATTGTATTTGCCATCTGATACTATGATTATACCATGGTACAGAATGACTACTGTACCCTCACAAAAAAGTACTGTAGTGATACCATAGAACAGTAAGGGTATCAGATGGTAATACTATACTGTAAATGTACCGTAGTACAGAAAGTCATGTACCACGGTTTGTATATGTTACTCCATGGTACATGTCTAAAAGTAATACATTTTTAAGTACAGTGGTAATACCGTAGTACTTTTATTATGTTTCATATTCCACAACAAAACATATGTCAGTGTAATTGTTTAATAGCTTAAATGGAGCTCTGCTAATTCGTGCGTTCCTCACACACACACACACACACACACACCAGTGCATGGCTAATCCAGTTCATTATAAATATTTATGTTGCTAATTACTCCAAGTACATTATTAATAGCTCTGAAATTTTTCGCAAAGAGGATATAATTAGGCAAGGAAATTAGTCAAAAGCTAATAAAGCTGGAAGTTGAAAAGGCATTTTTAAGCATAGCTCATTTCTGCTCCGCTTTGCAAAACCTGCAAGTTCTTGTTTTCCTGCCTCGCATGCATTTTCATGAAGCGATATCTCGCTCGTCCATAGCTAATAAATACAGACCCTGACAGTGTGGAACCGTCAAATATTAGCTCACATTCCATTAGCATGTATTAGCGCAATACGCTAGCTTTAATTAGGGACAGCTGTGTGCTTTTAATGCACTGTGTGTTTGCGTTCCTTCCGTATTTGCTGTTAGGATTTGCAAGCCCTGCGAGCAAAGTGTACGTAATAAACCGAAAAGTATGTAAATTAAAATAATAATGTAAATAGGAATGGAATTAATACATAGAGCATGATACATTTATGGTGGATTGCAAGTTTCCTATCATGCATTGCATTACATTAAAATACATTATAATAGAAACTTTTATTTTAGGTGATAACTGTGTACACTGACTAGTATGTAGTAAGTAGTACTGTATGCTAGTATTCCATTCCGATCATAGCCTTTGTCTCGTTTCGATCCCTTGTCCCTATCTCCCGCTGTACAGCACTTAGTGCAACTGGGTTGTCAGTCTAACGGGTTCCATTAACGAGCCAGACAACAGGCCATTAGGCTCCAGGAGCTTAATTGCTCGTTAATTGGCTAATTAGTGCTCTGCTTTGTTTTTCACTCTCCCTTGACTTCTGTTATTTGCTTTTAATATCCCACCATCGTCTCACATTCTCCACCCTACTGCACTTGTTTTTAGAGATGCTTGGATGGAGGAGGTTATTGGAATGCATGAAAAATAATGTGCATCTGTTTTTAAGGCACTGGGAGATGCATGTGACCTCATCGACATCTTGGCCAAGAGTGCTCACTTCTGCTCCTGGAGAGCAACCTTTCGACAGAATTTATTTGCAGTCCTACTGAAAAACACCTGCTTGTAATGTTCAAGTAAACCAAAAGAGCAATGTTCAGAATAGCATAGTATTTTGCTAGAATGACTAAAATACACAATATGTTTTCTTTATGGATCAAATACATGTCAGACGAGGAGTAAAGGGACCTAATTTAATTTGTAAAATATTTTCATAATGCATTAATCATTAGCAGTAATAATAATAGTAGATACATGGTTTGAGTTTATTTTATTATGAATATTTGGCTATATTAAAGCTCCCCCTTAGTGCTCTGGTCTTGTTTTATTCTTCTTTCCCATAACTATTCTGCTCGCAGGTGATCGGAGGATAGTGTGTGCCCTCCGGCTTTGTTGCAATTGGATGATTTTTGTAAAATAACCTGTTTTTGCTCTTGAAACTCTGACTGGTTTCAGTTTATTGTGTTGCTGGCTCATTTATTGAACATAAACACTTAATAATAAATAATATTGATGATAATAAATAATATAATAATATTGGGCTTGTTTTAGGCTTGTTTTTGTAGCTGCGGTTGCTTATTTAGCGTATGAGAGTTGGCAACAGTGCTTGAAGATTTGACATTTCTTTTATGTCAAATATGGGGGGGGTCCCCAAATTTTTTGACACCTGTTTATTTCTTATTTCTTTTTGACACGTTTATTTCTTCCAATCCAACTAAATTTCTCAGAATTGTGAGTTTGTGTCTATTATTTTCTCAGAATCATGAGTCTTTATCGCAATTCTGAGGAAAAAAAAGTCAGAACTATGAGTTTGCTTCTTCCAATCCAACGTAATTTCTCAGAATTGCGTGTTTGTATCACTTAATTTCACAGAATTGCAAGTTTGCATCATGTTATTTTGAGAAAAAAAGTCAGAACTGCAAGTTTATTTCTTCCAATCCAACCTAATTTCTAAATTGCACATTTGTATCACTTAATTTCTCAAAATTGCTAGTTTGTATTATGCAAAAAAAGTCAGAACTGCAAGTTTACTTCTTCCAATCCAACGTAATTTCTCAGAATTGCATGTTTGTATCATGCATATTTTTTTTTGAGAAAAAAAGTCGGAACTGCAAGTTTATTTCTTTCAATCCAACCTAATTTCTCAGAATTGCAAGTTTGTATCACACAATTCTGAGAAAAAAGTCAGAACTGTGAGTTAATTTCTTCCAAGCCAACTTAATTTTTCAGAATTTTGCATTTGTGTCACTTAATTTCTTAGAACTGCAAGTTTATTTCTTCCAATCCAACTTAATTTCTTAGAATTGTGCGTTTGTATCATGCAATTCTGAGGAAAAAAGTCATAATCGTGGGATGTAAACTTGCAATTGCGTGAAAAAAGTTAGAATTGTGAGATAAAAATTTGCAATTACCTTTTTTTGTTTGTTTGTTTTATTTTATTCAGTGGCAGAAACCAGCTTTTATTCCTGACTGCATGCACATGTAGAATTCTGAGGAAAAATTTAGAATTGTGAAATAAAAGTTAGTGAAAAGTCAGAATTTCAAGATATTAACTGGTAATTTTAAGATGATATAAACTCACAATCCTAAGAAAAATATTGTTAGATAAAAAGTCGCAAATAACTTTTTACTCCATGACTGAAATAAGCTTCCATAGTATACACTACATACTTAACAGATTTCAGTAAGTAATAAGTTAATATTTTATTCTGTACATATATTGTAGCCCCCCCAGTCCTGTCCAAATGTTAGTAATGATCACTATGCATAGACTATTACAAACAGTTACAGAAATATTGAATTGAAGTCCCTTCGAAATGTTGCAAACAAAACCAATGTCTCCATTGTAAGTAGGCTTCAAAGTATATTTAGATTGACCAATATTTTTAACCCCTACACCCTTTAAAACTTTCAAAGCTCCTTTGGAACTTCTGGATGCAGTGTGCATTTTGATTTGCTGATTTAGGAGAATTTGACTTGAGCTGGAACTAAACTATGCTGGAAGGTAGATGTCCAGGAGCAGAAACCAGTTCCTCTGATGTAGGCATAGCGAAAATGGAATGTTCTACATATAACATCACTGGTAAAACTTTACAGCGTGATCATTATCCCAAATTTTACGAGCAGCAGTTTAAAATGTACTAGTGTTTGATGGAAGGACGTTTTAAGCTTAACAAGTTCAGCTTCACGTGGCAGACACATGGGTATAAATGAAAAATGAGCACGAAAGTTAAACTAGCCAGCAGAAAGTAGAACTCAGTAAGGCTGCACTGCAAAAAAGTTTTCTTTTTCCTTGCTTTCCTGTAGAAATATCTAAACATTCCTAAGCCAAAAGGTACATTTAGAGATGCAAAAGGGCATAAAGTGCAACAAAATCTTGCTTCTGAGGAATTAATCAAATCTAAGTGAATTTATGCTTTAAAAAATCTGCTATTACAATAATAAAAATAAAATGAGTTTTATTTTTCTGAACCCTTCTAATATCTTATGTAATGTTATGCATCTCAAGTATCTTGATCTAAGAATGTTAAGATATTTGAATGGATAACAAGACAAGATTACTGAGCTAGAAAATCACTTTTTGCCGTCTGTGCTTTTGCTAATGCGTTTTTCAATATAAAATGTTATCATTGAAGGCTTTAAAAAACATTACGACATGAATGTTCTTTTTTCCTTCACTCCAGTTGCTATGCATTGTAAACAACCTGAGTGACAGTTTTCATCAGTTTTAGATGAAGTATATAAACATTAACATTAAGACAGCAGAGCTTAACAGATCTATTATATGAGCAAGCGCTGCTGGCATCCCACCTACAAGGACATTTCTACGCATATACTGCCATTGCATTTGTGATGTTGCCATAGAAACACATCACAAGCTGAAGGTTTACATTTACACGTCTTGACTCATGCATTGTCAAGAATTAACATACGTTTTTGTACATGCAGACTGAGATTAAGTAAAAGAGTTAGCATGCACCCAGTGTGCTGAAATGTTTATTTGTTCTCCAGCAATTTATTTGACTGGTAAAAAAAAAAAAATTAAATAATTGTCTTGACATTCACTCTTACGCATTGGGCAGGAGTGCTTCTAGGATTGTGAATTGCAATGTAGATTCTGCTTACTGGATACAAATGCAGCTGAAGCATGCATATTTCATGTAGGGCTTTATGCAAGTTGTTGTTCTGTTGTTTGATAGGATATGCTGTATAAAAACTGCAAGTTTCTGATTGATTCTGATTGGAAGTCTAAAATACTTGGAGAAAGTTATATGTTAGCATTCTTATTAGTATAAATAATACAGTTATTGTAAATTACTCTGTTGGTGCATGTGGCCCTGTAAGTGCATGACCTGGATGCTGCTGTCTTTACATCATGGACATATTAAAGTATAGGGCCCTATGAAATCCGTTTTATTTTTTCCCAAATTACATTTTATTTTTTTCCAAATTCCGTTTTTTCCATTTTAATTTTTCTGGATTCCGTTTTTTTCCATTTTAATTTTTCTCAACTCCTTTATAATGGTAAATTAAATTTTATTCATCAACAAGCATGTCTGATTAATTAAAATCATGAAACTTATACAGTTTCACATCAATTTAATAAAGGTTTAACAAAAATGACATGTTTAGGGCCCTATGAAATGTTTTATTTTCTTCCCACCATATGTTTTTTATTGTTATCAAATTCTGTGTTTTAGCGTGTCTAATTATTTGAATGCATACTTAATTTATTCAAATTTATTCTTAAAATAGCCTTATGAAAGTTTTTTTTTTTTTTTACCCTCAGAAAGTCTATGTTGTGTATTTAAAATATTCTGGTCATCAAATGAAGGCATAAAATATTAATTTCATTTATCTTTTAATTATTGAAAATTAAGCAAACTTTTTTTTGGCAAACAAAGGGGAATTTACTATTAAAATTAAAACATGGAAGAAATGTTGTGTGATTATACCCTAAAAATAATGTTTTTTTTTTTATTAGTAGTAGTAGTAATAGTAGTAATATATTTCTGGCACTATGAGTCCAAGTTAAACCAGACTTTTATTTTATATGACGGGTTGCTGTGTCTGCCTTTACATTTCTGTGTGTTTATGATATGACGCTAGTTTTCCTAAAACATAATGGTTAAATGCTGAAATCACTTATCTGCTCCATTCATTAAAACAGAGACACACAGAACATGCAGGATTCACATTTAAATTATATTTTTGCAGCGCAGTATTTACAGATACTAGTTCATATTGCGGTTTGATTTAAGTGTAATGACCTACTTTTGATTAATTCATTCAAACTTTGTCAAATTCCATGACATTCCTCGTTATTCAGTAAACTCGTTTTTATGACTGGACTCCTAATTCTGTCTATTTATATATGGCAGGAGTGGGCTTTCATATAGTTATGGAAGCCCGTTTCTGCCACTAAATGGGGAAAAAAAACTCTTATTGTGAATTTTATCTCACTTTTTTTCCTCAGAATTACAGAAATCTCACTGCATGTTGAAGTTGTTTTGAGGTCATAACATAATATTGTGCAAGTAATTGTGTTGTTTTGCTGCCTCGAGTGTTCATTACAACTGGAAACAGCAGCGAATTCGTACATATAGGTATGTTTTTGAGTTTTGCAGAAATGTAGAGGCACGTATTTCCAATTAGCCTGGGTAGCAACTACCAGATTGCTACATCAAGCTGCATAATGGACTGTTTTCGTACTGTACATTGAAAGTAACTGGAAGTGGCTGACATTTGAAGCCTTGCACATTTAAGTTAAAAATGGTGGTGCCTGGTTGCGTTGGTGGATACAAACGCATGGAAGCAAACAGGTAGACCTTAGCTCTTTCTCTCACTGGGAGTCATTTCAACTGGGGTGTTGTGGGTTTGCATGCACACACATGCTCACACGTCTCGTGCTTTGCCCATCAACATGGCTCCTGTGGGCAGAAACAGATATAGATTGACCTTTTCTGCTCAGCTTCCAACATTACCACAATCTGCCCTTCTCATTACCACGGGAACGTTTCACACAGTATTAGACTTAATAAATGACTTTTCCTCTCCTCCTCCCTCTCTTCGTATTCCCTGTTCATGCTCCCCTTGCTCGCTCTCTCTCTTGCTCACTTTTCTGCTCCTGAGCCGATAACCCAGAGTCCCCTGGGGCTTGGCCTCCATAATCACGTCAGTTCACAGCCCTCTTATTTGAGCAGAATTGCTTAATTGGTATGTGTTCTACATAACTGTCGGAGTATTAGACTCACAAATGAAGGTTAGAACCTCGGTGCTTGTAATCGACTGAAAGAAATTGATTTGCGCTCAGACGCTCTACAGGGAGAGAACTTTATGGTTCTCTAAAGAAATGAAGCTTTATAATTGTGTTTTTTTTCCAGTCCCCTCCCCCCTGAGCACTTTTTCTTTATTTCATACATTCACTAAAAACACTGTATTGATATTCAGACAAGTGGTTACTGAAAACATTTCTTTGATTAGGTAGATGGTGTTGTTGGTCATCTAGTATGATCCTGTTTTCTTTGTCAACCTTTTAGTCAGGTTAGATGCCATATGTAATATATGAAAAAAACATGCCTGTGGCAACCAGTGTTGGGCATGTTACTTTAAAAAAGTTATTAGTTATAGTTACTAGTTACTTCTCACAGATAGTAACTGAAATTAGTAACTGAGTTACATCATCATATAAGTAACTAATTACCAAGGAAAGTAACTATGGTGTTACTTTTTTTTTTTTTAAAAAAAAGGTCAAATAACTTGGACGCCCCAATATTAAATATGTTAAATGAACAAAACATTATACACTAATCAACACTATTTTAAATGTTGCTGTGGCATAGTGTGAGAGATACCTTCCAGGGGCTAAATATCACGTTATTGAGGTCGCTTCAACCCACGGACATAAAAAACATCCCACAGATATGAATAAGGTATTGTTTGAACCTGCAAAGAATTTACTTTTATTTGTGTATAGTCATAATAACAAAAAAAACAATGTACTTTTGTAAAATAAAGAAAATAAACACGGGGTGCTTTCTGCCCTCTCGGTTTCTGTCACCTCTCTTCACAGACAGGTAAATAAAACAACCTGTATCTCTGTAAATACCTACTTTACAGACATGAGAAATATATGTATAGAAAGCTTTAAGTGTCTACTTTAAATGAAGTAAGTCACGTCGTGTAATCTGTATATCAACGCAAGCTCCAGTTACTTCCATTTAAACTCATTATCTGTAATCACGCCCACAAGCGGTTCTGCTTTTGAAATGTTAAACATCCACGTGAAACGTGCGGACATGTAGGTACCCTCCATAAACAAATGTGATCAAGAGGAATGAGCCAGAATTTACCTCAGAACAAGAACACAACGCGATGCGCTGCTTTGCACGACCTATGGCTGAGAGAGAACCTACTCGAATGAAAACCGCATCAGTGAGCTCAATTATAGCAAAGTCGCATTTTATTGTCAATAATTGTAACGGCATTATAATGGGGGAAATAGCCATTTGTTTGAATTCTTGTTACTGAAGTAATGCCGTTAATAACGCCTTTTTATTTATAACGGCGTTATTCCCATCACTGGTGGCAACATTTCTGAAAAATATTCACATTCAGACTCAAAATGTGGTACTAAAAGTGCATCAGTTTTAACCAAAACAGATTAACGTTTAGGTGGAAACACTGTATAAAGTTGGTTGTTGTACATATCTTAGCAGTTCCGAAATTAAATGTCCAGTGTAGGGCTGCACAGTAAATCAAAATGAAATCGTAATTGCGATTAGGCAGAAGCTGCGATTGTCATGCGTATCTTTCAGTGAAGTACGGTTCTGTGATCAGCAGTAAATCTTCATCCGAAGGCCAGAGGGCGCTCTCACGTGGAAACGCCAAATACGCCCGAAGAAGACACCCGTGAACTCACGATCGCTGCAGCTGAATAAACAGAAGATTTAACTGTATTCATTGATTCAACGGTACTAATAAACACACGACTACGACAATATATGGTTTACCTGAGTTGTTCTTATTATAATTTTCATTATAATAAAGTATATTTATAATACAATGCCTTTATCACTGCTTAGAAAACTATGAAATATGTTGTGAAATAAGTATTTCATACATGTAGGTACGGTAAAATTATTTTTTTCCATTTCCATTAAACCTAGGTTTATTAATAAATTTAGTAACAAAACCCGCCCAATTGCTACTCAAAACTAGCCCAAAACTAACCCAGTCATGTTTCGAGGGGGTCCCCTGTTAAAAAATCACTTTCCAGGGGATAAAATACACTTTTTTTTTTGTCAGGGTTCCCCTGGTAAATTCGCATTTCAGGGGCTAAATATGACGTTATTGGGGTCGCTTCAACCCATGGACATCAAAAACTACCTACAAGTGTAAAAGTAGTCCAATTTCACGGGAAAACCACACACTTGGCACATTTAATTTGTATGTTTTCTAGAGTTATTTGTCAAGCAGTCTCACGTAGCCTTTGGCTGCTTTGAATGGCCAAGGCCCACCCAAGAGGCCATATGATTGACAAGTACAGCAACCAATCACGTTTCGTTTTGTGCAGCGTCATGTTTAGGAGTATGGAAATGTCACCAAATTAACAGACCGGTGTGTAAAAGACCGGTGTGTACACGACGGTGTGTACACGACGGCTTTCTTCTTTTGTGAGGGGGTTTGGCGACCCAGCATTTTTGTTTCCAGGCAGAATGTTAAAGAACGTGACACACATGTCTCCCGGAAGTCTTGTATAACCTAACCTGATCTAATCTGAGACTGTTTGTCAACATGAGATGTTTCGGAAAAATGGGTTTTAATTGTTGCATCAGCTAAGCAATGGATACCAAGGTGCACAACATTATAACCCACTGAACATATTCCTCTATGCGTCTATTCCTCATAGCCTCGTTTTCATTCATGAAAAATGAAATATGGTGTCTACCCTGACTAAGGTCCATAGGGATTCTCATAAAGTGGTTTTACAAGCTTTTAGACGACAGTGGTGAGGAAAATTTCCCTTGTGTAGCACTACAGCAGTATAGGTTCCAGTAGTTCAACTAGAAGAGCATAGCATTAGCAACACCAAGGTCATGGATTAGATTCTTAGGGAACATACCAAAGTGTTCAAGCACATACACTTGAATGTATTGTAGCATGATTTGGATAACAAAGTCTTCTAAATGCATAAATCTAAACAGTGTTGCAAATAGTTCACTTATACAAGATTGTTTGTGAATAGTTTATGCAGGGTTCATGCTTACTGCTTTAATAAGGAGGTGTGGATTGATTTTGTGTGAAATATTCATTTTGTTTGAGTCATGTTTCACTCAGGCAGAGAATATTAAAATATATTAATTTCATTTGTAAGAGTTGCCCTGAATGAGAGTGACCTGATATTGAGCCGCAGCTTGAGTTCACAGAGTTATCAGTGGGTTTTTTTATATGAATATTAATAAGATTACACAAGTATCATGTTTCCAGACAAGGAACATCGACAGTCTCCATTGGAAGTGTGTCTGTATGATATTTCAAAATGGGTTAGTATTAAAAGTAGAGACATTTCTGGAGTGAATTTTTTGTGGGAATTTTTACCAGATGTGTAAGATCTTTATCTTGAATTCTTTTTCTAGATCATGTGTAGTCAAGTCAAGGTTTTCTCAGAAGGATTGTACTTTGAAGTTCTTTCAGAACTAAACTGATTATGATATATGTGGTCTGACACAAAGTCTGAGCCTCAGTCTAAAATAAGGTTAGTAAAACCACTTGCACTAAACGTTGAATCGCCTTAAGATTGATTCTCATACTCTACAGCTCTCAGAGGCCTGGAGTCGATGGTAATGTTTATGCGATTTACATTAGGCTTGTCAGCACCCACCTTCTCTTTTCAAGGGGTCATCGGATGCAAAGTTCACTTTTACATGTTGTTTGAACATTAATGTGTGTTGGCAATGTATGTACACATCTACCCTATAATGAAAAAAATCCATGCAGGTTTTTAATTAATCTGTAAAAATAATATCCCCTTTTTCAAATCGAGCCATTCTCAGATGCATCGGCATCACACCGACAGAGGCCGCTCCCACGATAGTTGATTGACATGAGCGCCTTCCCTCAGACCCACCCTAAATCAGCTGTAACAGTCCGACCTCCATTGTTTCGATCCAGGAGCAGGGATGTAAGTTAAACAAGAATATCTCCGATTGAGCAATTGAGGTGTTGTGTTGCTGGATGTAATAATGAACATAGTGGTCGTCATTTACTCCCGACATCTGAGTCGCTGAAGATGCAGTGGATTATGTTTGTTATTGTTATTTGTGAAGGGAATGTGCCTCCCAATCTACATAAAAGCTTCATCTACAGCAGAAGTGAGTAGTCAAGTCAAGTCAAGTCAACATTTATTTCTAAAGCACATTTAAAAGCAACAGTGTTGCACCAAAGTGCTGTACAACAAAATACAGAATCCCCAAAAACCTTACAATAACATTAATTATAAGCTAATGAAAAAATATAAGATTTAAGAATCGATTTGAAACTAGCTAGCGAAGGAGCAAATCTCACTTTTTCGGGCAAACTGTTCCAAAGTTTAGGGGCTGCAGTTGAAAAAGCCCGACCACCCTTAGTTTTGCAGCGACAACGTGGGACAGTTAAGAGAAGCTGACTACTAGATCCGAGTGTTCTTTGAGTTGTATAAGGAGTGAGAAGGTCAGAAATATATTTCGGTGCAAGTCCAGATAAAGCCTTATACACAAAAACAGCTATTTTAAAATCAATTCTGAAAGTATGAGTATAAGTTTTTTTTTTTTTTTTATGAACCTCTGCAATCATCTTTCTTAATAACATGCTAGTCAGCAAGTTTCGGGGCTAAACGCACTAAATGCGGCTAAAGTAAACAATCTCTAAGAGCACAGCTCGTCACTCCACTGAGAGAAGAGAGGGGCGGGGCAAGCAGAGCTCATTTGCATATAAAGGAACAATCCATCAGAATGGGTTGATTTTTGCAGAGCTCATTTTGCAGAGCTCAAGGTAAAAAGGGTGTTGTTTTACACTACCATTGAGAATTTTTAACCAAAGTATATTAGAGACTTTTCATTAAGACCCTAAAGAATCATATCAACTTTTGGAGAATGGGCATCCGATGACCCCTTTAAGGCTTTAAGGTATAAATCACCCAAAAAAAAAAATGAAAGAAAATTTTGTCTGTTTAGTCACCCTCATGTTATTCCAAAACTGTTTTCATAAGAACCTGTTTGGGCTGATAGACATTGGTATTTCTTAATATGTAGCCCTACAAACAAAGACTTTTTAAATGCTCTTTTCTCTTTTATGCAATAAGATTCATCATTTTGTAGAATGCAAAATGGCACTTCACCAGTCGTTCTTTTTCACACCAAAGTTTTCAGGCTTCAAAAAGGATGTAAAAGTATCATTAAAGTGGTTCATACTATGGTCATGTATGTTTGGAATGGTGAGTAAACGATGACAGGTCTTTCATTTTTGGGTGAACTACTTTTGTAAATATGACATGCAATACAGTATACTAAAAATACATATGTGTGAACTTCAGTGTTATGTTAATTTTTGTTGCATGTTGGCTCTAAATGCAAATGAGCTCTGTTTTAAAACTAATATTTGTCAAAATAATTCAGTCTGCCCCAGTTTTGACTCTCTTCAACTAAAACCGCAGAGTAGATGCTTCAACATTTGTAGCATTAGCATGCTAGTGATGACTGATCTTTCCTTGATCTCTTCTAGGATTAGCCAAGCCCTTAGCATTTTCGTTAATCTGGTTGACACCTGTTTTTATTGACATGCGAGCTGAGTTTGAACAGTTCCTGCTCCCACAGTCTGATGCGATCTGTCTTCGCACCCTCCCTAGTGAATCTTATCTGTTTTGGATGAGTGTTTTGGCAGATATTTCCTGGAAGACAGATTTATGGGTTTAGCCTTTTGGCACCAGGTTTCAGTTCTTGTGAATTCTTTGTGAAGTTCATGAAGTACAGCCTTCGTTCTTTTGATGATGGTAACGGATCATGATAACCTATTTATTTCTATACTAAAACGTAGCAAGAAACGCGCCCTGGAGAAGACCATTCCAGCACTGTCATCTGGACTGGTTGGATTATAGTCCATCTCAGCTCTAGGCTTCCAACATATGGTCTGCTGAGCTTTTGAAGCAGTTCAAACAGTCAGATATATTAATAAAGGCGATGGACCGATCTCAAGTTTTTCTAGGCAGTCTGTCTGTTGAAACATTCCAACAGTTCATCTCATAATAGCTGTTGTATGTTTCTGTGGAGAAAGATTAAGGGTGCGGCCTGGGAGACGGTTGTCTAAACATAGAGTTAAGACCTTCAGACTGTGTTTGTAGATCTGCTGCATTTGTCAGGGTCAGGACATACACTTTGAAGTCCTGGTTCAGGATTTGGCTAGATCCTGAAGCGTGGATTGTCTTAAGCATCTCTGGTATTAGCACTTAGTTTAGCGCTTTTTCCTCCCTCCATTAACCTAGATCCATGGCCCAGCTCGGTCCTTACGGTTTTTACAGTGAAATTTGAGGAATCTTTTCGGCTCTGCTTTTACTATAAGGCACTATCTGAACGTTTAATTTGTTTATTATTTATTATAAGACTATCTAGTCTATCATTAGGCCAAGTTTGACCGCTTAGATTTCTATATTTGTATATTTGTCATTATGAAATGCCATTGTACTTCATTAAAGGCAACTTGAATAAAGACTTGTATGGTTTAAAATAACATAAAGGATGTCTCTTACTAAAATATGTAGTAGAAAACCCATGAAGAATGTATGTTGTTTTATACATATTTTGACCTATTGTGGGCGCCATTATTTCAATGACGTAAAATGGCTGCACTTAGTGAGCTACCGCTGCTACCTGTTGCTATTTTTACTGCAACACAACTCAGAATACACAACTTATTCTGAAAACACATCGATTTTCCCCACCAGGAGTCTAAACGCCCTCAGATATCGAGAGAAATCCACGCTGAGAAACTCCTTCAGTGGCTGAGACGTCATGACAAGCGTCAGCATGTTTACATCCTGCCAGGATGGCGTCTAGCGTTTCTTGTCTCTGCCGTTTGTAAGCTCTTTCAGTAGCTGTGGTCTAATAAAAGCCTCAAAGGCATCAGGGTTAAAGTGGAAAGAAGAAAGATGCGGGTCTTTAGAAAGTTTTATTGGTCCACAGGCATATTCCCGTTCTTTTCTCCTCTTCTTATCGCTGGGAAAAGCAGCGAAGACTTACATCCCTTCTCTTGTTGCTCTTTGACAGAAAATTACAACCAAAAGCCACACAAAGTGGCATTGTTTCAGTATTTTACTTTCCAGCTGCTGTAAAAATAGCAACAGGTAGCGCAAGTAGGTCATTGAGTTGAGCCATTTCACGTCATCGAAATAATGGCGCCACCCCCCCCCACGTCGACATAGTACACAAAAAAAAAAAAAAAAAAAAAAAATGACATGGATTTTTTTAAATGACGTAAATCTTTCATGGGTTTTCAACATCATATTTCAATAACCCGGGGGTTCCCTTTAAAGTGGTCTTCTTTCAAAATAAATGTTTTACTTACATAGACTTGCAAGATGAGTCATCAGTATTTTGGTCTCTTCAAGAAAAGAAACATTTCAAATAAAATTTAGATTTTATCTTCTTAGTTAATTCTAAACTGGCACAGTATGCTGTTTTTAGACAAGCATATTGAGTTGCAGTTCTCTTCTTCTATGCCTCACTTCTCTAAATCGAAGACAAAGATGTTAGACTGAGATACCTAGTCTGGTATTTGTGTTATTTCTGTTCATGGTTGCCATAATGTCACATGCAGATAAAGATCTCCTCGCCTCCATTTTAAATCTAAGATTCACCGCATAACCTGAATATAAAATGGAGGGAGGAAGGTGCAGGCTCATTGGTCAAGGCCTTGTCTCTGACACAGTCAGGAGGAAATATGGAAGGGAAATTAATTTGCCCCATCATTCTGACAAAGGGAGGTGAGTGGAGGGAACTGACATGCCTTGCCACGCTTCATTGTTTCAGATCTCGAGTCTCATAAATTTGCACGGCTCTCGTGAAAGAAAGCAATAACGCGTTATCGCATTGCCACCGTAAAACACCGTAATTAACATTCACCGACTGTAACTGATCCATCTTTCATTCTCTCCGCTCAGGAACTGCCTGAACGTGTGTGTACGCGAATAAGTCTTCCATTTTGTGCCTGATATTTTTCCGTACGCTCTCGGCGCGGCAAATTCCCCCACATTTCATCGCAATCGTCCTCTTTGATCCCTGCGTGCTGACATTCTTTCAGCCTCGAAATGGCAGCAGTCATTTTGAACACCAGGCATGAGCGCTAGTACACTCAATATCGCAGTAGGCACCCACTCTAGCAGGGGTGACAATTCTTCTTTTTCAGACAATGTGGCATTAGTGCTTGTTAGCTCCACCATTAGCTATAGAGCTCTCAAATTGAGGCTTTGGCCGAGGATGTGTTTGGCTGGCTCCACTTGGAATGGCGTACCATGTATTTACTCCTGTGAGGAGAGTATTAGAGGGCTGCTTCGTTGAGCTCACAATTACTATAATTACAAAATTTCAAGTTGATGCGTGCCCACGGTGGAGGAGAAATGGAAGGTGCAATTATTTAAGAAGCTCCCGTTAGCTCTTCTCAACCATGCTTCAGTGCTCCTCAGCCACAGCACCTATTCTTCTACAACAGCTACAACAACCTGTAATTGTGGCTTTCGCTCTACAGCTGATGGAATCCATTTATCAGGATGGCACGGTGTGTGACTAGCCCTCCGCTATAGCCGAAAATCTCTCGCCCAGCGGTGGCCTTTTGGTACGTGTTTATTTTTTTTTCTGTGTCATGTAGCTCTTTGATCAAAGACTAATATTTTTTTCAGCCTTAGAAGGGAAACCTGTCCAATAAAGCAGTTTTATCATCTAAGGTTGGGGGGCAATTCCAGATCGACCCCAAGTGAGTGGATGAATTTAGTGCAGGAGATCTATTCGGTCTACCACCAAAAAAAAACAAAAAAAAAACAGCCCAGGCATCTGTGTTAAAGCCGTTTCACATGACTCACGTAAGGGCTTCAATGCATCGTTCAAAGCGCTGCTTTGACCTCCACCTGAAAAGCATCGTCGATAGCATCACAGAAGGGCAGTTTTACGAGATTTTTAGAAAGAAAGTGGGAAGTACACTCAGTTTCACAACAAAAGCATGTATTTGAGCTTAGAATGGAAAAAAAAAAAAAGCCAACCTGGTCTCATGACAAAAACGTACCTGGGAGCACGTTTTTGCGAGACGCGAAATACTCACCGGTAAGTGCATATCACTGCAGTTTCCAAAAGAAATGAACACTAGAGGTGGTAAAATCGTTTTCGCGCACACTTATGATTACAGCTCCATATGTTTCGCTTTCCGTGTTCTGACAAATAATGCTACCTACCAACATTGTATTTTTAATACAGTAAAGGTAGGTTTAGTGTTGGGGTAGGTGTACACGACAGGATAGCACAAATGGACACAACACCGATTATAACAATCTTGCTCGGTAGCTCAGGCGGCACGGAGTTGGACTTAGGATGCGGAAACCTTGGGTACGCATCCTGTGAAAAACTCGTAACATATTGACACTTGACACATTCGCATTTGTACATATACTGTTGTGTAGGTTTAGGTGTAGTGCAGATGGTACGTTGTTTTAAAACATCAAATAAATCACATTTTCTAGCTATTGTGTTTTATTAATGTGTACACCTACCCCAACCCTAAACCTACCCCTTACAATAATGCAAAAACAGTAATTATTGTCCTGTACGTCTGTATACCATCTAGCTTTTACCATAAAATGTACCATGTGTACGTTTCAGGGAAAAAAAAACAAACATTCGTTAAGCGCCACTCCGTAAACATTTCTGTTGGAAACTGCAGTGATACAGTAGCATGCGATAGTTTGGGAACTCCTTGCAGAATCTGTGAAAATGTGAATAATTTTAACAAAATAAGAGAGATCATACAAAATGCATGTTATTTTTTATTTAGTACTGTCCTGAGTAAGATATTTTACATAGAAAATATTTACATATAGTCCACAAAAAATAGCTGAAATTATTAAAATAACCCCCTTCAAAAGTTTGGAAACCCTTGGTTCTTGATACTGTGTGTGGTTGCGTGATGATCTACGACTGTTTTTTTGTTTTGTGATGATTGTTCGTAAGTCCATTGTTTGTTCTGAACAGATAAACTGAGCATTGTTCTTCAGAAAAATCCTCCAGGTCCTGCAGATTCTTCAGTTTTCCAGCATCTTTTTCAGCATCAGTTTTCCAGGGTTGCATATTTGATCACCTTCCAGCAGTGTCTGTATGGTTTTGAGATTTATCACAACTGAGGAACTCAAACATAACTATTAAAAAAGTTCAGACATTCACTGATGCCCCAGAAGGAAACACAATGGGGGTGAAAACTTTTGAACAGGATGAAGATGCCCAAATTTTTCTTATTTTGTTGAAATATCTTTTCTTTTCTTTTTTTTTTTTGCATTTAATACTGCCCTTCGGAAGCAACAGAAGATACTTGCATGTTTCCCGAAAGACAAAATATGTACAATTTACCTTTATTTAAATTCAAAAGGTTTTCACCCCCCCGGCTCTTAATGCATTGTGTTTCCTTCTGGAGCATCAGTGAATGTTTGAACCTTTTTTAATAGTTGTGTTTGAGTCCCTGAATTGTCGTCAATGTGAAAAGGTGGATCTCAAAATCATACAGTCACTGCTGAAAAGGGTATTATTGGTATCGTCTCACAAAAAAAGTGCCCCCAGGTACGTTTTTTTGCCGTAAGACCAGGTAGCAAAAGAGCAAAAATATATTGTGAAAAAAAAACATTAAAGGAAAACATAGCAAACTATACAAGGTGTTAAAAATAAATATAGAATTGCAAATAAGTAAAGATATATATATATATATATATATATATATATATAAAATAATAATGTATTGCAATAAATATGAGAACAATAATGTTATTTTTTTTCAAGCATTTTTACATTTAGTCATTAGTGAGGCAAAATGTGTGAAATATGCATATGTTAATCATTGCATTTTGAAAGGGTCAAACTTTTGAATTGTTTGAACAGTTTTGAACACTTCACTGACATGCATAGCGGCAATGTGGCTGACGTTTCAGTCCATAAAGTTCAATGTTGTGCTATGGTTCTGAAAATCATGTGACATGGCTTTCATGATGTCTCCTGCTGACGTCCAGGTTCACAGAACTAAATCGTATTCTAGGAATTTGTTTCATATTTGTAGAATCTAAAATGACTTGCATGTTTTTTCCTTGAAAACCAGGGAAGAAAGAGTCATAAAGGATATTCAGTCGTTCATTTGCAGAAGGGCAAGATGTGGTGTGAATCTCTGAAGTAATGCAACCTACATGTTCAGATTTAGATTCTCTTCCTCTATAACGCCTAACTTGCAAGTTTCAGGTGAGATAAACCACTGGTTAAAGTCGGCCCGCGTGGTTGGTCTCAATCTGACTCATTCCTGCTTCGCAGGCGCACCTTGAAAACCGCAGAAATGGTTCTCCATCGCACACATCGGGTGTGTATAAAGCTGATTAGTGCTCTTTTAGTTTTGCAAAGGAGAAGGCTGAACCGCAGTGTAAACCACTTCCTATGGCTTTGTTTGCAAGGGTGTGAAAAAGTTTGATCTTTATAAAATTGCCACTTCTGCTTTCTGTTCGTCGTGAACAAACAAAGAACTCTGTTAGACATTTATCAAAAATAGACAGTGTGTAAACTGAGACATTAATTATTTGCATATTTGATTTAATGAAGTGAATGAATTAATTTGGATGGTCTATTCATGTAAATCAAGACATTTTATGTCTTGTATCCACTTATTTTGTATCATATAGCTGTCCATCAATGGCTTGACTTCATATGTGGTTGTTTTCCTTTTTTTGTTAATTATATTTATTGTGAATTTCAGTGTGATAGTGTTAAACTTCTTAAATAGCTTAAGCACATTTTGTTTTGGTATTGAAAATATTTTAAATTGGTATCTTAGTCGTAGTTTACCTACTTTAAGTTGTAAGTAACTTGTAGTTTGACAAGATGTTATTTCATAGTAGCTTCTCCGGCGCAAATTTTCCACGTATGTCATTTAAAATCGTAATTTTGTAACCCAGTGCTGTCCCACAGGTTAAAAACGCACATTTCTGCAAAAATGTCCATATACAGAAGTATGTCTGTTTTCAACAGGAGTGCATATATAAGCGCCTAATTATCAATTGTATACCTTTTCGGTTCAAGTAAGCATCACTTTTTGGTTAACTGTGTTTGGTAAACACAAACATCATGTAAAAAGAACAGTTTATGTGCTTCAAGATTTCGTGTAAGTTGGAATGCCAAAGATGTTGAGCGAAGCATGTAATTGCGTTTAACCATTTTCGTCCTCGTGGTGAAAGACCACATGGTTCTCCAAAACACGGCTGACCGATTCCAGTCACGTCGCTGGTTGTTCTCAACACTTAAAATACTTTTCTTGCTGGAGGTCATTGGGATGATTTCTCAAGCCTCAGCACAGCATTACTGTCAGATGATTTGAAAAGCACAAAGAACATCTTTCATTACGACACTAGTCATTAAATATATTTCCACACTCATTTTATTTTTAATGCTGCTTGAGACATCAATGGGCCGACGTGCATGGACA
Organism: Cirrhinus mrigala; assembly: GCA_036247105.1. Classification (NCBI taxonomy): domain Eukaryota; kingdom Metazoa; phylum Chordata; class Actinopteri; order Cypriniformes; family Cyprinidae; genus Cirrhinus; species Cirrhinus mrigala. The sequence continues at coordinate 37,208,619 of CM070011.1, read as the reverse complement.
ACCCGGTCTCAGGAATTAGAAGATGCTACTTAAAAGTAAAAGCATGCTGAGATTATACAATTGACAGTATGACCCATCTTTGTGAAAAAGGGAATGATGAGAAAACAGGAAGAGGTTAAAAGTACTTTCATATGGCTTTTTATTAGAGTGTTTAAGACAGATCTAATTTTAATTTGTGTAATGTGCAGAACACTATAAGCCATTGACTGTGTGTGGGTCTTATGACTGGCTTTACGCATTTGCTCTTTGGTCTTGTGGTTTTTCGCTGCAGTTTCAGTTTATAGATGAAGCACAGAGGTATTTATAAATCCATTGCTTTTTTAAAAACCGTTTCAATGAGGTAAACCAGTTGCTTTTTGTTCCCACTTCTTCTCAGTTTGTGAACTTCCCTCTTTCAATCCTTCCCTCAATTGGTTTCTCAAAGCACAACCCTTTTAGCCTTCTCCAGACCTCTGTAAGAGAAACTGTGGCCTCTGTTTCCTGGCCACTCAGTCATTTCAAAAGACTGTTTCTGAATCGTTTTCTTCAAAAGGTGTTCTCCACAGTTGATGGTATCAACAAATTGTTTGTCACTTAGAGACGTGAGTCAGTTTTAGAACTTTCTCAGGCTTCCGTTTGAGGCTTTGGTCAGATGTGCTGGGTTACAGTCACCTAAAACGATATGATGTTCACGGAACTGTGAGAGGTTTGATCTGTGAGGAGATTAATCCAGATTTAGAGATGTTCTGCAGCAGCTGTTGGCAGCCACTATTGCACGTTCAACCAGGTCACCCAGTTTTGTACCTAACAGTCATACTTAAGTATTTATTTATGGATAGTGACTCAAATATAAGATGAAATAGTTCATTAGAAAGTTGTTGTTGAAGTGCATAATCAATCAGTTTTCAAAATAAGAATTGTCATAATGCAATAATAAATAATAAATAATAATAATAATAATAATAATAATAATAATTATTATTATTATTATTATTATTATTATTAATCAAAATATACAAATTAAACAAATCAATGAATCTCATATCATTTATAACATAATTATATAACATATAATGGTGATAATAATAATAATAATAATAATAATAATTATTATTATTATTATTATTATTATTATTATTATTATTATTATTAGATTGCAACTGCTGGTACCTTAATCAAATCAAATCAAATTAAAAAATAAACTAATCAGTAAATATTATAAAATGTAATATAATATTAATAATAATAGTAGTATTAATAATAATAATAATAATAATTATTATTATTATTATTATTATTATATTGCAATAGCTGCTTGTACCTTAATAAAATTATACAAATTGAATAAAATATTATAGAATATAAATTTAATAATAATAATAATAAGTATTATTATTGTTATTATTATTATTAATCCAATTATAAAAATAAACACAACAATAAATATCATATAATTATATAACATAATGATAATAATATTAATGTAATAATGTAATAAAATAATTAATAATAGTTTAGTATTAGTATTAGTATTAGTATATTGCAACTGCTTATACCCGATGCTTCAAACTAATGATTAGTTTACAAATCAGACATCACAATCATAGTTAGCACCATCAAACAGCTTTAAGCTTATTTTCGTTGCTACCTGAACCTGTGTCTCTTCCTGTCCTCTTCCTAAAGCGCTCTGACCTCAGAGTGGATGTCTTCTCTTAGGCAGCTGTTGGGTTTGGCTTTCTGCAAGGCCAGGGGAAAAAACAGCTGACTGTACAGTGCTACCAGATCCTAATATAGCACAGGGACGCCCAACAAGTTAGCATGATACTCACAACTAGATTAATGGCCCTACTCTTGCTCTCTCTCTCCTTTTCCACATTTGCTCCCTCTGTCTTTTATTACGCTCAGTTTACTATGTTTGTTTATAAACCTCTTGAGGGAGGTTTATACATTTTGTATTTGAGACATGTCAAAGTGGGTTTGGCAAGAGCAGTTTAGGAAAACATTTGTGAAATAGTTTGTGAAAGTTTAAATATTATATAAATATGACATAGTACACTATACTATATATAAAGTGTGTATGTGTAACATTCATTTTCTTAGCACTTTTTGGTGATTGATTGTAATATGGTAGTTTTTTTTATACTATGGAATCTTAGTAATAAATATCATGCTATTGGGAAGTTATACCATTAAGTTAATAGATCAAACCTTTAGTTTAACACCATATATGCATCATTAGTCAACAAAGCTAAATATTTTTGTTTTGTTGTTAAGTATGTATTACTATTCAGCGCATATTTCCTTATTACGACCTATCTTTCACCCTGACAGACTATAATATGAAATCTCATTTGTTTTAAGTTTCCTGCCTTGATTTTGTATGGAAATGCTATTGCGTCGTACATCAAGAACTCTTGTCAGCTATTCAAAATGCATTAGCACCGTGTGCTCTTAGCTGTACGTGATGGATCACATTACTCGCATGCTGTATTCAGGCCATAGCTCTGGGGGGATTTTTTCCTGTTGTTTCCAGATAGCTGCTCCCCCTCTGCCCTCATTTTGCTTTAATTGAGTCCTCGTTTCACAGGGCCGCTTCAGTGTCTGGGATCAAACTGGGAGCTCCTACCAGGCCAATGGGACTGCAAACCACATGAGGCAGAGCGAGAGAGAGAGTGATGAGCAAATCCCTCTGGGCTTTGTGCGGGCTGCTCTCCTCCCCTGACTCACTATGTCTTTATCTCCTCCGCCGAGGCTTCGTTAGCCGTTAGCGACAGGTCTCCGTTAGTAACGACAGAGGGGCTCTAGGGCTGTGCGGTCAGGATCAAACAGGAAATGAGATGCTCCCGCAGGAGAGGCGGCAAAGTCTCCACGCAGCAAAGCAGTGGTGATTTTTAAAGTCGAAGGCTTAGAGAAGTTCATTTCTCAGCTTTTTTGCCTCTTTTATTGACGGACGAGTGCAGAAAGAACAGTAAATTAGGGGAAACGTATCAGGAAATGTCACTAGCAAGATATTAACCAGTAATCACGAGCTCCTGAGCTTAGTGTAGCATAGCAATTGTGCTAAAGTTGTTCATCAAAGGTTTCTTGTAGCTTAACTGGCAGAGTATACTGACATTAACAGGTAACAAGTTTTCAGGTAACAAACAAACTGCTGAAATTCAGGCCTTGAATGCTTTGCAAGTCATTTTGGATAAATAAATTGGCAAAAAAGGCATTTAGCATTAACACTAGCATTATTTATATATGGTGTTTTACCAATTCAAATACATTTAATTTGTAAATATGTTATTTAGAGAAATGTATATTAAATGTATATTATTTTACTTTTTTTAGGTGAATAAACTATTACAAATTACAATTTAACCCAACAATAATTTAGAAGGAAGTGTGATTTATTTTTTGCTTATTTTGGTGCTGATCCTCCTAGACTTACATTTTAAGTACTTTATTTATTTATTTATTTATTTATTTATTTACTAAAAGTCACTTTTGATAAAATGCATGGATATAAATAACATATAATTCAAACCTTGAATGCTGTACAAGTCACTTTCAATAAAATGCATGTGTATGTATGTATGTATGTATATATAATACATTATATATATAATATATATAATACATTGAATGCTTTGTAGGTCACTTATGATAAAATGTATATGTATGTATATGCAGTAAATTATGACTCACCAAGGGCATTTAACATTAGGTAATTATTTTCACTGACAATTTACTTTATAAATGCTTTAGTTTTAATTTGTGTTTTAATGTTTTAATTAGTAAATATTATATTTAGGCATTTAGTAAAATGTACATTATTTTATCTGTCATTTGATCGTTTTATGTGTTAATTTTATGTGTTAATCCTTTTTAAGTACACTGTTGTTGTTTTATTTTATTTTATTTTGCTAAAATAGATACCTTGAATGCAGTGCAATGCTAATTTTGCCTCAAAAAGGCATTAGCAGCATTCTTTTCATTAACATTACCATTAAAAATACATTTAATTCATACATTTATCCTCAGCATAACTGGGTTTGGATCTCAGCTGCAATTTTTTAATGTAATCCGTCAAGGCGATAATGTGAACTGGACCTTATTTTTGTTTGAAACAGGTGTAGGGGCTTAATGAGACTGCATGCATGTTGCAACGCTACACGTTTGTGCTGGAGACCATAGCTTGGTTTCAGAAGTCGAGATAAACACTTCAGATGTTGTCGCAGTGGGCCCTCGATCCCTCAATGTCAGCTCATTTATGTTCAGCAATTCAGAGATAGAGTTAATGAGATCCCCACAGGCCGCCCCCAACGGAGGCTTTCCACTGCGTTCCCACTGTAATATACATCATGTCTGCTTTCAAATCAATTACATTTTTATCTGATAAAAACGTAATGCGGCTTGATTGAGTTTTCAGCACGGCAGTCGACAGTGTTTTTGCAGCCTGGAAAGGGAGCCAATTATAACAGGAAGTTTAATCAAATTAAATTCCACTTCACCCAGATGCACTCTTTGTGGAATGTGACTGAAAATGTTTGACTTAATTTGTTTTGTACTTTTGTTGATGTGTCTGCTTTTTGATAAATCGCTTTCCTGAAGAGGAAATATTTTGAACTCAATGAAGCGTGACACAGCAGTACATCAGTCGATGATGGATGGAGTCTTTATTTCTTAGCAACTCTGTTGTTGTTAATTTCAGGAAATTTATTTGAAATCTATTTATTTGTTAATTTGCTTTTTTCAGCTTGATATCTTTTAATTTTCGTCTTTTCATTCCGCCTTTTTCTGTCTTATTCTCCTGCAGGCCTATTATTGGAGCTGTTTGAAGATTTAACTGTTTCATGTTTTTTTCTAAAAGTTGAGACCATAGGATCCTAAATCTCCGGACAAATAAATAATTAAATAATTCTGTTACTTCTGTTATTTAATGCTTCTTTATATATATATTTATACAGCAGTCCTTGAATCTGATTGGCTGATATTAGACTCCAACAGAACTCCAACAGCCGTTTCACCATTTGTATCACTCCGCTTGCCGAAGTTGCCGTATTTCTCACAGTGAGTGTCATGGCGGACACCCAAATCCATTATAATTTTATAAATAATACTGTTTTTGTGTCACGGAATGTGGTTTTAAGAGCTTTTTAGACAGGTATGTACTTGTAGACTTCAAATATGCTGTTTGTTTATAAAGATGACATCTATTTGAAAATTTGTTTTGATGTTTTCGGAGATGTGAGCTCCAGGTGTTAACGGTCGTTCGGTGCTCATGAACCTCGGCCAGATCTTCTGGAATTTGCCACTGGCCCTGATGTTTCTATAGTGGTTAAACATTAGATATAATTTGTTTTCGGGGAATATAACAGGTAGTCTTTGATCTCATTCATCTATTATTTGTTTCAGAGCAAATACTTTTGGCTGAGGGTCAAATCTCATTGTTATATTTTATGTAAATGTAATGCTGTATATCAGAGCACTGCCTTTGTATTTTTGACTGAATTACCTAGCTACATTTATGATGGCTGTTGATGTTTATTGAAAATTATTATTCAATAAACAATATTTTATATCAATAATAGTAGAATTTAAAAATAGTATTTAGTATTGGAAAATGAAATGTGAAAATGTGTGTGTTTGTGATGGTGATTTTAGTTACATTATTCCGCCATTAGATGGCGACAAGAGACCATTTTTATGAGTGAGTAAGCAGTAACACTTTTATATTGAAAGAGACAGAAACAGGGTTGTAAACAAGGAAGTTATTTTTACTTTCAACAACACCTTTTAAGACGCAGTCAACAAATGCACTGAGCAGTGCTTTCATCAGAAACCACGCTTAGCAAATGAAAGAATAATACGACAAAGATATCGCTTTTCTCAGTGGGCATTCAAACGAATGTTTTATTGTGAATATGAAGAATGAATGCTGTATCAGATGCAGGTAATCACACTCGCTTAGTTCATCTCTCTCTATTAATATTCTACTCTACATAATACAGTAAGCTTTTAATACCATAAGCTTTCAATGAAGCATTACTAGTTCTAAAGTGGCGTTTTTGAATTAGTAACGGAGGCTTGAGCGCAGCTGATAGACTGTCAGCTTGAGATTTGAATCCATGGCGGAAGGAAGTAGTTCGCACAAAAGAGGGATTTTAGACACTCTGTTGTTGTTTATTATGTACTTGCACACTTGTGCGTCAAACTGTTATATAAACGCAATATCACATTCATAGCTGTGCAATATGGCCTAATGTTTGTTTTAGTCATAGACTTGTTTTGTTCCGTTTTTTGTTTCATTGCGTTTCGTTCCAACTGAGAGATTTGATTGCACAGGCCACAGATGCTGCCTGTAGAATTGAAGTTATCTTTAGACCAGACTATTCCTTTATACGAATGTCCTTACATTTCTGTAATATGAATATATAGATACTATAACGTTGCAGACTTACTGTACGCATTTCTTTAATAAACAGTGATTTAGTGCTAGGCCTCTCTCTCCCTCTTGCTTTTGCTCTCTCTCTATCTCTATCTCTCTTGCTCGCTCTTTACCTCCTTTCCAGCCCTGCACATAAATCAATTGAGATGAAAGTTCCATAATTGTGCTTGCTGGGAGGGATTTGAGCAAAATTGCACTATGAATTTTTTAAAGGGAATTTTTACTAGCTGTTCTGTAGGATAGCAGGCAGAGGAGAGGTGAGGCCGTAGAGGATTTATGCGCCTGACTTCTTCATTACCGAAGTCATTTTGCTGCAGATGATAGTGTTGAGCCTGAGGGGACATTGGTCCCAGCACACTAACTCAGATTTTAAACCTGCCTAATCTTTCGAAGAGAACATTTCAGCACAGCAATATTAATGTTGCATTAGGGGTTATATTTGTCTGCAAGTGAGAGAGAGGGGTCTGAGTTGAATTTTTGCGGGATTTCTCAGAGTGGATAATGAGCCAAGTTGTTTTGCATGCAATTAGATTAAATGTGTGTGACATTAAAGAGAAATGGAGGTTGTATTTATTGTGTTTTGCCACCATACCATCAATTTTAAGTTTCTTTAGGAATGGACACCACAATATTTGTGAGACTTTCCATTTTTAATAAAAGAATTGTTATTGGTTGCTTTGACATATTGGATGGTACATTGTGGTTCAGTTTATTAAACATGCCTTGACAATACTTCCATCTGACACGTGTTTTGACCGGCAATTGATAGAAAGTTATGACCACAGTCAAATTCCCAGTCTTAAATGTCAACGTATGCAATCTCTCAGACTTTTTTCTCCCTTTGTCACCCATTTTTACAGCAGCCTAGGCCAAAAATGGTCCATTAGAGGTAGTTTGAACTCCAGGGCTGATCCCCATAATTGTAATGATCATAATTTTTATGAAGACTTCATTAGGTTAATTTGAACATGTACACACTGTATCATCGCTCTGACACCAGACTCGTTCATTAAATAGTGGTTACTTCCGCTTGTTTGACTCCTCACTCCTCAGCGTTTATTATAAGCCGATCGTGGTGTGAAACCAGCAAGTGAGTTGCTTTTAGCTGGATCGCACTATCGAGGACCCCGACTTCCAATTTTTCCCGGTTAGGGTCAATTCTTTTGATTCGGACAGTTCAGGAGGAGTTGAATTTAATTCATTAGGCGACTTGAGAAGTGTACATAGAAGTGTAGGAATCAATCAGTACCGCACGTGGAATTCCATTGTATCTGCTGAATTGAAATGGAACTGCCCCTATCTCTGCAAATGACCACTTTCTTTCTGTAAAAGAGTTCTGTCTGCTCTCAAGGTTAACACTCTAAACATGCCAAGTCTCATTCGACCGCCTGCCCTGCGAATGCTCAATTTAACAGCCCACTAGGCTGAGGAACATAGGGCTAAATCCCTCTCCTGGAGCGGACGGAGAAGGAGAGATGATTGTATTAGCTTGTCAGCACCTAATGTTGAGCTCAATGGGCAGCAGAGACAAGCAGATATAATTAGCTGCCTCTTACTAGATATCAGAGGAGTCAGACTGACAGGAACTACTGCAATGCAAACAAGAAATGTTAGTTTTGTTGATATTGGTGTGTCGGGTGTCATGGATTCTTCTTGATTAGTCTGATAATATTAGCTAGTAAAGTTCAAGATCTTATCACTTCTGTTTGCTTATTTTAAACCCAGAATAACCTGAATGATACTTCACAGACAATTGGTCCTATATAGTGTCATTGGGAATGACATGTGCCTGTGGAAGTTTGTGTTGTCATGAATTGTTAATTCACTGCATGATCAGTTCTGTATGGCAAACTCTGTCAGGGCCAAATGTTTTCAACAAGTATTTGCCATTCATTGTTGAATAGCATCACCATTTTGGATCCATGAGGTCTTTCATCTTAAGAAACCAGCTTTGTTTTAAATGGCTTACCTCAGCTACACTCTGATTTAGTGCAGTGGAAGCCCCTCTGACCCAGAATGGCTAGAGTACAAGTTGTGCACACGCAGAAATAGGATATTTGATGTTCCTGTAGATGTAGTTCTAAAATAAAAGCATCAGGACTGAGTGGTTCAGTAAACTGAATGATCGCTCTGCAGTTCTTTTATTTTCTCCCTAAATAGTGGCCAGTATACTGTATATATTTTATATATATATTTATGTCTGTTTTATTTTTGTAGTATTTTTAATTTAATACACACACACACACAATTTTTCCATAGACATAATAACTTTAAACTGTACAGACTGTAATTTTTACCCCCTAAACTTACATCTCACAGAAAACTTCATTTTCAGAAATCATTTTATTTATTTAATATTTTTTATACTGTTTTATGCAAAAGTTTGGGAACCCCTTGCAGAATCTGTGAAAATTTTAACAAAGTAAGACAGATCATACAAAATGCATGTTATTTTTTATTTAGTACTGTCCTGAGTAAGATATTTTACATAAAAGATGTTTACATATAGGCCACAAGACCAAAAAATAACTGGAAACATTAAAATAACCCCTCCAAAGTTTGGGAACCCTTGGTTCTTAATACTATGTGTGGTTACCTGGATGATCTATGACTGTTTTTTTGTTTTGTGATGGTTGTTCACGAGTCCCTTGTTTGTTCTGAACAGTTCAACTGAGCACTGTTCTTCAGAAAAATCTTCTAGGTCCTGCAGATTCTTCCGTTTTACAGCATATTTAAACCCTTTCCAGCAGTGACTATATGGTTTTGAGATCCATCTTTTCACACTGAGGACAACTGAAGGACTCAGACACAACTATTAAAAAACGTTCAAACATTTACTGTTGCTCCAGAAAGAAACACAATGCATTAAGAGCCGGGGAGTGAAAACTTCTTGGATTTGAAGATCAAGGTAAATTGTACTTGAGTTGTCTTCTGGGAAACATGCAAGTATCTTCCGTTGCTTCCGAAGGGCAGTACTAAGTGGAAAAGAAAATGATATTTCAACAAAATAAGAAAAATTTGGACATCTTCATCCTGTTCAAAAGTTTTCACCCCCGGCTCTTAATGCATTTGTTCCCAAACTTTTGAAGGGGGTTATTTTAATCATTTCAGCTAATTTTTGATCCTGTGGAGTATATGTAAACATCTTTTATCTAAAATATCTTACTCAGGACAGTACAAAATAAAAAATAACAAGCATTTTGTATGATCTCTCTTATTTTTTAAAATTATTAACATTTTCACAGATTCTGCAAGAGGTTCCCAAACTTTCGCATAAAACTGTGTGTATTTGATTTGAAATGTTTCCATAATAATAATTATAATTTAATAATTATATATATTATATTATTTTAAAAAGCTTTAGTAATGTTACTGGAACATGCTCATAGTTAAAGGGATAGTTCACCCAAAATGGAAATTCTGTTATTAATTACTCTCATGTCATTTCAAACCCGTAAGACCTTCGTTCATCTTCGAAACACAAATTAAGATATTTTTGATGAAATCTGAGAGCTTTCTGACCCTGCATAGACAGCAGCGCAGCTGGCACGTTCAAGGCCCAGAAAGGTAGTAAGGACATTGTTAAAATAGTCCATGTGACATCAGTGGTTCAACCTTAATTTTATGAACCTACGACCATGTCAAAGAGACTCAGAAGAGAAGAAATAGTTGAATAAAGTCATTATTTTTGTTTTCTTTGTGCACAAATAGCATTCTCGTAGCTTCATAAAACTACAGTTAAACCACTGATGTCACGTGGACTATAACAATGTCCTTATTACCTTTCTAGGCCTTGAACGTGGTAGTTGCGTTGCTGTCTATGCAGGGTCAGAAAGCTCTTGCATTTCATCAAAAATTACTGTGTTCCAAAGATGAACAGAAGTCTTGCAGGTTTGGAATGACATGAGGGTGAGTAATTAATGATAGAATTTAAATTTTTGGATGAACTATCCCTTTAAATTGATATACCTGTTGTTACTTGTCTAGAACTTCATAGAACCATTGAAATTCACTTTGAGACCAGTTAGTGAAGTTGAACATCAATTGTAAAAAGTAGCTTTGTTTCATATATTGGTTTCATATATTATCTAATGCTAATACAGACATTTAATCTACTGAGACTATTTAGGGCAGCTATAGACATTATAGGCGCCACAAAATGTAAAAGATTGCGTTTCTATTAGCAGGATTCTAACAATCAAGAAATGCCAGCACATTACAACAAATTTGTTGCGGCTCCTCTGCGGAGTCCAAGCATGACCAATGCAGAAAAGAAGATTGAATGGGGGTATTCTCTAGGTTTTGTGAAAGACCCCCCTACTGGGTCCTCATAGTTGGGGAGTCCACCCCCTCAGCAAGACCTGCTCCAACCAGTGACCTTGAAAATCCCAGGAAGCACTTTGTGACGGTCTCCCAGGCAACGGTCTAGGTTCGCATGGTAACTAGCAGCTTGACTCAATCAATCAAGCCTGGGCTTAGACTTTGAGAGCTGGGAGGAACAGCTCTGGCAGGCATGCAAAATCTTTTGGAAGGCGATCAAGAAGAGGGTGATGCGTTAATGTAGTGTTGTCTTGGGTTTCCTGGGTGTTCGTGAATAGGGATTACTTTGACGAGAGAAAATCCTCACTTACCATAAGATACACAAAACAAATGATTTACTTTCTCAAAGCAAAGCAGAAGTACAGTCGTGCTTGAATTTTGTAGTTTGTGTTTGTATGCGTCTGCACACACGTATGTAGTATGGATTGCATCAGACTTTAATGAGATGGAGGCATTCTCTCGAGGTCTGACAGCACCTTTAAGCATCCGATAGAAACGTCTCAGAAAACAGACACAACAGAAACAAGCCAAATCTGAAGAACTGGAATCATTCTACAGAACTTCACTTTGATCTTCAGAATGACTAGCTGTCCAAAGCATTTCCAGAATTTCCTTTGTGCGTCCATATGTCTCAAATGGGAGACTGTTTGGCGCACACGCTGAGAACTTCTGCTGTTGAAATGAGCTTGTCTGAAAAACACAACTTAATTTTAAATAGGACATAAGAAGATGACTTTGTCCATCGGTAGCTGATAATTAGCATCTCTTTTTATGGCCTACTCACAATTCATTCAACACCCTAAATTTGAATGTCTGATATCAGGTTTTATTGGGGCCTGTTCACCGGTGGCGCGAGGACCCTATTGGAATTGCTCAGATTCCTCTTCTTCTCCAAAATCAATCGCATTTTTGAGGGCCTAAACATGCTTGAAAACTCATGAAACTTTGCACAAATGCCAAAAGTGGGTTTTGGGTTTCAGAAGTGGGTGTGGCAAAATGGCTCGATAGCGCCACCTATAAAATTTCAATGAAGTGCCCCTCGAACTGTTTCACATATAAGTATTAGACACATGTAACACACCAATACCTACAAAAAAAAGTCCCACAGTACAAAGTCCGATACCCAACAGGAAGTCTGTTATTTTGAATTTTTGTGCTGTTTTTGCCATTGTCAGGTGTTGTATTTAAACAAATTTCTCCTAGAGATTTATAAAAATCAACACCAAAGTTGGTCAGTGTAATCTAAAGCCTTTTGTGACATTAAATTGCGAAGGTCTTGAGTTTTCGTTGAAGGGCGTGTCCGTGGCGGACTGGCAAACTTTGATGTTTCGCCATGAAAAAGATAGTTCTTATCATTCAAGCATACAATGTCCAATCTACACCAGATTTTACATGTTTGGTAGGAGTCCTGTCCTGAGCACATGACCATATTCAGTTATAGCCATAGCGCCACCTGGCAACAGGAAGTGGCATGTTTAATGCTCTATCAAACTCCTAGAAATTAAATGACATCAATGTTATATTTGGTCAGTCTACTCCAAAGGCCTTTGCAATGTTAAATTTTAAGGATCTTGAGTTTTCCTTGGTGTGTCCATGACGGCCTGACAAAGTTCGATGTTTCGCCATGGGAATAGAAAGTGTTGTAACTCATACAATGTCCATACAATGTCCAAACTGCACTCGTTCGATAAGATTCCTGGCCTGAACACATCTAAAGGCCAATATTCTCTTATAATCATAGCGCCACCTGTTGGCAACAGGATACATCTCTTGATAACTCATACCATACATACCATGTTCAGTCTGCACCAAACTTCAAATGTTTGATAAATGTGCTGGCCTGAAGACATCTACATGCCAATATCCTCTTATTGTCATAGCAGAAGTTTAGCACATATGAATGACTTTGACGTATTCCTTCTATATTTGCCACTTTAAATGCATATTGCCCACCGTTCGCTGTTTTCCTAAACCCACAGGGTGGTGGTGGTTTCAACGCTGCTTGCAGCTTTTAATTTTTTTTCTGTATTTCTGTCATCCTGTTTTCATTCAAGTTTTTAGAAAATAAGTCACTATTTTTCAGGTGTGTCAAGTTTAATTTTATATAGATTTAAATCTAGTTGTGTAACTATTTGTGGATATTGGAGTCATTTCTATATTTAAAGGATTAGTTCACTCCTGAATTAAAATTTCCTGATATTTTGATCACCCCCATGGCATCCAAGATGTTTATGTCTGTCTTTCTTCAGTCGAAAATAAATGAAGGTTTTTGAGGAAAACAGGATTTTTCTCCACATAGTGGACTTCAATGGTGGCCAACAGGTTGAAGGTCCAAACTGCAGTTTCAATGTAGCTTCACATGATCCAGCTGAGGAATAAGGGTCTTATCTAGCAAAACGATTGGTCATTTTCTAAAAAAAAAAATTAAAGATGTATATACTTTTTAACCACAAATGCTTGTCTTGCACTAGCTCTGCGATTTGCGTCTACGACTTCACGCATTACGTAATCACTCTGGAAAAGTCACGTGCAGTTAGCTCTTTTTCTCTGTTCTTTGGGTCAAAAAGGTAGGGTAGGGTGAAAAAGTCCATCTAATTTTCTCCTTCAACTTTAAAATCGTCTGACATTGTTATTTTACCTTGTTTTGTAAATGGTGCTCACTTTGTAAACACATCGGTACTTAGGCCTACGTCACGCGTGAGCTTTCCAATTTCATTACGTAATGCGTGAAGTCTAACTACGACAAAATGAGCATTTGTGGTTAAAAAAAAAAAACTATATACATTTTTATTTTTTTTTAGAAAATGGCAGATCACTTCACTAGATAAGACCCTTATTCCTCAGCTGGAATCGTGTAGAGCCCTTTGAAGCTGCATTGAAACTGCAGTTTGGACCTTCAACCCGCTGATCCCCATTGAAGTCTACTATATGAAGAAAAATCCTGGATTTTTTTCCACAAAAATTTCTTTCCGACCGAAGAAAGACTTGAACATCTTGGATGACATGGGGGTGAGTAAATTATTAGGAATTATTAACACTTTCATGTAGCAATCTAAAAATAAGATCATATAATGTAATTGCAACCTGAAATTGGTTATCTCAGGCTTTCCGACACACAGCTTTAAGTCTAATCCTAGATGTTCTCCCGCACTGACATCTCCTCTCTGCTGCATCTCCTCAAATCAGAACGCAGCCTCCAATCGGCTTCACCCGTCATGAGACGCGTCTCGAACGTAAGACAAGTTTGCGTTTATCAGATTCGAGACTATCAGCTTGACACTCGATTCCCAGGTGGGTGAAAAGAGAAACACCGCAAACCCTGAGAGATGAAGAGAAGAGGAGAAACGACAGGCGGAAGACAGACAGCGCTGGTAGAAAATCAGAGTTGTAGCAGCATTAATTGATGGTGCTGAGTGCCATATGCGCGGCCATATGGAGCCGGGCCCCTCAGGAGAGCTGTAATAGACAGCCTGCAGCCACTCACACAACCTGGCACATTTACAAACAAGGGACAAACCATTAATATACGCCCAGAGAGAGACAGAGAAAGAGAGGGAGCTGTCAAAGTAGCACAATTTGTTGACATTTTTTCCCGATCCTGATTACTTGTTTGTTCTTAGCTTGTTTGGCTTTCTATATTTGTTAGTGCGTGCAATAATTAAAATACGTCTATTAATATTAAACAATGTGTAGTTAGTTATTTGAAATAAAATTACTCCAGTACTCTGTGTTACATGATCCTTCTGAAATCATACATTTTTTATATATTATATTATATTATATTACATTACATGTTGCTTAGAAAGTTAAAAGTTGAAAAGAACAGCAGTTATTTTAAATATATTCACTTTTAATCATTAATTTTACTGAGCCCAAACTTTTGAATGCCAGTGTATAGTTTTTATTTGTTTGTTTGTTTGTTTATTTTACTGAACCCAAACTTTTGAATGCTAGTGTCAGGTGTTTTATTTATTTATTTATTTATTTATTTATTTATTTATTTATTTTACTGAACCCAAACTTTTAAATAGTAGTGTATGCTATTTATTTATTTATTTATTTATTTATTTTATTTATTTATTTTTTTTATTTATTTTTTATTTTATTTTATTTTATTTTACTGAACACAAACATTTGACTGCTACTGTGAGGTATTGTTTGTTTGTTTGTTTAGCTGAACCCAAACTTTTAAATGCTAGCATAAGTTATTTATTTATTTATTTATTTATTTAAAGTGAACCCAAACTTTTGAATACTGTGTACAATGTTTTATTTATTTATTTATTTATTTATTTTACTGAACCCAAACCTTTGAATGCTAGTGTAAGGTATTTATTTATTTGTTTATTTATTTATTGCGCTGAATGGTAGTGTAAGGTTTTTATTTATTTGTTTGTTTGTTTATTTATTTATTTTACTGGATACAAACTTTTGAATGGTAGTGTAAGGTTTTTATTTATTTGTTTGTTTGTTTTACTCAACCCAATGTTTTGAATGATAGTGTAGGGTTTTTATTTATTTTACTGAACCCAAACTTTTGAATGCTACTGTAAGGTTGTTTATTTATTTATTTTTGTGTTTGTTTGTTCATTTCTATTACTATGTTATTTATGGTTGGTACATATGAAATCAATGATATTGCAAAAACAATATCATCAAGTAGTTGGTCATTAAATAATGGTGCAGTCTTTATTTAAGACGCAACATAAATAAAATTAGTTGAAAATGTGTGTAGACTCTGGAGTTAGAATCTCCAGTTTTGGCATTTTCTACAGCTAGTTCTTGCTCAGAAGCTGATTGTAGCAGTCTGGTACATTGTGTAAAAATGTCTTTCCTTTTGGACTTAAAAAAAAAACTATGCATCTAGACTCCTGGAAATTGCATGGAAGCTGGTCAGTCAGATTGAACTGGCTATTTTATCCCGCTCTTGCTACTGTATTTCATGTGAAATATGCATTAGATAGTGCATCTAAGGCTGAGACTCCAGGTGAATGGACTCATTCTTCATCTGACCCACTCAGAGCTGCTGAACAGGGCATAACACTGCTGTTGACTCTAACCTCGGCTTTTTCCAAAAATGTAATTGTTGCGAGTGGCCTTCATGGAGACGCACACAAACCTGCCAGATTGCCCTCAGTCAGGCCTGTTGGAGTAAAGTGATGGATTGTAGACAAACAAGAGAGGAAAGGAGATGCTGTTGTAAAAAAGTGTTCCTAAGAGGGATGAGGAAGTCAGTGAGAGAGGAGAAAGGCAGAAAAGATTAATCATTTATGAGAAAGGTACTTGTTGATGGGAGAACATTAATTTGGCACATAGCCCTTTATTATATTATATTATATTATATTATATTATAGCTTGTTATTGGGTCTAAATATCTAATTCATGGGTGTTAGCCTTCTTTTATTTATTTATTTATTTATTTAATTGAAGGAATGCATGTTCTAATTTCTAAATGACATCTTATTAATTTGTTGGATTTTTAAAAGTCAAAATTATTATTATTATTTATTTTATTTTATTATTATTATTATTATTATTATATCCTATAAGAGGACATTGAAAAACTATCCACAATAAGGAAGATGCATTAATTAAATAAGGTCAGTTTTGAAATGATTTTTCTCCTTTTGTATTTTATTTTATTTTATTTTATTATTTTTTATGCAGTTGCTTGTTATGTCTGACATGCCTAATTGTTTTCTAGTTATTTATTTGTGTCTTTGTTTAATAAACAGGCCTTAATAGAACAGAATGTAGGAAATCTTTTTATCATTATTTTTTTTATTATTATTTAATGGTCTGTAACAATAGGAAAATTCAACCATAGCCAAAAATGTCACCATTTGTAAATTTGTACATTGAAAAACTGTCCACAATAAGGAACTTTATTGTTGATTATTGAAATAATTGTTATCACTATTTTTATCTCTTGACAAATTAGCTTATAAATGTCTGCATGCATAAATATTATGACTTCATTTCAATGCAATTCTCACATCAACAAGTGCTACTCTATTTCCACCCCTATTATCGTCACCCTCGTTTGACAGTAATGTTGCTCCAGACTAACTACTGGAAAGAGGAAATGAGAAGGAAGAAAATAGAAGAACACAGGTAAACGAATACAGGAAGACTGAGCGGAAGCTGTCAGCCATCCTGTTGTTCTTCGGAGTCGAGACAGAGCTGATGAATATGACTGCTAGTGAAGTCTGCTGCACAGAGAAAGAGAGAGAGAGCTTGTCTGTGATATTTCTGGTGTAGTCATTGCACTGGGTCAAAATGCCAGTGTTTTTCTCTTGCTCTTTTGTTTTGTCCTCCCTTTGCTTCTCTAAATTATTCAACGCCTGAGGACGTGCTCTCTCTCTTTCCGTGTCTCTCGTACTTGCTCTTTCTCCTCCTCTCTTATATTTCCTTTCTTTTGCTTTTCCCGCTCTTGGTTTTTTTGTTACTCTTTTTAAATTTTTTTTCAAGAACACTTCACAAGCTGCGCTCCAAGTTTTCATCAGTTGAAGCTAAACTGAGATGCTGTATGACAGCTTGCGACGATGAAAAACAAAACAAGACAAACAAAAACTGATTTGCTGTGTACAAATACAGACACAATACAGATCTTTGCTTGTCCTCGACATCCAGATACGCTCTGATAGAACCACAACCTGGTGCAGCTGCCTACCTCGACAGCCGTTTAAGACATCATAGGTGCATTCATGAAAGGAAAAACTGTGATAATACTGCATTGGAATTCAGTGTGACTAAGGTGTGTGAGGAAGGTTGTTTCTGTATTTTGTACTTCAGACCATTTTTGAGGTTTCATTTTGGTTAGGATGCCTTGAAAGATAGCTACCTTTATAGACAGGAGAAAGTGGAGACCAACAGTTTAAATCAGCTTGGGAAAGTCTGCAGATTTGTTCTTCTGGTTTGGTCTACTCATTTCTCTCTCTGTGCTTGTATACTTGTGTGGCTGTGTGCCCTCACCCTTGACTGATTAATTATACCCAGCATTTGGAAGAGCTCAAGAACATGTGCGCAGACAAGGTATTATAGACACTGATCATGTTGCTAAAACAGCGAGAGCCAAATATTTATCATGCAAAACAAAATGTCTTGGTACATCTTTGATTAAGGCCACAGCTGAGTCATAAGCTGCTGTCGCCCAGTCTGTCATCATGTTCATCCTAGAGGAAAGACAATACTCGAGATCTAGACCTACACTAAGCCGGAGAATCTTTTTATTTTTGTTACCTCCCTTATTTTATATAAAATTCAAATAAAATGGCTGTTGTTAGTTTCTACATTTATTCGCTATTATTTTATTTTATTTTTAAAATTAGTTTTAATATATTTTATTTAACATTTTATTTTATTCTGCCTTTTTATTTAATTTGACAGTGTTTATTTTGTTTGTCACTACTCTGTTATTTTATTCAGTGTTATTATTTTATTTTGTTTCCATTTTCATTTTATTTCACAACATTGTTTTATTTTATTTGTCAGTAGGTTACTCTATTCAGATTGTTATTTTAGTTTAGTTTAGTTTAGTTTAGTTTAGTTTTTTTAATGTTATTTCATTTTATTCAACATTATTTTATTTTATTCTGCATTTCCATTTTATTTCACAACTTGTTTTATTTTACTTGTCTGTAGATTACTCTCTTTCTAATTTTTATTGTATTAATTTATTTTATTTTACTTTTTTAATATATATATATATATATATATATATATATATATATATATATATATATATATATATATTAGGGCTGTCAAACGATTAATCACGATTAATCACATACAAAATAAAAGTCTGAGTTTGCCTAATATAAGTGTGTGTGCTGTGTGTAATTATTATGTATATATAAATACACATAAATTAATGTATATTTTTAGGAGAAATATGTTAATTTTGTACAAATTATTTTAATTTATATGTAATATAAACTATATAAAAATTATAATAAATACATATACTTGTAAATATTTCTTAAACATATACATGAATGTTTTTATTTATATATACATAATAATTACACACAGAACACACACATATATTAGGCAAACTCAAACTTTTATTTTGTATGCGATTAATCGTGATTAATCATTTGACAGCCCTAATATATATATATATACATATATATATATATATATGTATATATATATATATTATTAACATTATTTTAGTTTAGTTTGTTATTCATCATTGTTTTATTTTCTTCTCCATTTTATTTCAAAAGTTACATTTTTATTATTTATTTTATTATTTTATGTGTCAGTAGGTTACTCCATTTGGATTTTTATTTTATTTTTTTTATTTATTTATTTTATTTTACTTTTTTAGTTCATTTTTTATTTTTCATTTTATGGAACTTTTTATTTTATTTTATCCTGCATTCATTCATTCATTCATTCATTTAATTATTTAATTATTTATTTAATTATTTTTCATTCATTTGTTTTAGTTGTTACCACATTACTCCATTTTGTTTTATTTTATTATTTATTTTATTCAACATTATTTTGTTTCACAACATTGTTTTGTTTTATTTGTCAGTATGTTACTTTATTCAGTTTTATTTGTATTAATTTTAACTTTTAAATTCATTTTTTTATTTTTCATTTCATTCAGCATTTTTTTTTGCATTTATTTATTTATTTATTTTTTACATTCATTCATTCATTCATTCATTTATTCACTTACAGCTTTATTTTATTTTATTTGTTACTAGATTGCTCCATTTGGGCTTTTAATTAGATTTAATTAGATTTAATTTATTATTTTATTTTATGGTTTTATTCTGCTTTTGTTTTTGTTTTCTTTTTTTACAATTTTGTTTTATTTTATAGGCTACCAGTTTGCTCTATTTTAATTTTGTTTATGTTATTATTATTTTTATTTGTTTTTATTTTATTCTAAATTTTCATTTTATTTCACAGTTTTATTTTTTTTGTCACTATTTTACTCTATTATTTACTCTATTATTATTTATTTTTTATTTATTTTTTTCTTTTGGCAATACAAACGTGCTCAAATGTGTTTATGCCAAGCCGATGAGGCACGCTAAATTGAAAAACTGAAATTAAAAGCGAGAGAAGGACAGAGGGAAAGCCATCCCCCTTCAGTCTCTGTCACCCGTCGTGAGGAGCCCTGTGGTTGAATGACAAGTCGAGCGTGAAACGGCCGACTGCCCCCAGAAATCAGAGCTCTGGCCTCCTAGGAACTGATACATGCACATACACACACAGCACAGTGACGGAACAGAGCGGGCCAATGACTCGACTGCTGAGTCTTCTTTCTCCCCCTCGCTCTCTCCCGCTCCGTCTAGTCTCTGATCCATCCATCCTCGCTTTATTCTCAGTGTTTTGCAGCCCACACAAGGACACAGAAGAGAGAGAACGAGCAGAGATAGAGAGAGAGAGAGAGATTGAAGACGAGAGAAATGCCCGTAGGCTCAATCTGTTCTGTGGTGCGCTACACGCAGGCCATGGGGAGACCTCCACTCACTCCATCAAACTGTCAGACACACACACATTCAGGCTGCAGAGGGAGAGGCTCTTTGCTGCCCTGGAGGCCAGTTCAAGTCAACATCCCATTTCCTTCCTTCCCTGCCTAATTTCTTCAGCACCCTCACTTAAATTCCTACGGCCTAGTGCACTGTGTTTGTGTGTGTGTGTTTGTGTGTGTGTGTATGCTATGTGCTTCTGTTTGTGTCCAGTTTGTTTTGCTGCTGATATACACTGACAAAAAATGGTGTACAAACAATTTTTACTCAGAAATTGCTGGTACATTTCATGAACAATTACAAAGAAATGTAAGCACATTTAATTAACTGTGCAGTTTTGATGTAGAAAAGTAGTATTTTCTTGTAAAATGTACCCCAATCATTTTCATATTATTTTACATTAACTTTTATTTTATATTTTATTTTAACTTTTACATATTTTAACAATGTTTTATGCAGTACACTTATACAAAAAGATAGCGATCCTTGCAAAAAAATGTATAGAATCATCCGAGACAGATAAATGAGACACACTGTAAAAAATATCTTATTAAATTTATAGTGAAAAATAATAATAATAATAATAATAAAATTGCAGCTGTGGTTGCCAGAAATTGACTGTAGAAAAAAATCTGGTTACATTGTTTTAGTTATTACAGGATTACATATTGTGTGTAATCAAAATTGGTT
Source organism: Cirrhinus mrigala (assembly GCA_036247105.1). Classification (NCBI taxonomy): domain Eukaryota; kingdom Metazoa; phylum Chordata; class Actinopteri; order Cypriniformes; family Cyprinidae; genus Cirrhinus; species Cirrhinus mrigala. Next base: position 37,187,700 of record CM070011.1, on the reverse strand, counting down.
ATAAAATTGACAAAATACTACCAAAATTGGCTTTTTACGTCAGAATGTACAATGTAAATTAAAAAAAAAATAATAATAATAATATGGAAATAAAATAAAAAAAAAAACAACAATTTCAGTCTTTTTGCTTTAGATTTCTATACACTATACAAAATATATCCAAAATTGGTTATAAAATTGGCAAAATACTATCAAAATTAGCTTTTTACTTAAATGTACACTGTAATTTTTTTTCTGAAGTTGTAAATAAAACTGATAATAAAAAAGAAACCATTTCAGTCTTTTTACTTTTAATGTTTATATCTATAAACATTACAACATACATCCAAAATTGGTTATAAAATTGACAAAATACTTACTTCAAAACACTGTAATTGTTTTTTTTTCCCCCCGAAGTTGTAAAAAAAAAAAAAAAAAAAAACTGTACACTGTAATAGCTTTTTCTGAAGTTGTAAATAAATCTGGTGATTAAAAAAAAAAAAAAACTATTTATAACATATATACAAAATTGGTTGTAAAATTGACAAAATACTACTAAATTGGGCTTTTTACTTCAAAATGTAAACTGTAATTGTTTTTTGTTTTTTTTCTGCATTTCTAAATAAAACCAATGATAAAAAAAAACATTTCAAGCATTTTACTTTAGAAATTTCTACATACTTCACAACATATATATCCAAATTGGATATAAAATTGTCAAAATGCTAGCAAAATTGCCTTTTTACTGCAAAATGTACACTGTAATTGTTTTTATCCGAAGTTGTTTACTAGCTGTGAATTAGAGTTCACTGTAAATTTCCATATAACATGGCATGTATACAGTGACCAACATTTGCAGTGGATCAAAAAAGTTCATCAAAGTTGTCCTAAGACAAGAACGGGTTTTGTTTTGGTTTGAGGACAACTTTGGCGAAAGGTTTTGATCCACTTCAAATGTTGACTACTATATATAGATGGAGGACATTGTCAAAGACAAAGCGCTGTCACACTACACTAAAATAATGTCATAAACATTCACTAAATAGCAGAAAATGCAACAAAAAACACTAATGCTCATTACTAATATAAAATAATTACATATAAAATAATTCTAGGAATGTCCTTTTACTGTTTTTCACCATAAATTATATGAAAATTCATAGTTTGTATTCTCAGACACCATGAATTTGATAGTATTTGATAGTATTTGACAATAAAATTACATATACTATGCATACATATACTACTAATGTACTACTGTGTATGGTAATGTAACTTACAGTTAGCCAATTAAGCAGTTTTACAGTTGCATTTGTTTTTTGTTTTTTTTGTATGTTTGTTTGTTTGCTCAAAAGAAAGTTACTCTACATGATAATAGTGTCATCAGGGAAGTCAGCATAGGAATAGTACATCAAATTTGATCTGTTTTCCAGAAACACATTCATGAGGCCAAGTGTGAGTGGGATGCACATATCCAAACGGATAGCAGATGATCGATCAAGGCGCATGAAGTGACTAAGTGTAAATAGGCCCTAAGTGCTGTAAAAACTCCCTGTCCTGTGAGATTCCCTGTCACATCGCACAAAGCCAAATGCTGTAAGACGTCTCGAATGTTCTCATGGGCCGGCAGCTGAGAGCCACAAAGGCCCCGTTTGGCCCGCTTACAGACATTAGTCAGTGATTACAACCAAATGATTCCAGTGTTTAGCAGATAGCTAGAAGACAGCATGAAATGGCATTCAAAACATATTTAACATCTGTGTGACTTATTTGAGTGAAACAATAGGAAACAATGTTTTATTATGGAATCATTGTTAGTTGCCCCAGCCATGCACTGGCAAATCACGCACAATATTGTGCTCATTCATACAGTGATTGTTGTTAATTGTGGAAACTTTTTTTTTTGTTGTTGTTAAAATAACACAATTAATTGACATAATTAGTATCAAAGAGTGTTTCTACATGCTGAAGCCTAATACAAGTGTAGCTTTTCAAATCTTATTCTCATATTAGTCTCATTGATGAATCCCATTTTAGCAAACGCTATTGACACACACAGTAATATGTAATATGATGTAAGGTCCTTGTAAATGATCTCATTACTTTGACAGCTCTCATCTGTGATTCCCACAAGGCCCTTAAGTTTTTGAAGTAGTATTTTTAGTCATTTTCCTGATGCAGTAAATGGCCAAACACTGCTGTTGACATCTTTAACCACCTGTTTGTGAGATTGTCTGGCTGTGTGGCTTGGAAATTTTCCATTTCATTGCATTTAGTTAAGCTGTGATTAAATGCCGCTGTCCAAGGCCAAAGACACATTTAATAAACATTGTTTCTTTAGAAAAGCACTAGGTGAAAAATGTCTTTTTAGTCTTTTTTTTTGTTGATCGGTTAGTCATTGCTGACTTGTGTGGGCTGTGTATTGGTGACATCCCATATCTTTTTTTTTTTGCACTTCAGGCTTGCAATATTTATTTCAATGTATTTTTAAAATTAAGATATTAATTATATTATATTATATTATATTATATTATATTATATTATATTATATTATGTCAAAAGTTTGGATTAATTAAACTGTAGTAATAACTTTGAAGTTTAAGACTGAAGTAACAGCTGCTAAAAAATTCAGAAATAAATTACATTTTTAAAATACATTAAAATTAAATTAAAAAAAAGATGACATTCCATATATTTTCTTTGTTTCTTTTTCTTTTCTTTTAAACCTAATGTTAATATATTATAATTTAAGAAATATAATATAATATAATTAATATAATACTGGATTGTACTGTAAAAATACTGCTTATGCAGTATTAGTTCATGTTAAATAATACATTAACTAATGTTAATAAAATAAAATAATAAAATAATTATTGTAAAAATATTGCTTATACAGTTGTTAACTAATGCTAATATAATATAATATAATATAAACATTGACAAATTATTGTAAAAAATACAGATGTTAGTTCATGTTAATTTTTTCTTTTCTTTTTTTGCAGTTATATTTATTTCATTTTTTTAATTATTACACAATATAATTTATTATGTTATATTGTAACACTTTACAAAAAAGTTTATTAGTTAGCTTTAGTTAACTATATTAGTAACCGAAGTAATAACTTTGAAGTTTAAGACTGAAGCAACACCTGCTAAAAAGTTCAGAAATAAATTTTTAAATTTTAAATTTAAAATAACATTTTTGATATATTTATTTCGAGATATATATATATATATATATATATATATATATATATATATATATATATATATATATATATATATATATATATATATTCGATCAAATAAATGCAGTCTTGTTGAGCATAAGAGATTTTTTTTCAAAGCATTAAAAAATGCTAATGATTCCGAACTTTTAACTGGTATATTAAATTGTATTATATTAAAGTTTTTGTTTCAAAAAGTTTTCATTTATCTTTTTTTTTTTTTATCTGTTGTCTGTGACCTTTTAACAGACTGCCAGTTCTTAAGTCTTTCTTGTATCGTCTTTCTCTATCTCTCATCTCTCTGCATCCCTCCCACATCAACTCACGCTCTTGTTTTCCTATATGCATCATTATCTCCCTCTCTCTCCATTTCTACCTTCTACCCCCTGATCAGATCAATAGTTCTTAATCCATCCTCTCTTTGGTCCAGTCACTTCCCATAATGCCCAAAGGCAAAGTCACATGTCAAACTGCTGCATGAATTTGATGCCTTGATCAAATCAAAGTGTGGGCGGCTGGTTTTGATCCATCATTTATGCTGGGGTCAAGGAGAGCTGGTGTCTTCTCATCTCTGAAGGTTGGCACTCGAGCAGCATGACTGAAATATTATGCTGGCAAAGTTCTGTGAAAGCTCTTTGTTGACCTCAAGTCGGGATGTTGATGTATTTATAGACAAAAACCGTTTGATTATTTTTCTTTCCTTTGCCATTGTAAGCAGCCATTTTTATTTCTAACATGCTTTTGTGTAAGAGAGGCTCCAGGAATTGTTTGCCCTTCCGTTGCTTAGGGTAAGATATTTAGCATTGGCATGGACTTCACTTTGTATTAAAAAGTGGTGGGGACAGTGGCGCCAAAGCATGTTTTGGAAGGGGGGACAGTTTTGAATGTCCTGGTGATGTCACAGCATGGTGAAGTTAAAGCTCATGAATATTAATTATGTTATGCTCAAATATTTAGTAATGCTTTACAGTAAGGTCTGTATTTTACCACATTCTGGCTTTCTTTAAAAAAACATATATTATATTATATTATATTATATTATATTATATTATATTATATTATATTATATTATATTATATTACTGGTCAAATTTTTTTTTTTTTTTTTTTTTTTTTAAGATTTTTTCATATTTTTGAAAAAGGGTTTCTTATGCTCACCAAGGCTGCCTAATTTGATTAAAAATAACACTGTAAAAAAAAAAAAGTTGTTTCAACTTAAAATAATTTGTTACTCCACTGTCACCTAAAATATTCCAGTTGTCACTTAAATGAACACTAAGTAACTTAAAATTTCAAGTTGACTAAACTAAACTTGACTAAACTAGTTGAAACAACTTTTGAAATAATTTTTTTACAGTGAAAACAGTAATATTGTAAACTGTTATTTTATTTTATTCTATTTTTATTTTATTTTATTAACAGTAGTTAATGCATTAGTTAACATTAACTAACTACTGTATGAGCAGTATTTTTACAATAATTAGGCAGTATCTAAAAATGTTTTATTTTATTTTATTATTTTATTTTATAATTAGGTGGTATCCAAATATTTTTTTATATATAAATGTTAAAACAATTTGTTATATTATATTATATTATTTTAGTTCATGCATTAGTGAACATGAACTAACTACTGTATGAGCAGTATTTTTGCAATAATTAGGTGGTATCCAATTATTATGTTGTATTGTATATTATATTATATTATATTATATTATATTATATTATATTATATTATATTATATTATATTATATTAGATTAGATTAGATTAGATAATGCAGTAATTAAGATGAGCTAACTACTGTATGAGTAATATTTTTACAATAATTAGGCAGTATCCTAAAATATTTTATTTTGTTTTGTTTTGTTTTGTTTTATTTCATGTTATTTCATTTTTTTATTTTATTTTATTAACATTAGTTAATGCATTAGTTAAAATTAACTAACTACTGTATGAGCAGTATTTTTACAATAATTAGGCAGTAACCAAAAATATTTTGTTCTATTTTGTTAACATTAGTTAATGCATAAGTTAGCGTTAACTAACTACTGTATGAGCAGTATTTTTACATTAGGCAGTATTCAAAAATGGTTTATTTTATTTCATTTTATTTTATTTTACTTTTTTTATTTTATTAACATTAGTTAATGCATTAGTTAACAATAACTAACTACTGTATGAGCAGTATTTTTACAATAATTAGGCAGTTATATTAATTAGGCAATGATATTATATTATATTAACATTAGGTAATGCATTAGTTAACATTAACTATGTGCAATATATTTTCAAAGCATTTATTAAAAAAGAATTGTTTGTTGTTTGTTCATGTTGGTTCACAGTGCATGTAATGTTAAAAGATATAACTTTTGATTTTAAAAACATTTTAGTAAATGTAGAAATTAGCATTAAGATTAATAAGAGCTGTAGAACTATTGTTTTTTTGATAGTTCATATTAACTAATGTTAACAAATGAAACCTTATTGTAAAGTGTTACCAAATGTTTTAATATCATTGTTTATAGTTTTGATAATTAGGTCTGGTCTGTAGTAGAGAATTTGTCACAAACTGTTTAATAAAGTGGTCGGGACAAAATCATTCTTGGCAAAAAGTCGTGTAATTGATGCCTGTGAGCACCGGCCTTTTGTTGTTTGTCATGCTAGTTGGAGTTACACTACTACGATCTGCGCTCAGTCCCTTGAGACTGTCTAAAGTGACTCAAGTTTCCCGCTGGGCCGCTGAGAGGGAGAGTCGCCTAAAGTGAACACTAACAGATACAGCCTTGTGTTCAATTATTTAAAGCCTGTAGTGTTGTATTCACGGACTCACTCACTGCTACAATGGATTGTTTGTGCTAAGTGTACATTTGAAAGCCTAGAATTGATCTTTGACCTTCACCTCAGTTTGACCTTCCAGAAAGAAGTCAGCCTCTGTGATTATATATTATGACGAAACAGCTGAGCTTAAACCTACATGATTGACAGCTGACCTTGAACAAGTGGGTTTGTACAGAAAAAACGATTCAGTGACTCATTTTAGTCATCACTCATTTTTATTTTCATAGGCAAATGCATTGTTCTAGTTAGTGACTGTTTTTGATTAGGTTCTGTTGTAAGTCGCTTTGGATAAAGTGCCTGATACATGCATAAATATAAATGTAGTTTGGAGCTAATATGTTGTTTATGGCTCCAGTATGATTCCAATTACAGTATGTTTCCATGAAGTTCTCCTTACAGCCATTTAGAAACATTTTGAACATCAATTAAGCTGAATCTGTTACTGAATTGGACCAGTGTTATTTAGTATTATTTATATACTATTATTTTTTATCTATATTTTAAATCTAGGTTTTTTTTTTGCTTTTTTTAAAAAAAAAAATATTTTTATTGCAAGATACAAACTCACATTTGCAAGAAAAAAGTCTGAATTGTGAGTTTTTATTTTGCAATTTCATCTTTTCTCTTGCAATTGCGAGTTTACATCTCACAATTCTGGCTTTTTTTTCTCAGAATTGTGAGTTTACATCTCGCAATTCTTTTTTTTTTTTTTTCTCAGAATTGTGAGATATAAACTTGCAATTCTGAGAACATACCAGTCTTTTTACCCCCTCAGAACTGGACTTTATAACTTGCAATTGCAAGATACAAACTCTGAATAAAAAGTCAGAATTGCAAGGTGTAAACTCAGAATTGTGAGAAAAAAAAAAGTCAGAATTGCAAGATACAAACTCGCATTTGCAACAAAAAAGTCTGAACTGTGAGTTTTTATTTTGCTATTTTTACTTTTTTCTCACAGTTGTGAGAAAAGGTCAGAATTGAAAGTTTATATCTTGCAATTCTGAATAAAAAGTCAGAATTGCAAGGTGTAAACTCAGAATTGCGAGAAAAAGATACAAGCTTGCATTTGCGAGAAGGAAAGTCTGAATTGTGTTTTTATTTTACAATTCTGACTTTTTTTCTTGCAATTGCGAGTTTACATATTGCAGTTATGACTTTTTTTCTCAGTATTGTGAGATATAAACTCGCATTTGTGAGAAACAGTCAGATTTGTGAGTTTATATCCTGCAATTCTGAATAAAAAGTCAGAATTGCGAGATGTAAACAAGCTGTTGTGATTTGCAACAAACTTGCATTTGCGAGAAACAAAAGTCAGAATTGTGAGTTTATATCTCGCAATTCTGACTTTGTAACTCACAATTGTGAGTTTATATCATGCAATTGCGAGTTATAAAATCAGAATTGCAAGATGTAAACTCACAATTGTGAGAAAAAAATGTCAGAATTGCAAGATACAAACTCAAAAGTCTGAATTGTGAGTTTTTATTTTGCTATTTTTACTTTTTTCTCACAATTGCGAGTTTACATCTCGCTACTCTGACTTTTTTTTCTCCGAATTGTGAGAAATAAATGTGCAATTCTGAGAAATAAACTTACAATTCTAACTTTTTTCTCCGAATTGCGAGTTTAAGTCAGAATTGTGAGATACAAACTCAATTCTGAGAACACATCAATCTTTTTACCCCCTCAAAATTGGAATTTATAACTCACAGTTGTGAGTTTATATCTCACAACTCTGAGAAAAAGGTAAGAATTACAAGACTTGTAAAGTTTTTATTTTGCAATTCTGACTTTTTCTCGCAAGTTTACATCCCGCTATTCTGACTTTATAACTTATGATTGCGAGTTTATATCGTGCAATTCTGAGACAAAAAAGTCAAAATTGCGAGATTTTGTGAGGAAAAAAAAGAATCAGAATTCTGAAATAAAAAGTTGCAATAACCTTTATTTATTTTTTATTTAGTGGCGGAAATGGGCTTCCATATGTAATTAATAATATTTATTATATAATAATTATATAATATTTATTAACGTTATATAATAATCAACGTTAACTTTATTCATTTTAGTTAGTTGCCGAGGCAAAATTTACATTTCTCATCTGGTATTTGTATTTTGTTTCAGTTGTTAAAAATATTTGTAATAGTTTTAGGTAACGATAACAACACCGAATGGACGTCATTGTAAACGTGAGGTATTTTTAAATCAAAATGCCGTCATCTTTGGATGAGGATATTCCCTGGCTAAACTCGCTGAAGAAAACATTCAGCGGTCTCGACCTTCTTTTCTCCATAATACGAATCACGAGATGATCGTTGTTGTGTCAGATCAGCAGCAGACAGGCCTCATTATTATTGCACGTGCTGACAGCCCCCGATGATGTCACTGTTGTTCTGTTGCCATGGCGCTGACAGCGAAATGTATTCGCGGAAGGTGCCGAGATCTGGTTTTGCATATTTTTTGGTCTCTCTGGCATCCTGTACTGCTGGAATCAGTATTCATCCAGACATCCCCAGGCAGACGCTGATGTTGAGCCAGCATGGCTGTCGTCAGGCTAGTTTCTCACTCCCCCTCCAAGGCCAATTCATTCCCAATCTCCTCAGCATGTGACAGGTGCAACTGTGTTATTGATTTGGGCAGTCGGTTTTAATGTGCTCCGGGATGCGCAACGCTTATTGTCTTCCCCCCCTTGGTGTGCGTGTCTATTAAAATGCTGCCAGGAAAATGTTCTGAAATATTAGACAGTTCCCCCCTTCTCCTCCCATTCCCATTTCAGCTGAAATATATAAGCCCGTCGGCAGGCCAAAACCGAAGCCACGGGGTCCAGAGTGAGACTCGCTGCGAATAAATCACACTCGCTCACTCACGCACACACATGCGGACGTGCCGCGGCGTTCATGAGGGAGTCTGTAAATAAAGCACGCTCACCAAATGTGAAGAAAGCTGTTTAAATGTCAAAACCATCTTCACGGGAGATGACAGGAGAAGCTGTAATGTCCAATGTAAACACAACACCGCATTTTATTGTATCTCTCACTGTGTCCATCTTGCATGTTTTTCCACTCTGCATCTGTCTGCTGCGTTTACCGCAGTATTTAATTTCTGTCTGTGTTACTGCTGTCTTTACTGTCTTTCACAACCTCTCCGCAGGTATGTCATATTTATAGGTTTATGTGTTGTGCACTTTAGTTTTAGTTGCAACAAGGGTACTTTTTTAAATATACAGTCGGGGTTCTAAAATTATTTATTTACATGGCACTACAAAAAAACATAGTTTATTCTATTTTAACTCTAATTTAATATTGTGGTAATTCAGTACTGTGGTATTGTTGTATCATGGTACTTTTTTCCCAAAATGCTGTTTGGTTTTTTAATTGATATATTTAGTATATTTTTTATATTTTTATATCATATATTAAATGTTTTTAGTCAAATAAGTATATACTTAAATACTTATATAATAAAATGTAAAAAATAATAAATAATTATAAAATAATTATAAAATATTACTCCACACACATGCATACACACTGCATACTAATAATAATATTATATAGTATTATTTATATAGTGTATATTAGTAGTGTATAAGTATAGTAGTAGAATATTTTTTTATAAAATGTAATTCATTTTAATATATTTAATTAATTGTTTTTTATTATGTTATCATGTTTTTATAGTGTTTTATTGTGTTAGTAAGCTGTATTTTTTTAGTTATTTTTACTTAATAAAAATAACCCAACAATTTTTTATAGCATTTTATATAATGGTTTATTAATAATAATTTATAAAGGTTTATTAATATAAACTATTATATAATATTTTTTGCATTTTATATAGTGGATTAAAGCATATATAAGTATGTATTTCTAATAGACTTAATTTGTTTATATAAATACTAAAATAATTAAAATAAGTACTCATTTATATATATATATATATATATAATTCAATTTAGCAAAAAATCATATATATGTATATATAATGGTTTAAAGTATATTAATATGTATGTATTATTAATATACTTAGTTTTTATATATTAATACTAAAATAATTAAAATATTAAAATAAGTGTGTGTGTGTGTATGTATATATAATGTTTATAGCTTTTTATATTTATATGTTTTTTATAATGTATTAAACAATTGAAATAAGCATATTAATACTAAAATGTATGTATGTATATATATGTATATATATCATTTCATGTTTATATATTTTATAAAATCCAAACACTACATTTAAATATCCAGAGCACAATACCATGGTACAGTAAAGGAAGTTTTTCCAGTGTATATTTATGGTCTTTCCATGGTCAGCTCACATTGTTTGCCTTTCTCTCTCCTAATATGGGTTTTGTTTCTCAGAATTATGTTTGTAGTCTATTCTGAATGAATTTGATCCATGTCTTCCTGTTTGTCTCCTGTTGCTCTCTGCTCAGGTCTACCTTTTTCTGTTCTCACCCACTTTTGGGTTCAGTTGGGCCTCTTTTTGTCGCACAGGATGTAGGTGCGCCCAAGTCTTGTGCGTTCAAAGTGCATACATATCACACCCACATACTTACGCAAATGCACACAATCTTATATGTTACGGCCTAGCAAACAATACAGTCAGGGTGGATTGTTAGCCGCAATGGCCGTTATGCCAGATACAGTCAAACACAGCTTTTGTCACTTACTAGAGCAGAGAAAAATATCCATGTGTTTGAATCACTGACAGAGCTGTTTGCTTTGAACTGTTTGACATCCACATCGCCTAACAAGAAAATCCCACCTGAATAAGAACATGATTGACAATCGGCTAAGCCACTTTGTTTGTGCTAATGCCTTGGACCTACAGTGGATGACTTGTGACAAGTAGAGCTGAGCAATTAGGATTTGTTTAGCCAGTGCTGCAAAGGACAGAGAGTCAATGAATGGCTCCCTCTAATCCACAGCATAGACTCGCACGAATGTACATGAAACATCTATACACACAAAGGCGCGCTGCTGAACTGTGTGCTGAATTTCCATAGAGCGAATGCAGGCTTTTGAATATAAGACCGCTCTGAGAGTTTTCCTGTCCCTGGCTGCAGTTTTTGTCTAATCTTTATTTTCATGCTAGCTATAGGAAAGTGTGCGGTGAAACCCTGTGTGGGAGGTTGTACGGTTGAGAGTACACAAAGGCTCTACACACGTGCAAACAAATTAAGCCACAAGAAATCTGCTTATGAGTCTGCTGCTTCGAGCAGGACCTGTTGTTATTGTTGAAAACTGAGAAACAGTTCAACAATTGCCTGTTCTCTTAATGTTTTATTGTTTATAACATATTCGAAAGAGATAATGGGCATCAACAGCTGAAGACAGAGATGTTCTTTACCTCTGTCTTCCCTGTACAAGTTTTCATTTTATTTTATTTTATTATTAATTAAATTTTAGTGTTTTAGTGTTTAGTGTTTTAACTTAGTGTCTAACAGTTTACAACACTTTACTCATTTGTCAATGCATTAACTAACATTAAAAATGAGCAATACATTTGTTATTTATTAGTCACTGTTCATGCTAGTTGATAAAAAATTCAACTTGCCGATATTTGTTCATGTTAGCTCAGGTCCACTTAATAAATATTAACAAATGCAACTTTTGATTTTAACAATTGATTAATAAATAATACTGGCTAAATATGAACTAACTCTATTTGAAAACTTTATTTTAGATGCTTTCAGAAGTATTTTTAGAGCTGCAGAACGATTAGTCGCGATTAATTGATTCAAAGTAAAAGTTTGTTTGCATACTATATGTGTGTACTTTGTATATTTATTATCTATATATAAATACACACATATATATGTATATATTAAAAAAAATATTTGTATGTATTTGTATGTAAACACTTGTATATAATTTATATTATATATAAATTAATATTTACATATAAATCTAACATATTTTCCTTAATATATACACAATAATAAATATACACAGCACATACACATATAGTATGTAAACAAACTTTTATTTTAAATCGATTAATAGTGACTAATCGTTTTGCAGCTTTAGTATTTTTAGAAGATTTCAGATGGTTTTAGAAGATTTTAGAAGTAGTTTTAATTGGCTAAGCTCATGTTAACAAATGTAGTTAAATTATGTTACTGTCGTTCAGCAAATTTTACGAGTAAAACCCGGTAGTTTCAATATAATTATAAGTAATTTTTCATAAGGTTGAAAGATTTCCACACAGATTTTGCATTGGATTCAAGTTAGTCACAAACAGGAGAAAGATGCTTGGTTTGAAAGTGACTTCTTTGTGAGCAGTGTTTCTCAGTGGATAAAGTTGGAAAGTCTTGGAGCCATGTTCAACTATAAACTGTACACTTGCGAATATCTCTCATTAATGAGTACATGCAAACTCAGACGTAAACAAGCGATCATATTCTAAGTGGAGACTAAAGAAAGTTGCATGGAAAATTCTCATTTCAGTAGGAAAAAACACAGACTTCAGATCCTCATTAAGAAAACAAAAGTGAGTGGTTGTGATCAGTCCTTTAAGTGCAAATGGCTTGTAATTGCTCATTTGCATATGCATAATTGCAGTCCATTTATGCCGCGAGACCCGAAATGTCCTCCACCACTCGTTCAAATGAAAGGCTAGAAGCGCAAGAGTGTGCAATAATGGCCTGGCATGAAAAATTTATGGAGGAATATGGCACTCCAGCGCCTGCTAAGTGTTGTAAAGGGTATTTTGTAACAGGGAGAGAGGGAGACAGCGTATCCTAATTTGATTTTTTTTAGATGTTTTAAAGTTTGTACTGCTGGCAATTTTCTGTGCTCCACTGTCCCTCGTAAATTAGTCGAAGTCCTTCATAAAGCCTCTTCTCTGCACCTTTCACCTTTCTCTTAACTAGCTTTGTAGCACCACAGATTAATTTAGAGCTAGATAAAGTTATTCTGCATTATATCTTCAGAAGAACATTTCTTGGATGAAGTAACATATGAGTTCAGATGCAAAACCAGCTAAATCCATCTGACGTATTTCTTTAAAATGAGCATTTCTTTCTGGCTACTTTGTATAGGTTTCTATGTAAGTACTGGCACTTCTGATTGGGCTGAGGCTGGAATTTAGCGAGTTTGAAGTAAAAGTATTTGATGGACGTATAATATGTGTCAGGAGCATTCACTCAGTATCATTATCTCATTTTTGACCGAGATGGCTTTTAGCTGGTTTTGCATCTAAACTCTTTATATACAGTTTATAAAAATGACGCTGTTCACAAGTTTACATACACTTGATTCTTATAACTGTGTTGTTACATGAATTATCCACAGTTGTGTTTTTTTGTTTAGTGATAGTTGTGTATTAATCCCTTGTTTGTCCTGAACAGTTAAACTGCCTGCTGTTCTTCAGAAAAATCCTTCAGGTCCCATATATTCTTTGGTTTTTCAGCATTTTGGTGTATTTGAACCCTTTTCAGTGACTGTATGATTTTGAGATCCATCTTTTCATACTGAGGACAACTGAGGAACTCATATGCAAACAAGCGGTACAGAGGGTTCAAACACTCACTGATGATCCAGAAGGAAACACAATGCATTAGGAGCCAAGGGGTGAAAACTTTTGAACAGAATGAAGGACCCAAGAATTTTTTTTGAAGAACAGCAGGCAGTTTAGGATAAACAAGGGACTCAACTATCACTAAAAAAAAAAAAAAAACACACACACACACACACACACAGCTGTGGATCATTCAGGTAACAACACAGTATTGAGAATCATGTGTATGTAAACTTTTGAACAGGTTCATTTTTATAAATTCAACTATTATTTTCTCTTGTGGACTATTTGTAAATGTCTTTTATGTGAAATATCTCATTCAGGTCAGTACTAAATAAAAAATAACATGCATTTTGTATTCTCCCTTTTAATTTGGTAAAATAATTAACATTTTTTGCAGATTCTGCAATGTGTATGTAAACTTTTGACCTCAACTGTACATCCAAAACACTATGTAATGTGCTTCACTTAATGTATTCACATTCAAAATCAGGTGGATTTTGACACAAACAATATGCTTTGTTATAATATTCATGGTTATTTTATTCTTTGCAACTTTCAAGACACTTTAAACACTTTTGGTTTCTGCTTCTCTGTTTGAGAAATATAGTACAAAGCAAGAGGAAATGATTGAGGATAAAGAGAGAAAATGTGATCGAGATACAGTACATCATAGGCCAAACTTTGAGCCTCAAGGACCTTTAGATTTTCTTCTCTACAGACAAACAAACATAAAAAAAAAAAACATTCTGTAAAATTTCATAGAGAGAAGCTGACAGACAAACATGTTTGTCTATAAATATAAAAATGTAATGGTTAAGAATGGACTTCTCCTGCTTTATCCTCTAAATGCTTTTCTGTTGTTGTACGCTATAAAGCTAAAAATGAAACTATTTAAGATGTGACATTCACTTGCTTTTTTGTCTCAACGCCGGCGGGCTGTCAGGTAGCTTTCGCATACTTTTTTCCCCGGAGTAATTTGCCAGCATCTCGTCCATATACGAATAATTTCCGCTTAACTTTCCATCTATTATCATGCAATGAGTCGCTCGACTCCTCAACCCGCTCCTGAAAACCGATGGAAAAGTTGGATTTTCTGGTGTCTCGCTTTTGAACCATGGCAGCCTCTTTCAAATGTATCACTTTATCCCCTTCATCACCTCCATTTTTGTTGAAAGGTGTCACTGAAAGAAGGAAAAAAAGAGGAGCCGTAAAAATCATACCTGAACCGATAATGAGGTCGGAGAATGAATGAATAATTCTCTCATATCTTTTTCTTCTCACTATCTCCTTACAGTGTGACAGCGAGAGTGACATCGATGACAAGGTAAGACTTCTTTTCATGAGTGTTTGTGTGTGCGGCTCTGTTTACTTAACCCGCCGTCGAGTGAGTAAGAGTGATTTTGGAGTTTATAGTATGAAAGCCTGTCGCCTGTCTACGTGCGTGTTTGTGTATGTGTATGTAGATGACAGAAAATGGCTGCCAGTCTTGTGATTGTTGTTTATTTGCATATTACAGGGATACAAAGGCACACGCAGTGCGATAGAGAGAAAGTACACTTATTGCCGAAGTGTTTTAAGCTTTCTGTGAGGTGTCATTGTGTTTGGCGTGTCAATTCGACTACTTTGAAATTGTTTGAAGTTGAAAAGTAGTCACCTGTCTTGATGTTTGTGCTAGTTAATTCTAGGCAGGAAGTACTATTGCGAACTTCACTTAAAGAGGTGAGCACCTTGTAAATGTGAAGAAAAAGCCTCTTTTACTGGCTGAAGTAACTGTAATTCTTCGTTTTATTAGCAGTAGTGTAGTATTCTCCAGTTAGTATTTTTCATCCGTTTAACCAGTTCCGACAACGTTGGCATTAGATGTTTCTGTTAAAAGTTTACATAATTTCCGTGACAGTTTTGATTGAAGCCATTAAAGTTGATTCGTTATCTCGTCAGAGGACGTTAAAATGACAGAACTAGTCTCTAACAGATTCTCTTCTTTAATATGATATATATAACATCCACACAAGCTTGTCGCAGGCTACTCATGAGGTGTTATATTTGCATATTCTTTGCAATATAAACAAGAGCTACAGCCATATAGTGATGGATACATAGGCCTCAGATTATACCATTATGTCTAATTTGTTATTCAAATGTGCTCTGGTCACGAATGCTTTCGAGATTTGGTTAGCGGTTTGTAGGTTGCCAGATCTTTTCCGGTGGAATGTTTTTTCCCGGCACCTTTAGCGCTTGTTTATCTTTTAATATTGATAACCTTAATATGTCTGTCACCCATATAAACAGCATGTAGCTCCAGTGGAAGTGTAACACGTGTTAATTCCCCTGCAGTTAAGCAATTACTCCCTGCTAAATGAATGTGATAGCATAACTAATCTCCTGTAAGCCAAGCTCCCAGTTCAGTGGAAACCGTCTCCGGCGCGCTCTATAAATAATACATTGATAGCGAGCAGCAATTTGCATTAACCGCAGCTCACGCTAGTCAATAGGCTTTTATCTCTCTCCTCATTGAGGCAGATGGTAAGAGAAAACCTCTTTGGATTTGACACGATGAAGAGAGGGACTTTTAGAGGCTGCTATTCTTTTAACACTGGTAGGCTTCAGAGAAAAGAGAAATGGGGTATTCCACGTATATTTTAGGGCCTTATCGTGGGTCTCATTCTCTCAATCAGCTTGTGTTCCTCAAATACTAGATATGATATCGGGGATGCATTTTATTGGTCACAAGGTATTTATGTGTTCGTTTATGTGCTTCTAGGCATCCAAACTGATCATAACAGATCGAGGGCAAAGAAAGTAGAGGAAAAAAAAAAAGTTTGTGGCATGCAGTCGGAGCCAAGTTTGAGGTGTACTGCATCAATTTTTATTTTAATAATTCTGTGTTGATCCTAGTGCAAGTTCTGGCCATTATTAAAACTATTTTTTAGGCATGGCACTGGTAATATCTTTTTTTGTTTGTTTGTTTGTTTGTTTGTTTGTTTGTTTGGTCATGGAGGTTCTATTGCAATACTATTCTTTAGAGTACCACAGGCTTGTAATATAGACACTGCTGTTCAAAAGTACACATCAAATTAATCAAAAGTGCTAGTAAAGACATATATAATATGAAAAAAATAAATAACTAAAATAAAAAAAATATTCAACAATAATAAGAAATGTTTCTTGAAATATATATATATATATATATATATATATATATATATATACATATATATATATATATATATATATAATTAATTACATGATGTGTCAATTAATTAATCTAATTAATCACAAAATAAATCTGACTGTGGAAATACCCACAAAAGATTCTTTAAAATGTATTTAATTTATGTGTTAAATGAGAAAGTATCAAGTAGACAGTACAACTTGTAGCTCTAGAAAGAAATATTTTATTTGATTCAACATAAAATTTATTACACATAAACATTCAAACGTAAAATATGGAACATAAAAGATTTTGAGAAGCATCTCAGCATCTCATTTTTTTGTTCATACTATGAAAGTCATTGGTAGCCAAAACAGCTTTGTTACCAAGTCTTACGTTCCACAAAAGAAAGGTTTGAAACAACATGAGGGTGAGTAAATGATGACAGAATTTACATTTTTATTTTTTAATTAAAAAAAATCCTTGCAACATATTTGTCAACAGTCGACTATATTAAATGTAAGATGACGTACAGGTCTGGGGGCAGGGCTTGCATGTTAATTGCGTTAAAATATTTTAATCTCGTTATTTTTTTCTAATTACTAATTTATATATACATATACAACATTAATAAAATACCAACATATGAACAGTAACATATGCACTATTTAAGTGTGTACTGTGTAGTGTATTATGTAGTGTAGGGAACTCATTTTATGTTGATTTTATAGTACTTACTCTGATTTCAATGTATGTTTTTAGTTTCTTGTGCCATGTTGAAATGTTAAATGAATTAGATTAGAGTACCTGGTACTAGATGGATATATATATGTAACACATGAAGGGCAATTCTGTTCATGTTAAATGCAGAAGCAGATTTTTTTTTTTTGCATCTGTAAGAACATATGGAAACAATTGCAGCGCTCAGAGTCAGAGTTTTTTTTTTTGTGTTTCTTCTGAAGAATGCATCAGGTTGGGATTTCTTGTCTCCTCTTCTGTATGTAATAGCTGTATGTGAGATCTGCTTGGAGGGCATTGACAAAACAAGCCATGGTTGTTGCGGTGTTTGTGTCCAGGTGCGCAGGTGAACACCTCATAGGTGTTTTTCTACGCACTTATCCATCTTAACCAGCATGCACAAGCAAGATAACATGTTTACCTCTTCGAAAAATCACTCTGTCATAATTGCTTTGCATAAAGAAAAGAATAAACACTGTTATTTGTAATTATATACATTTAAATCTAATCTAAAGCATTAATCTTTCCCTCCTGTTGAATAGTAACAGGTGTCTTCCCCTGAACAATAGCTCCTTTGAACAGTTGCAGGAAGAACGGGAACATTCTCTCTCATGGCGTTTTTACACATTACTACATTATAAAACAGCCCGCAGGTGCGCCGGAGGGGCGTAATCAGTTGGGCTGATTTGAATAAAATTGCTTCATGTGTAGATCGAGTCCACTTATTAACAAAGACATCACGACTCGTTCAAAGAAAACAGCTCACGCGGTGCATGACAGATGATACCACCTGAGGGTTAGAGCCATCCCAGAAATTACATACGCAGTTGCGGCCAAAAACTTTTACAACTAGCTTTGATGCATTTTATATTTGTATTCATATTGTATGATTTCTGTTTTCATTGTTCTGCCTTTTTTTGGAACAATCTTTTCCTGTTCTGAAATGCCTGACAGCTGGTTTTGTGAGCGTTTCTAAAGGAAATGATTTGCTTTTAAGGTTCCTCCAAAGAAAGATTGAACATTGATAAAGAGCTTCATCTCTTTATCTGGATTCATTTTTTGTGCACCAGTATTTCTCAGTATTTTTAACAGATTTCTAGCATGTATTAGCTTGTACATTTTCCAAATGTATGTTTCTTATTGTGAATGATCAGTGCATGTTATTCCTATATATAGGCATCTATAATCACATAAGTTACTCTTTCTACAACATGACTTTACCTTTCACCGACGTCTTTTAAGCTTTGTGGACTATTGGATAATGGTAACCAATAGTCAAATAGCTATTTAAACATTGTTTTAGAAAATTTAGTCTGACTCCATTCTGGTATGTAATGTCCACGTTTCATGGTCCAGTTGGTTCCAGATGCCCTGTATTTTTCTCATGAATGTCCTGTTTTGCATTACACAAGTCAAATTGGTTGCGAACAGCAGATCATGTTGACTTCAAGTCAAGTACATTCTCAGAAATGTGGCATGTTGGGAAGTCGATTCGGTTTGACTTGATTTTAGCTTGATTTGGTTTTGATCAGTTTTGTTGGTTTGGATATTTTTTGGTTTAGATACTGCTATTTATTTCTATATATGGTTTCAAATGTTTGGTATGAATTTAAAAGAAACTAATACTTTTACCTAAAAAGCATGCATTAAACTAATGTTACAAGTCATTTCCATTACAAATAAATGCTGTTCTTTTGACCTTTCTATTCATTAAAGAATCTTTAAAAAAAAAAAAAAAAAAGTATTTTTAAACATTTCTTGAGCACCAGTTCAGGATATTAGAATGATTTCTGAAGGATCATGAGACACTGAAGACTGGAATAATGGGTTCTGCAAATTCAGCTTTACCATTACAGGAATAAATTGCATTTTAAATTATTATGAAATAGAAAATTTATTTTAAATTATTTTGATATTCCGCAATATTATTATTTTTTTCTGTATTTTTTATCAAATATATGCAGCCTTGGTGAGCATGAGATACTTTTTGCAGTAAAAAAAAAAAATAATAATAATAATTCGAATTTTAGATTGTTTTACATTATTTTGCATTGATTCAAATGTGACCCAGGACCACAAAACCAGTCATACGGGTCCATTTTTATACATAATCTAAAAGCTGAATAAATACGTTTTTTGTTGGTGTATGGTTTGTTAGGACGATATTTGGCCGAGATACAACTATTTAAAAATCTGTAATCTGAGGGTGCAAAAAAATCTAAATATTGAGAATATTGCCTTTAAAATTGTCCAAATTAAGTTCTTAGCATATTAGCATATTACTAATCAAAAATTAAGTTTTGATATATTTAGGGTAGGAAATTCACAAAATATTTTCATGGAACATGATCTTTACTTAATATCCTAATGATGTTTGGCATAAAGGAAAATAGGTAATTTTGACCCATACAATGTAATCTGGTTCAAATGCAACTCAAAGGGGACATATCATGAAAATCTGACTTTTCTGTGTTTAAATGTTATAATCAGGTCCCCAGTGCATCAACCAGCCCAGAAAACGTGAAAAAAAAAACAGTAACTTTGTTTTAGTAAGCCTTGTGAAAAGCATGTGAAAAAACAAGCCACTCAGTGACCCAGCTGTTTACCTTTGCAAACATAACCAACTGTGTTTTTGTAACTTATGTGTGTTTTGTTTGTATTTGACAGTTTAAGCGCAATAAGACATGAAAGAGAGCTTAGTTTGATACTCACACGCCGTGTGACATCGCTTTCTGTGCTCGTGCTTCCAATGTGTGCACTCAGAAAACCGTATATCAGAAGTTTAAACTGTTATGGCTTTAAAACACATGATTTCAATGCAACAGACATGATAATCAAAAACAAACAGATGTTTTTGGCAGAGCAGCAGCTCATTTGCATTTAAAGAGACACGCACGGAATCGGCATGTTTCTATTTCCACTCAAATGGCAAAGCAGCGGCTCATTTGCATTTAAAGAGACATGCACGGAAACGGCATGTTTCTGTTTCCACTCAGAATAGGCATTTTCAAAATGTTATAATGATCTGTGGAGTATTTTGAGCTGAAACTTCTCAGACACTTTCTAGGGACACTTGAGACTTATATTACATCTTGTAAAAAGGGCATAATAGGTGCGCTTAAAAAAAAAATAAAAAAAAATTAGTTCACCAGTTAGACAGTATGTACGATAAAAGATGCACTGATTGTGGGTCAAAAAGGCATATATGAATCTGGGTCAGCACTGGAATCAAAACATGATCCGTTCAGGCCGGTGCTTGCATTGTCACAGATTTCCACAGTTGCATGACTCAGGGACAGAGCTGTCAGGTGTGATTCTATCTCACCTGACAGGTGAACACTGAAAACTGTCTATTTTGTTGGGCAGCTTAAAGAGATTTCTGTTATTTCATTCCTCTTGTATCTCTGTCCGTTACATCAGTGTGACAGCATGTCACATAACACACCCAGCCATTTCAGCCACTTCAGGTAAACACGGACATTTCCCCCCTTAACTGAAGGGCTTATAGTTGACGAGCATTGCTGTCTTTATTGACACCCTAACCCTTCTCCCTCTCTCAATTCAAGCTATTTGTCCTGTCAAATATCATGTTGTTCGGCAGGACACTGAAAACATTAGCGCCACACGCTTGGCTTTTATCTTTGTGTTGGCCCCAATTTGACCGCTGTTTAAAACCCACCTGTTTTTATGAACTCCTTTACCTACACAGTCTTACATGGAAACGTCATGCTAGCGTGCTTCTGAAATCTGAATGTTATCGGATTTTATTGTATAGCCATGATATGACCCATGTAATCTAATCTATAAGCTAAAAAAATACTGCAGTATAAATGCCAATAGTCTGACTGCTGTTTACCCTATTGAAAAAAACAGCATATGCCGGTAAGTAGGTTTTGATGCTGGTTTATGCTGGTCCTTAGCTGGTTTATGCTGGTCCTTGACCAGCAACATGACCAGCTAAGGACCAGCATAAACCAGCTAAGGACCAGCTTAAACCAGCATTAAAACCTACCTAACCAGCATCCCAGCATCAAAACATACCTACCAGCATATGCTGGATTTTTCACCAGGGTACTCAATACTCTCAATACTCTCTTCTATCATACATGATAGAATTGAACTTGATCTAGTACTTACTGTTTTTTAGAGTAGTTCATTTGTATTGCCAACATCCTTTTTGCTATTGTCTGCCTTGTGCTGCTAACATGTGTTAGCATGCTAAATTTGAGTGAGCTGAGTAAACAGCAGACTATTGTCATTTATACTTTAGTTTTATTTTTAGGTACTTTTGTATTCCTTCAAACATGTGATAACATCCAGATTTTTACAGAATTGAGGCTTTTAGAAAAGGCATAGTTAGATATTTTCAGTGTGAGTTTAGACTATCTTTGCAGTTCTCTTTACGTGTTGTTTCTTTTCTGTGAGCCATTGATTGACTTATTAATTTTTTCAGACCTTATCTCTGAAACTGAATGTCAATTACATACACGTTTTGAACGCATTTGGCATCCACCTTACTGATGAGTAAACATCATAAAACCTGTTCTCTTTGTATTGCACTGCAATATATATATATATTAGGGGTGTAACAGTACACAAATATGATGGTTCGGTATTTACCTCGGTTTTAACATCACAGTTCAGTATGATTTCAGTACAGCGGGGGGAAAACTAAACTTTTAATAAACAGTGGTTTACTGAACAAGTTGCTCTTTCTTTAAATGCATTCAGTTACAATTAAAATTTTCTTAGTGATAAAAATCTACTTCAGCTTATGCTTTAAACTATAGGGAGCCCTTTTACATTATAAGGTTACAATTAACAACTTAACCCAAACTTGAATTACTATTTATTTTTATATATAATAATCAACATTTAACTTGAAAATGTATGCAAACACGTGATTTGCACATATTGCAGTGTTTAAATTAACTTACAGTATAAGTTATAACAAATTAGACATTCGTATTTTCGTTACGACTATGTGTACCGTTACACCCCTAATATATACACTGACCAAAATTATAAACGCAACACTTTTGTTTTTTCCCCCATTTTTCATGAGCTGAACTCAAAGATCTAAGACTTTTTCTGTGTACACAAAAGGCCTATTTCTCTTAAATATTGTTCACAAATCTGTCTAAATCTGTGTTAGTGAGCACTTCTCCTTTGCCGAGATAATCAATCCACCTCACAGGTGTGGCATATCAAGATGCTGATTAGACAGCATGATTATTGCACAGGTGTGCCTTAGGCTGGCCACAATAAAAGGCCACTCTAAAATGTGCAGTTTTACTGTACCAGTCAGTATCTGGTGTGACCAACTTTTGCCTCACGCAGTGCAACACATCTCTTTCGCATAGAGTTGATCAGGTAGTTGATTGTGGCCTGTGGAATGTTGGTCCACTCCTCTTCAATGGCTGTGCGAAGTTGCTGGATATTGGCAGGAACTGGAACACGCTGTCGTATACGCCGATCCAGAGCGTCCCAAACATGCCCAATGGGTGATATGTTCGGTGAGTATGCTGGCCATGCAAGAACTGGGATGTTTTCAGCTTCCAGGAATTGTGTACAGATCCTTGCAACATGGGGCCGTGCATTATCATGCTCCAACATGAGGTAATGGTCGTGGATGAATGGCACAACAATGGGCCTCAGGATCTCGTCACGGTATCTCTGTGTATTCAAAATGCCATCAATAAAATGCACCTGTGTTCATTGTCCATAACATACACCTGCCCATACAATAACCCCACCGCCACCACGGGCCACTCGATCCACAACGTTGACGTCAGCAAACCGCTCACCCACACTACGCCATACACGCTGTCTGCCTTGTACAGTGAAAACCGGGATTCATCCATGAAGAGAACACCTCTCCAAAGTACCAGATGCCATCGAATGAGAGCATTTGCCCACTCAAGTCAGTTACGACAATGAACTGCAGTCAGGTCGAGACCCCAATGAGGACAACGAGCATGCAGATGAGCTGCCCTGAGATGGTTTCTGACAGTTTGTGCAGAAATTCTTTGGTTATGCAAACCGATTGTTGCAGCAGCTGTCCGGGTGGCTGGTCTCAGACGATCTTGGAGGTGAAGATGTGGATGTGGAGGTCCTGGGCTGGTGTGGTTACACGTGGTCTGCGATTGTGAGGCCGGTTGGATGTACTGCCAAATTCTCTGAAACGCTTTTGGAGACGGCTTACTTTAGAGAAATGAACATTCAATTTCTGCAGTCAGCATGCCAATTGCATGCTCCCTTAAAACTTGTGACATCTGTGCCATTGTGCTGTGTGATAAAACTGCACATTTTAGAGTGGCCTTTTATTGTGGCCAGCCTAAGGCACACCTGTGCAATAATCATGCTGTCTAATCAGCATCTTGATATGCCACACCTGTGAGGTGGATGGATTATCTCGGCAAAGGAGAAGTGCTCACTATCACAGATTTAGACAGATTTGTGAACTATATATATATAGAGAGAGAAAGAGAGAGAAAGGAACTGAAGCCTATTTGTAGGGTATAATTTATTACAATTTTTATTGGCATTATTTTATGACAACTTAACACCCCAACCCACCAATTTCCATTATAATAATTCAATAAATAAATAAGTAAGTAAATTACAAAGTATTAAACTATCATGGTAGTAATCTTGTGATTTTAGGCTGATTTAAATACATAATTAAATGAATGTAATTAAATCACTTCATTAACGTTTTTATCTACTCTTAAAAATCACAAAATTACTGTGTAATAATGAGAATTTAGGGAGAAATTCAGTTTAATTCTGCTAATTAACATAATATTATCATCATGCAAAAACTTGATTGGTCCTAAAATGGTGTGATATCTGTATGTAAAACAGATGCATTAAATGTATTTAATGACAGAGACATATTTTTGTGAGATTCATCCATATATGCCCTCATATATCCATATATGCTTTCAGGCTATTCTTCACTCATACCCGCTATATATCTGTGCAGACTGTGCACCTCTGCCTCCTTCTTTACACTCTTTCTCTCTGACAAATTGCTTCCGTGCCCCCTTTTTTTTTTGCGGTTTTTTCCTCCTTTGCTCCTCTCTGCATCATTTTGACGATCTGAGGGAACTAATGATCTGTAATGTACCCTCTACCCCTAGACCCTTCTTAGCTGTCTTTTCTATCTCTCCTCTCGTCCTCCTTTTCTCATATTCAGTCATAAACAGGCCACCCACAGGCTTGCTGACAGGCCTCTAATAGTTTTTTTATGGAGGTGAAGATGGAGCGGCTTAATGTTTCGACACAAGCAATCATCGCTCCTCATCTCTTTAATGAAATTAGATTAAGTGCACCTGGGGAAGGGCTGAGGAGAGGGAGGCCGAACGCCGGTTAGGACGCTAGCTTTCATTTAAAACCAATTTGCCTGCAATATTCCGCCATCAGCCTGGGATTCAGCATGCAGTCGAAACGGAGGGTGAATGAGATCACACTGGCACAGACGGGTTTAATTCTCTTCCCCGCGGGCGGCGTGAAATTATAACTGACACATTCGACAC
This sequence comes from Cirrhinus mrigala, assembly GCA_036247105.1. Lineage (NCBI taxonomy): Eukaryota > Metazoa > Chordata > Actinopteri > Cypriniformes > Cyprinidae > Cirrhinus > Cirrhinus mrigala. The sequence goes on along the minus strand of CM070011.1, from coordinate 37,162,689 downwards.
ACACTTTAATATGGAGATGCCATTTTTCTTCTGTCCAGCATGGCTTTCATTCTCTATCTTCACTAGCTTTCTTCACCTCACGTCTTTCCCTCGCTTGCCTATGATTTTTTTTCTCTCTCTCTCTCTCTCTCTCTGTTTTTCTAACTCTCTTTCTCTTTCTTTCTCTTAATGGCATCATAATGTTACCTCTCCCCAAACTGCTAAAGCATGGAAGCGGTTTTCTTTCGAATTTATTTATATTACGACTGTTTCCAATGTTCTCTTCTTCGATTTAAGAGAATGTATTTTCTTTGAATGTCAGGAGTTACATCTGGTCCATGTTTTCCTCGCTATTTTGCGGTACTCCTTATACGCAGCATGAGGACGGAAGCAGAGATCTGACCCAATGTGGAATTTGAAGATGTTTCTCGTTGATCTTGTGTTTCTGTTGGAATGGATGATGACTGAAGACCTTTTAGCAAATTTTTTAAAAGATTAGTTCACTTCCAGAATATAAATTTGCCATCCAAGGTGTTTGTCTTTCTTTCTTTAGTCAAAAAGAAATTAAGTTTTGTGAAAAAACATTCCAGAATTTCTACATCTACTTGACTTCAATGGGAGCCAAAAGGTTGAAGATCCAAACTGCAATTTCAGAGCAGCTTCAAAGGACTCTACACGATCCCAGCCAAGGAATAAGGGTCTTATCTAGCGAAACGATGGGTCACTTTCTAAAAAATCTAAAAATTGCTATACTTTGTAACCACAAATGCTTATCTTGCACTAGCTCTGCGATGTAATCACTTAATCAGGTTGGAAAGGTCACATGTGGTTACTTATTCATCTATGTACTCTGGTTCAAAAAGGTAGAGTAGGGCGAACATTTCCATCTTATTTTTTTTCTCCAACTTCAAAATCATCTGACATTGTTGTTTACCTTTTTTTGTAAAGGGTGTTTGACTTTCTTTGCACGTTCACTATGTAAACACTGGGTCGGTACTTCTACCTACGTCACGCTCAACCTTTCCAACGTGACTACGTAATGCGCAAGTCGAGTTAGTACAAGATGAGGTTAAAAAGTATATCAATTTTTATTTTCTTAAGTAAATGATTGATCATTTCACTAGGTAAGACCATTATTCCTTAGCTGGGATTGTGTAGAGCCCTTTGAAGCTGCTTGAAAGTGCAGTTTGGACCTTCAACCCGTTGGCTCCCACTGAAGTCCATTATATGGAGAAAAATCCTGGAATGTTTTCCTCAAAAAGTTTAATTTCTTTTCGACTGAAGAAAGAAAGACATGAATATCTTGGATGACATGGGGGTTAGTAAATTATCAGGAAATTTTCATTCTGGAATTGAACTAATCCTTTAAGAATAGACATGCAAATGGGAACATTTAAGGCTTAGAGGAGCAGTTCAGCCAAAAATTAAATGACTGTCATTCAACGTCATGTCATTTCAATCTCTTTCATAGAATACAAATGGAGATGTTTTATGTCTGACGTCACTGATGCCATACATAGTTGTTTTTTGCTGCTTTTGCTAATTTTGAATAACACCTCTGATCTGTTCCTCCTATACTGGTATTGTATGTCTTCAGACGACTTGTAATATAGCACATGAGCCATATGGCCAACTTTTGTGGTTTCTTTACGATGGTTTTTGTCATTTTTTTGGAGTTTGACGTCTGTGGTCAGTATGAATTGTTTGGGAAAGAGCTAAGCGAACGTTCTTCAAATTTCTCCTTGTGTGTTCCATGGAAAAAATAGCAGCATACGGATTTGGAACAGCATGAAGGTGAGTGAATAATTACTGAATGTTTAACTGCGCTCATGTTTTTGACTTGACTATGAAAGAGTAATATGTCCTGTACGGCTTGACGCCAACCTCATTAAAGCATCACCGTTGAAATGATGTTTCCACAAATACACATCATAGATGGCTGGCAAGGACACATTTACTTTGACATACACTTGTGAAATAATGCTTATTATATTGTCTGTTTATTCTGGCATTGGGGAGAAGGTGAGTGAGGCCAAACATAATCACGATGTGAATTATTGCTGGAGTGGGACGGGCGTTCAAGGTATTGTCTGAAAAGAGAATTAGTTAGTGGCAATTATGAACAGTCTGCGGATGTGTGTGTTTATGGTGTTTTTGCATTGCTAGTTCCGAACCCAATTTGATTCTGTCCATCTGAAACCTTCTAGACTAAATTTCCAAGCAGACTATAATTCGCTGGTGCGTATTCAAGTTTAGAAAGCTGCTCTGAGACCAACCAAATAAACCAAACTCTAACATTAGGCAGAATAGTAATGCAATGGTTTCTGAGATACTTTGTTTCTGTGGTTTTCTGTCTTAATTCTAGGTGTCTGTTTTCGTTTTTTGAGCAAAACTGTGGATCAACGTCAGGTGTTTCCCGCAATCTGAGCATGTTAACGTGTGCTTTTAAAGGTGGATTGTCGTGGCAATCTACCCAGTGCTTTTGCTAGGAACAGTGTGTGAATAACAAGCCAAACCCTATAAACATTTTTCCACATCAGTAATAAAACTAAAATTGAGTCCATATTGGATACAGATGTTGTCTGCTGAGAAAACATTTGGTGCATATGTATGTGTGTGTGTGTGTGTGTGTGTGTGTGTGTGCACATGTGTCAGACTGGAGTATTTCTGATCGTGCATAAACATGATGCTTAAGTGCCTCTTATTCAATAAACATTGGCGGACGTTAACTACTCGCAGCTTGTTGCCAGTGCTTTGTGATTCCAACTGGAGCTTGAAAAGCAAGATTTGTCCCAGCCAGGGCTTGTCTGGAGAAGTTTTACATGAGCTGAGGTTTCACTTCTCTTCCAAGAAATGACACAGACAATCAGAGGCAACTCGCAGAAGGGCTCACTGCGACTATTAGCCCATGTCATTGATTGTAAAGCACCCCATGAGAGATGAGCCTTCCTATTAAAAATATCAAAGAGGATAGATAGATAGATAGATAGATAGATAGATAGATAGATAGATAGATAGATAGATAGATAGAGGGTTGCTTGTCTGTTGGATGACATGTTTTTATGTTAATTTTTTATACTATGCATTATATATAGATATATGATGATTTCCAGTGCAATCCGAACTCCCCAGTGTATAAAATTTCAAACCCCAGAATGTGCAGGTATGTTGATGATGTATGCAGAAAGAGGAAACACTCTAGAGAGCGAGCGTTCGGAGATGACGACCAAAACACACAAGGCCGACTGCTTTCAATTATAGTTTGGATACAGCGATTGAGTCCCTCATGAAAATAATAGAGCCCGCTTTGATCCGTTCCACTGAGGGGAAAAGGTTGCGGGGCCTTGAAAGATTACAGGAAAAAATAATTATTGTATCAAGGAGGCCCACATAAAACTTTATAGAGGCTTTTGAGGCACAGGGGGTAAAGGGAAGCAAGTCCTAACGATGCTAGTCACTAGCACTCATTCGCCAGATTTTCCTTTTTTAGCAGCTTTTAATGGTGTAGTTATAGTCTGGGCTGTTTTATAACTTAAGGCAGCCCGTGTCTTTTATTATACTTCAGAGGAGCCCTAACATGCTGCAACTTCATTTGCGTAATTTACTTTCATATGCTAGCTAGCGTGTGCGCTTTAGCGCACTTAGCAGCGAGCGCTAACTCTTATGAGTTCTGACAGGGTTGTTCTGGAGTGAAATCAGCGGCAGACTGGCATTAACCCCACCTCCCTGCTGGCAGCACAGATAGGTTAGATGGGGCCTCGATTAAATTAATTTGACTTCATTAGCACAAACCTGCTACAGTCAGAGCACCCGCGGTGTTGCTGTAGAGGGGCATTGGGAGACGCCTGGCAGAGGATCGTAGGAAAGCTAACACATGGCCTTGACAGCCGGAATATGCAAGCCCATGGACGGAGGGATGGCTGCCAAATGAGTGTGATGTGCGTCAGTAGCTTTGGGGGAGCTCCGTCAACGCCCACCCTCAACCCTGATGCCCCATAAGGCTATGATGCTAAGTTGCAATCCAGTGCAAGCTCTGTCGGGTCGTACCTACTGGCACATAAACGCCCTATTTTTGTAGTATTATATTATAGAATTATAGTGTACTTTTTCCTGTAAGGAAAAATGTAAATTTTTTACATACTAGAGAAAGCTCAGATGGGTAAAAACATGTACTCTGCACTAGTACTCAACATAGCACTAGCTCTGCTGGTTTGTACCTACTGGTATAAAAATACCCTGTCATTGCAATGTCCCCTTTGTGTTTAAAGGGTTAGTTCACCCAAAAATAAAAATTACCCCATTATTTACTCATGCTCCAGGAATCCGAGGTGTATATGACTTCCTTCTTTCAAATGAATGCAATCGGAGTTATATTAAAAATGACACTTCCAAGCTTTAGAAAGGCAATAGGCAGGTGTTTCTCTTCATCAGTCCACAACAAGTCCAATAAAGTGCATCCATCCATAATAAAAAGTGCTCCACACAGCTCCGCGGGTTGAATAAAGGCCTCCTGTAGCGAATCGATGCATTTTTGTAAAAAAAAAATATCCATATCTAAAATGTAATAATCATTTTAATCTAGCTTGCGCCAACTGGTCGTACACGAAAGCAGCTCCGGGCGGATGACGTAATACGTCGACGTTGCGCATGCGCTGCTCAGAAGTGACGAACGCAAACGCGTAATGGAGAAACCAAAACAAAACAACAGCCACAAATTAGAAGTTCAAAACGAGGATTTGTAAAGAAATATGTCAAAGGATTACAATGTAAACCAAGAGGAGAGCAATTTTCCTTGCTTCCTTTGCTCCTGTAAACAAACATTGATTTTCACGAGACTCACAGGTGCATGTGCAATGTCAACGTCCTACGTCATCTGCCCGGAGCTGCTTCTGTGTACGACCAGTTGGTGCAAGCTAGATTAAAGTGATTATTATGTTTTATATATGAATATTTTTCTTACAAAAATGCATCGATTCACTACAGGAGGCCTTTATTCACTCCCCGGAGCCGTGTGGAGCATTTTTTATTATGGATGGATGCACTTTATTGGACTTGTTTTGGACTGATGAAGAGAAACACCCACCTATTGCCATTCTAAACCTTGGAAGTGGCAGGATCATTTTTAATATAACTCCGATTGCATTTGTCTGAATGAAGTAAGTCATATACAACTAGGATGCCTGGAGGGTGAGTAAATAATGAGCTAATTTTCATTTTTGGGTGAACTATCCCTTTAACTTGGACATTTTACCCTTACCCTTATGAAAATTAACCTTGGTTTTGTTATAGTAAAAGTGTAGTAACAGTGTTTTTCTACAGCATACATCTACAGTTTTACTACAAATACCATGGTTAAACTTTGTGGTTACCATGGTTTAACTATTGTAACCACTGTTTTTTGGTTTTATTGTAGTAAAAAATTTAGTATTTTTGTAAGGGTACACACTAGAGATGGATATGTACTCTACACAAGTTCATTTCCGTGCTTAGTTATGTTCCTAAATGTGTCAAACTGATATTCATATCACAGTGCTACGCATTGTATTCTCAGGTAGCAGGTATTTGCATTAATATTTTCTATTATTAGCATTTTTATGTCAACTGCTGTCATAGCAGAGAAAGAATTTGCCTGAATAACTACACCTTTGATTTAAATACGCAGAAATTTGAATTAAAATAATCACTACCTTGAGTACTATTGTTAGTTAGCGCCAGACCAATTCATGAACACACATTTGCAGTGTGTTGGCATTTGCATCTATGTACTTGTGTTAAATGCGTTTTGTGGGTTTTGAAAGAAACATGCTGGAATAGCACGGATTGTTTTTTGGGAAGAACATTCAAACAAAACATTCTGTGACATTAGTATCTTAAAAATCTGAACAGATGGCTTCAGTCTATCTTTTGTCTGACTTGTCATTGTTTTGCTGGATTTGTTAAGGCTTTTGACAAACAACAATATTTTGTTAACGTTGAGACTTATGGCAGAAGCATGCCAATTCAGAAGTGGAAAAAACAAAGATGTGAATGTCTTTCATCACTTGCTTTTTAAGAAGCAAACATATTGACACATTTTCTTTACAAATCATTTATAATGTTTTTTGAGCATCAAATCAACATATTAGAATGATTTCTGAAGGATAATGTGACACTGAAGACTGGAGTAATGGCTGCTGGAAATCGAAATTATAGTAATAAAATATAATTGCAAGCAGCGATTATCGGGGTTCAAGCTCTTAAGGCATTTAAGCATATAAGGAAAAAGACATTACATATCATTTAGCAAGGCTGTACCCACCTAAATCAATGATTAAAAATGCATTTTTTTGGCAAATCCAGGTCATTTACCATAGAAATACAGCATTTTTGAGTCCTTTTAACTATTATAGTGCCAGCTGTGGTCCCTTTTCCTTAAAACTTTGCATGCTTAAAATCACCTGTCTCATGTGCTCACCATGTTTCGTGAAGTTTTGAGTTTTTCTTTAGGCTTTATAGGATTTTGGGAGACAGGCCCCTTTTCTAAACGACCCCATTATAGTGTCCCAAAGGGTACATTTTTTGATAATTATTGACCTAGAGAGTCCAGAGATTTATACTGCAGTGTTTTGTTTTGTTTTTTCAGATTGAATTAAAAACCTCGGTCTAGTTTGCTAAAGTAGGTTTTTGACATCTTATCAATCATTTAACAAACTATTTGATTAACAGCAGTGGTTCTAAAGGCAAAGTCCTATTGTATGATACGAATATTGAGCAAAGTGCAATCTTTCACACCCTTGAAAAATGCAATAATGCAGTCACTGACTTCTTTCAAGTTTCTCCCAGACCTTTGGGGCTGTCGAACAGGCCCACCGAGATTCGTTCCAATCAGCCTCAGTTAACCTTGTCTAACAGGTGCTTAAACCTCCTTGGCTGTTGGCAATTTTGTTTTGAGATACACAAATGTCCTTACAAATGGCACTCTGGACCAAGACTGTGCACTGATTTTCATGTTGAAAGAACAAATGGTTGCGCAGTTATAGCCATTTTAATGTTTTTTTCCCTGTAATAGCACCACCAAGTGTCCAAGCTCCAGCCAAGCACCGCGATAGAGCTCGTACATACTGTAATTGTTGTGAGTTTGGCGAAGATGTCTCATTTCGTTCAGGAAACAAGGCATTTTACTAAAAGTGTCTCTGCCCCTTTTGAATGTTTTGGCACCCCTTTGTGATGGTGAGTCGGAAGTTCAACTTTTTCAATAATTTTTGATATTTACTCTCCAGAGAACCTTTTTGCACTGGTTTGGTTCCAATCGGGTGAAAAACCTAGGACTGACATGAGCCAAGGATTCCAACGACATAAGACACTTGAGTCTGCGACTGACAGTTTAGGAATTATGACTGATGTCGTACTTTTGTTCGCTATAACGCCCCCATCAGGCGGACTGGGGCGAGACCCGGTTACGGTGTAGGCAGTGTGAGTACTACCATCCCTCCAAGTTTCAAGTCTTTACAACTTATGGTTTAGTCTGCACAATCAGTTTTACGTGGAGATCGCTGATCCGTGACCTTTCTAACAATTACAATAGGGTTTATGCGCTACGAGCTTAAACCCATAATCACAATGTTACTAATTTTACAGTATTTTTGGTTAAATTAATGCAGCCTTGGTGAAAAGGGCAGACTTGTTTTAAAAACTTAAAATCTGGAGTAGAAAAACAATAATATATACATAAGTGTGTTGATTGAATGGATGATATTGTGTAAAACTGATTCTTAGCGTGTATTTTAGTCATTTTCCTGTCAGTGTTATGAGTACTTATTTTGGATTGTGTAACTGCAGTTTGAGGCCTTTCTGTCAAAGGCTGACATATAAACGAGTGCAGCTCTGCCAAGTGCGGATCCAGGGGCCCCCGGTTTTGGAAGAGTGTGACTGAGTCACCAAACACGTAATGAAGGAACACGGTTATGGCCTACAGAAGCAGAGATGAGGAGGCCGCCATTCTGCACTGACCTGTGCTCGTGTGGGAGTGCGGGGATAAATAAATAACTTTGTAAATAAATAAATAATGTTAGCGGTAACTCCAGCTTGGCCTGCGGTAGCCAGAAGGCGGTAAGTTTTCTCTGTCTGGCGTAGACGTGAGAGCTCTTTGATCAGGAGAGCATCTGAAGATTCGCTCCACATCTGCACACGGGGAACGAGCCACAAACTGCCAAGAAACGTTTTAATGACGGCAGGATTAGAGAATGAAAGGCGGCTCCAGATGGTGGACGGCGCAGAGCTGCGTCCGCGGTGGGTTTTTTTTAACTGCTTTTTTATTGATAAAATATGGGGTGAAAAATTGCGCGGGGCTTATTAGGCGTCCCGCTGCACTGCCGCTCAGCTGGCCAAGCTGTTCGCTATGGCCTGTGTCCAAACACGCTTCCATAAATTTTTAGCAGCGCCTTTAAATCTACGAGATCCCGGCTTGTTAAGCCCAACCCACACTCCTGTCCACCTCCCTCCAGTCTCCTTCTTTCCTTCCCACAGGCCTTGAATCCTCAATCCTAGCGTCCAACTCATTTTTTTTCGTCTTAGGCTTTTCACTTGGGCTTTTTGAAAGTCTCGGATGAAAGCTGTTGTTGGCTCGGTTTTGGAGAAGAGCAGGAGGATGGAGCACGGGAGGTTTTGTTGGGGAGAGTCCCGCTTTTCAGGCTTGTTATGATGAGCCAAGCAGCGATGTTTAGCTCCTCAACAACTTAATTCCTGCATGATTTCATTAGTTGCCAGGCCTTCCTGAAGTGAAGCGAGGAACTAGGGTGATTAATCAGATACATGCGGCACTCTGTCTAAGCTACTGGCAGGAATGATCAGAGACTAAAATAGACATGTGGCTCGAGCAGAGAGAGAGCGTATGCATTTTCACTAGGTGTGAATGTCCTCTTTGTTGATGATTAGATTGAAACCGTAAGACTGTAAGTTTTATACTGTATAAACTGTAGATCGCGGCTCTACAAATTCTAGTTACGTGGCTCTTGAGTTAATACTAACTTCTCACTGAGCGCCTTTGTGCTCTGTCAATGCTTAAGCTGAATGAGTCAAATGTGGCGCCAACAAATGTAGAAATAACGGCATTCATGTTTTTATCCATTTAATACTGAATGTCTTAAAACAAGGACACATATTTGTCTCCACAAAAGAAAAAAGTAGATAATTTGTCATCATTTTATGGATGCTTCAGTTGAAAGTTTAAGCTTAAGGGTGCTCTTAGTATGGTTAGTTTTTATTCCACATTTTCCAATTACAACTTAAAAAGGTTTTACATATAAAGAGATGAATAGCTCTTTGAAAAATGTTGAAAATCCTGTATGTGTACATGAAGAGGTCTAAAACATATTCAGGTTTTTCTTTCTATCTGTTTAAATTATTTATTTCATTGAACATTAAACTCAAGAGAGAATTTAAGAGAATATAAACATGAATGTCTTCAGCAAAAACGTATAGAACAGCCATATCGCATGGGTGTGATATTGCGTTCATACAACACTTTGACGTCTCGTGTGTGCAAGTACATAAGAAACAACATCGTCTTTTGTGCAAACTGCTTCCTTCCGCCGTGTATTCAAATCTCAGTTTGACATTTAAATAGTTGAGCCCAAGCCTCCTTTACTGATTCAAAAAATGTCACTTTAGAACTAGTAACGAAGAAACGTTGAGTTGCTTCATTGAAAACATATTGTACTATTGTATTAAAAGCTCACTGTATTATGTAGAGTAGAGCATTATGAGAGAAATATGGACTGATGGAATTAATGAGACCAAAGACTGTCCATTAGATTTACCCGAAACAAGTTATATCTTATATTTAACCACTATAGAGACATCAAAGCCAGCAGCAAATTCCAGAAGATCTGGCCAAGGTAAGGCTGCCCTCGGTGGGTTCATGAGCACTGAACAGCTGCTGACGCCCTGCAGCTCATATCTTGAAAACATCGAACCAAATTTTCAAATAGACGTTTTACATCTATTTTCATGATCATTTGTGTGAGCTTAGAATAAAATATGTACTGTATTATGTCAGCAACAAGTAATGAGTAACAATCTAATGGACCATAATGGTCCTGAAAACAAGCAAAAACTATTTTAGATGGCATCAAATTCTGATATACATCTGAAATTGGTTTAAGATTAAAGTGTATCTTTAAAGAACTCTAAATAATAAAAGTTTCAAGGCCATCTGTACTCTGTATGGTGTGTGTTTGTGTGTGTGTGTGTGAAACTGACTGAGTAAATAAGCTTTCCATTGATGTATGATTTGTAAGGATATGACAGTATTTGGCTGAGATACAGTACAACTGTTTGAAAATCTGAAATCTGAGGGTGCAAAAAAAAATTAAAATATGGAGAAAATCATCTTTAATATCATCCAGAATATTGCTTTCCTCTCAGCCAATCAGATTCAAGCACCAGAAAGAACTGTTGTGTGTGTATATATATTTGTATTTTCCAGTTAGTGTCGACCTCCTTAAACAAAAAATGTGACCCTGGACCACAAAACCAGTCATAAGGGTCAGTTTTTTGAAACTGAGATTCATATATCATCCATTTCCATTGATGTATGGTTTGTTAGGATAGGACAATATTTGGGTTAAGATACAACTATTTGAAAATCTGGAATCTGAGGGTGCAAAAAAAAATCAAAATATGGATAAAATCGCCTTTAAAGTTGTCCAACTGAAGTTCTTAGCAATGCATTTTACTAATCAAAAATTAAGTTTTGATATATGTACGGTAGGAAATTTACAAAATATCTTCATGGAACATGATCTTTACTTAATATCCTAATGATTTTTGGCATAAAAGAAAAATCAGTAATTTTGACCCATACAATGTATTGTTGGCTATTGCTACAAATATACCCGTGCTGCTCATGACTGGTTTTGTGGTCCAGGGTCACAAATGAGTAATAATTACTTAGTGCACCTTCAGGGTCAATGTAGTGTGTTTATAAATCTCATTGGAAATCTACTTTATCCAGAGGTATTGTCAACCCTGACTACTGCTGAACGTTGATATTTATTCTGTCATATCCCTTAAGCCAGCTCAGCCAGATCATCATCAATAAGTGCCGTTACAGCTGACAGGACATCCAATAAGGGCCGACAATTTGTCTCTTTTTTTCCTCAAAATCCATCCCCACTTCTGTTTGCTGCCGACAGCTTAATGGACTAATTTGTAACTGTGAGAAGGGAATGAGTTATTGGATGTGTTATAATTTGAGAGTGACGGGCTCTGTTGCCTCCTTTTCATTGTGCACTTTTTCTATTCTTGCCATCCTTTTGTTTTTTTGTTTTTTGCTCTTTTGAGAGACAGTGGTAGAAGAGTTTTGAAAGAGTTTTGATGTTTAAAGCCCACCAGGCCTGGAATTCCCCAATCAATTCCTCCCTCCTGTTTTCCCCTCCATATTACCTTCATGTGAAGCCCAAAGGGGGACTGTTCTTTCTCAGAGCAGAGAGTGTCTGAAGCCCAGGACACGTCGAGGCCTCTGGGACTGAAATGAATGGAAAAGGGGTAATAGGAGAGAGTTTTGAGAGCTATAACATGAGTTATTTATCAGGTTTGTGTGTGTTTCGTGTGTTAGCGCACGAGTGAGGAAAGAAAATGAGTGAATGAAACCGAGATGAAGCTCAGAGTGCACTCAGAACTAATGCAGTACTTGATGACTCGTTGGATCGGTGCACTTTTAGGAAGTGCAGGCGAAGAGCAGGAAGAGCATTAGCACCACAGCCTCGGGAGGAACAGGGAAGATGAATGCACAGCAATTTTCCACCACAGGCCGCAGAGTGAAATGTGTCACAAAAAAGGACTCCCGTGATGAAATCGTACATGATGAGGTGAAATGAGCACATTCACATGACCATTTGTGTGAGCTTAGAATAAAATATATACTGTATTATGTCAGCAACAAGTAATATGTAACAATCTAATGCACTATAATGATCCTGAAAACAAGCAAAAACTATTTTTGATGGCATCAGATTCTGACATACATCTCAAACTGGCTCAAGATTAAAGTGCATCTTTAAATAACTCATTATATTAAAAGTTTGGGGCCCATCTGTACTCTTTATGGTGTATGTGTATGCATAAAATGTGACCCTGGAGCACAAAAAATTTAAATTGAGATTTATACATCATTATACATTTAATAAATAAGCCTTCCATTGATGTATAGTTTGTTAGGATATGACAATATTTGGCCAAGATACAACAAAAAAATCAAATAAATCAAAATATTAAGAAAATTGCCTTTTAAGTTGTCCAAATGAAGTTCTTAGCAATGCATATTACTAATCAAAAATTATGTTTTGATATATTTACAGTGGGAAATTTACAAAATATCTTAATGGAACATGATCGTTACTTAATATCCTAATGATTTCTGGCATAAAAGAAAAATCGATAATTTTGACCCATACAATGTATTGTTGGCTATTGCTGCATATATACCCATGCGACATATGACTGGTTTTGTGGTCCAGGGTCACATATATATAACAGTAATATAAATTAGAATAGAATCGACATAGAAAATGTTTTATGTTGCAGTGATATGATATTATTAGAGCAGTTTTTATGAAGTAACGTTAAGGGTAGAAAAGGACACGTAAGACATAACAGCTGCACAGTCCATGTTATTGCATTTAAAATCACCATTGAGTATGTTCTCACTGGTCCATCAGGTTTAAATGTCTTTTAAATCTTTTTCCAGTTCAGGGACCCATAACATTACGGTGAACAACTGCAATTCAGACAGATTGTTTCATAAGGTCACTTCCTCTCCGCTGCACACATCCCCAGTAAGCCTCCATTGTCTGTCTGTACAGTCGTGTATGTGTGTTACAGTGAGAGAGAGAGAGAGACTCTTTTTTCTATTTTTCTCCACCGGCCTGGTTATTACCTCGGCTGTAAATATTAGATGTTCCTGGAACAGTGTCTCTCCTTGTTAAGCGTGACCCCCTATCATTCCTGAGGGTTAATAGTAAGAACATAGAGCGCTTTCATGTAAAATGCTTTGATGGAGTCTGGCAGGCAGAAGGATTGTGTGCTGGTGAACCTTTTTGAAAAGTGTAAAGGCTGGTATAGCTAAAGTTTGTGCCCCATTGGCAGGTCGGTCAACTCAGTGTCTCGTACATGTCAGATTTTCAGATTGACGGGCTTGTGACTGGTTTGTGGTGCATGCAAAAAACCCAGCGTCTCTCCTTAAAGCTGAATGTTTTACTTGTGTCACTAACGGCACCAAATGAAATTACAACAATAATGTGAACTCTTTCTCCGCCATTGGTTTTCCATCACTTATTACACAACGCTTCCCCACCATAGACTTAAAGGGATAGTTCACCCAAAAATGAATATTCTGTCTTTAATTACTCACCCTCATGTTGTTCCAAACCATTCATCTTCAGAAGACAAATAAAAATATTTTGGATGAAATCCGAGAGCTTCCTGACCCTGCATAGACAGCAACACAACTGACGCTTTCAAGGCCAAGAAAGGTAGTAAGGACATCGTTAAAAAAGTCCATGTGACATCAGTGCTTCAACCGTAATGTTATGAAGCTACAAGGATACTTTTTGTATGCAAAGAAAACAAAAATAACAAATTCTTCTCTTTCGTGTCAGAGTATCTCGACGCATACATGTTGTGCTGCTGATGCAGGAGCCAGCATTCTGATGGCCCATTTTTTTGAAATGTAATAAAACCTGGTTACTTCAATTTGAAGTATTTATAGGTTTTCTAACAAAGCCTTTTTTTACGTGTTATAAAAATGCCCAGGTGCATCAGTCCATATGCTGAAGAATATGTCCTGAGTCTTTGAATTCTCAGACTTTTTAGAAGAACAGAAAGACCTTGGTAATCATTAGTTTTGAATTTACGAAGTCTAGCCACTCTCTTTAGAGGGTGTAAAAGTCTTTTAGCCTTTTATCTGTGGCATAATGTTCTGTCGCAAGAGCATTTTAACTTTGAAATAAAGTAGGCTGGAATTACAATCCCTGACAAGTGTTTAACACTGCTACGACATTTTGGGGGAGTAATTGGCCCATTTTGCAAGGTTCTTGCTACAACCCAATTATAAAAATTGTTATGTGGTTACTTTTTTAAGGATTTCTGAAAAAAAAACAAAAAAAACAATGCTTTTGAGCTGGGTGCTGTTGTTCAGCATAAAGCAGGACTTACAGTTTTGTGTTATATATGATGTATACAGAATTTGAATAAAACAGGCATAATGAATATGCGATAATGGCACAGCAAGTGCTAACATAATGCCCTTTATTGTGTGCTATACCAAACGCATTGCCGTTTACCCAGGGCGCCATCTCAGATTCTTTGAGATATGTTCAGTCTGGCTGTGGGCCACTGGTATTGATGTATATCTGGAGCTACAGACAATCTTCCTGTTGTGCAGCAGTCCCAGCTTTCAGTGGGTCAGCGTAGAGGACATATAAGCCTCTGAGCCCTCAGGGTATTATGGTCGCATGAGAAGCCCTGGACTGTGTGCGTAAAGAAAACGTCTTATTTTGAATTCACTCGGTGGCCTTTTATGAAATGAGAAGTTGGAAATTGAGATGTTTGGCTGATGCTACTATTTTCCCCCAGCAAGCACATGATTTTATTTCATTTCATTTAGTAAATTCCTGTGGATATGCATCTACTTCCCATCAGTATGATTACGACTACTACTATTCTGCGCTGGTATCTGAAAATAAATCTGAAAATGCAAAAAAAAAAAAAAAAATGCACTCTATGAAATATGTGCAAAATTGGCATTTCATTTGTAATGGTCCTTTTTTTTTAAAGCCATATCACACTAATGCCTGTTCAGCAATGGACAAAGTCATTGCATCAGGAGCATGTTAAGAGCTGCACAGTCATACTGCTATAACCAGATTATTACATTTTCTGAAGAAAATCACATTTTCTGAAGGAAACATGCATAGAGCTTTTAATGCAGCAATAATCACTACATACATTGTCTTAATTTTCTGAAGAAAATCTAAGTGCTATTTTCCTGTACAAAATTTAGTGATGTTGTTAGCTGCTAGGCTGCTGCTATACAATATGCTAAGGTGTATATGCTGATATGTAATGTAAAAAATATATTTTATTACTTTTATTCAGCAGATACAGTTTTATGTGAAAGTTTGGGAACCCCTTGCAGAATCTGTGAAAATGTGAATAATTTTAACAAAATAAGAGAGATCATACAAAATGCATGTTATTTTTGTTTGGTGCTGTCCTGAGTAAGATATTTTGCATAAAAGATGTTTACTTATAGTCCACAAGACCAAAAAATAGCTGAAATTATTAAAATAACCCCTTTCAAAAGTTTGGGAACCTTTGGTTCTTAATACTGTGTGTGGTGTGTGATGGTTGTTCATGTGTCCCTTGTTTGTTATGAACAGTTAAACTGCGCACTGTTCTTCAGAAAAATCCTCCAAGTCCTGCAGATTCTTCAGTTTTCTAGCATCTTTTGCATGTTTGAATCCTTTCTAGCAGTGACTGTATACTCCATAAGGAAACACGATGCATTAAGAGCCAGGGGGTGAAAACTTTTGAACAGGATGAAGATGTCCAAATTTTTCTTATTTTGTTGAAATATTTTTTTTTTTTTCCATTTAGTACTGCCTTCAGAAGCAACAGAAAATACTTGCATGTTTAACAGAAAACAGAAAATTAAAATCTGTTAAATGAAACAGAAATTAAATACAATTTACCTTGATCTTCAAATTCAAAAAGTTTTCACCCCCAGTTCTTAGGGCATTTGTGCATAGTGCATTGTGTTTCCTTACTGACCCCAAATATGAAGTATAAAAGTATAATACAGTATATATTGCAAAAATGTGTTCTATTCCTCTGAAATGACATATTACTGTTTTATAACTACCAGTTATACATCATCTCAGAAGAACAGACCTTATTTTTTTTTGACATAATCATTTATTGGGGTTTGTAAGAGTTTGGATTTGGTGTTTGACCTGAGGTGATATACCAGCCTATGTATTTTAGAAGAACCGTAAAAGACTGACCTCAAATATGTGTGTGTGTGCACAATGGAGGTGCATTATGGGTAAAGACAGAGTGAACAAGGCTGTAGAGATGGGGAAAGCGGCGTAACCAGCTCTAGATTGCTAGTGACAGGCTGATACTTCAACACTTACGGCTGCAGCTTTGATTTAATCACAGACCTGTCATTTGTTATTTGTCTGGCTCTCTCCACCGGTGCTGAGCCTGATCAGCGGTCCCTTCCCTTGAGTTCCGTCCCACCTCCCCCCGCGTTACGTCTAAATCCTCCATACAAATTACCACCTCCTTCCGTGTGCTGGTGAGGGGGTTGATCGGAGATGGACAGAGAGGAAGAAAGGAGTGGGAAGGGAAAAAGAAACAGTGGATTTGGGAGAGCCGAATCCGCCCGAGGCCCACTAAAGATCATTAATAGGGCCGTCAGAAGCCTTGCCAGTTGGTTAGCTTCTCATAAATAAGAAATGAATTCTTCCGCACCTTCATTAATAATGACTGCTTTAGCTATTTTGTTGCAATGTAACCTTAAAGGAAAAAGAGGGGGTGGACGCTGAGAGGCCCCTTATTCTCACTAGTAATATGATAAGACAGGCCTCCAAATTAGCAATGAGCATGCGATACCAAACCAGAGTCAACTACTCCCCGAGCCGAGCGGAGAGTGTGCGTCTCGCACGCTCGCGAAGGTGGCTGGGGATGCTCAATGAATCGAGCCATTTTAAAATCCTGCATTTTATAGCCGGCAGGACTGCTACAGATAATCAGGATTTCACTGTCTTATTATTATAGCGTTCGTCTGAGAGTGAAGCGAAGGAAGTGGCATCAACCGTCTCACCATTTCCCAAAGTCCCCGAACGAGAGGTTAGGGGGTTGTCAGGGTCAGCGGGTGGGTGAGATTATTTTGGTTTAATTAGGTGAAGGGGATGATTATTTTATTAAGGTTGTGATAAGCTGTCACAACGGTAGCAGTGAATGAGCTTCATTAACCCGCAGCTAAAATCATTATTCTGAACCAGGCTCAAACCCCGGGACCTGAGAGACTAATCAAAAATGATCTGATCTCGTTTTGTCCTGGCCCTTTCTTTAAGGGCCCATTTAACCATGTCTCACTTTGATCTCAACACCCTTCACTTCTGCTTAAACCCTGAAGGAACAGACAGTTCAAGATCCAAGATCTTTGTTTCTTTTTTTTTTTTTTTATTCAGACTTTCTTATTCAGCTTTGTGTTTGTATCTATCTATCTGTCTATCTATCTATCTGTCTGTCTCTCTGTCTATTTATCTATCTATCTTTCTATCTTTCTATCCATCTGTCTGTCTGTCTGTCTGTATCCAATCATCCTGTAATAATAATGTTTCTTAGGCACCAAATAAGCATATTAGAATGATTTTTGAAGAATTATGTGGCATACAACACTTTAAATTGTTATGATACAGTTGAAGTCAAAAGTTTACATACACCTTGCAGAATCTCCAAAATGTTATTTATATTATCAAAATAAAAGGGATCATATAAAATGCATTTTATTTTTTATTTAGTACTGACCTGAATAAGATATTTCATATAAAAGATGTTTACATATAGTCCACAAGAGAAAACAATAGTTGAATTTATAAAAATTACCCCGTTCAAAAGTTTACATACACTTGTTTCTTAATACTGTGTTGTTACCTGAATGATCCGTCGCTGTGTATTTTTTGTTTAGTAATAGCTGTTCATGAGTCCCTTGCTTGTCCTGAACAGTTCCTTCAGGTCCCACAAATTCTTTGGTTTTTCAGCATTTTTGTGTATTTGAACTCTTTCCAACAATGACTGTATGATTTTGAGATCCATCTTTTCACACTGAGGACAACTGAGGGACTCATATGCAACTATTACAGAAGCTCCAAACGCTCACTGATGCTCCAGAAGGAAAAACAATGCATTGAATTTGAAGATCAGGGTAAATTTAACCTGTTTTGTCTTCTGGGGAACATGTTTCTTCTGTAGCTTCTAAAGAGCAATTCTAAATGAAAAAAAAAGGTTAGTAATCTTTAAACAGTGATGACTGGTGCCTAAAGCCTGTGTAAAAGCAGGTGCATCGTGGTTTACACTGAGAGGTTTAAAGGGTATTTTGTTAGGTTTAAGGAGTATAAAATTATATCCTAGTGTCCAAGTTCATGTGTTGACAGTATGAGTTAAACAAATATTGGTGGAGCTCCACTTTGATTGTTTAAAGAGATTAACATTTAATAAAAAAGAGGGTAGCCTTTATCTTCAATCTTTTCCTTCGTGAGAACATTAATAACCCACTATCCTATACAGCGACGGGAAGCATAGTCAAATTATCATTTAGCCACGCCTCTGCCTTGACCACAGAACTGAACCACTTCAACACTCCTCCATGTCATCTCTCCATGTTCTTCATTATTCCCTGTACAAGGTGTGTTTCCACTTCCAAGAAGCAGCCATTGTGTGGATGACTTATGGAGTCTCCCAGAGGAAGTCAAATCTCTGCTGCATACTTGGAGCAGGTTGGCTTTGCCTCGTTGCCAAAAGAGCTTTATGATATGTAATCTCTGGATAGAGCAGAGGCAGGGAGATTCATGTGTATTACTCATGTGCATTTCTCCTGCTTCTAACCTCTAATCGACTGCTCTCAGCAGCTGCTTCTCCTTAAGGTCCTGGAGATGATTGCTGTTGTTACAAGCAGACCTTGTGTTTCACCTCTGCGCTCTGAAATACTGCAGTCATAGGCAGACACACAGGTATACAGTTATATAATGTTTATGAATCAGTCTTAAGAGAATCGGCCTATGCATTAAAAAACTGAATTTACATTATACATTTGGTGGACACTTTTATCCAAAGCAGCTTGAGGTGCATTTAGGTTATGCGTTTTATCAGTCCATGTGTTTGCTGGGAATTGAACCACTCTTTACCAGTCATTTGAGAGGAACTACACTGTATATAATGGGATGTAATGCAACAGGAAATGAAGTAGGACAAGATTTGATTGGACCATCCAGCAATAAAGTACTTTTATAACTTGCATTCGTTCTGTTATTTGCTGGTTCTGTGTAGTTATTTTTTGGAAATTTACTTGCAGTGATGGGAATAATGGTGTTATAAATAAACAGCGTTACGAACTGCGTTATTTTTTTCAGTAATGAGTAATTAAATATATTACTGTTTCCCCCGTTACAACGCCGTTACCATTACTGACAATAAAATGCGGCGTTACTATAATCTGCTGTATTATTGTAATTTTATTTTTCAGTTCATCAGCGTACCTGTATTTGACAAGCCATAAACTCTAGTGTGAAGGCACGCGAGACCTTGTTTTGTCTCATACACACGAAAAGAAAGATACACAGCAAGAGTCGTATACCATGCAGAATTGACGTGCACCATGTAAACTAATTTTTTTTTGTTGTATTTCCCTGTCAAAATAACGGAGTTCCTTTGGAATTCTTCAGCTTTTAAGAACTGCCGGTTTCTCCGGTAGTAGGCGGAACTAATACGCAAACGGCAATCTCATTGGCTGGCGCTCACCTATTATCGTCCCTGTTTTGATTTCAGCAAATCAGTTCGATCAAACACAGACAATGTGATTAATATTCATAAACCAAGCAGCTCATTAATCCGTAGTGTGTTTTATATTGTTATTAGTACTAGAATTCGTACAGTACAGCATTTCCCCCCCCTTTTTTTTTTTTTTTTTACAGAAACACTAAATTACAAACAATATCTTTAGCACCACCACCAGTCTTAAATTCAGTCAACATGACAAATATGCATTCCTCCATGGTTATTTTAATTACTGAAGATCTAATGACTAAAGTTTAATGCTAAATTATTATAATATCATATTATAATGCTTAACTGACTGATGCTAAATGTACTTTCAGATATTTAAAAATCTGTTATTTGACATATATTAGAACATTTTTTTTTAAAAAAAAGTAACACAATAGTTACTTTGCCTGGTAATTAGTTAGTTTATATTGATGTAACTAGTTACTTACTCAGTTACTATTTGTGAGAAGTAACTAGTAACTATAACTAATTACTTTTTAAAAGTAACATGCCCAACACTGTTTACCAGCATCATGCACTACCACAATGCATTGTCACTTCAGGTAAAAGAATAATATGCAGTGATAACAAACAGTCTTAATGCATCCTTGGTTGTGGATCTTGATGTGTTTTTCCACTCTCTGGCTCTTAAACCTGGAAATGTTATGAGTTGAAAAAGAATTGCATAAACATGATAACATCCTAGCAATGGTTGTGTGTAAAAATATTGCCCGGCAGGCTTGGCACTTGATTAATTAGTTCAATCTTTTTTTTTTTTTTTAGCCCCAGCTGCTTTCTAATTGGTAATCCACTGTAGTAGTCATTATCTAAAACCTCTTTACTGTGCCACAATTTAAGCTCTAACTGTTGGTAAACCAAGAACAATTAGCTCTCAATAAGCTTGCATACAAAATCACAAACCTTTTGTTTCCTGGGGAATTGCTTATTAATATTCATGAGGTCCATCAACAGACCTGGTGAAAAACACGCCATTGTGCATCAACTAAGCTCTTAACTAGATTTAGCATTCCTGTTATATTCAGAGCTACTTAATCTGGTAGCATCGTGTTTTTTTTTTTTCCCCCCCAGTTTTTTTTTTTTCGCCTCCAATCTCCAATTATGAATGATCACCCCCTTGCTTGCTGTCATCTGCTTGTTAAGACCAATATTGAAATCCTCATGTGGATTTATGCGGCGAGATCTGCAATGGAAATCAGGCACATCTGTTTGGAGATGCCGGTCTGGAAAAGAGCGATTGCTTCTCCCAGAGGATCCGCGGCGGCATCACTCCTCAAAAACACCAGCTCGTCGGTGACAAGTAAACCCAAATCATCACTGATGTTATTTATTTTCAAATGTTCCCCGCTTGACAGGCGACATCTTGTTCCGCGCCCGTCCCACGGGGCCCCGCGTCTGTGTCTGACGTGTCTGGCTGACACCAAAGCAGCGGGAAGTCGCCAGAGACATGTTTGGGAATTTGTCACAATCCCAAACACACATGCGCACCGAGGTTGTTTACACACCTACGGATCTGTCGAGATGACTGTTGCAGTTGTCAACGTTCGTGCCGGTGCGGTTGAGGAGTCCCGTCGAAACGAGACCGTGATTGGATTGAAAAGATGCGAAGGTATAAATCTCGACAGTGAAATAATGAGGAACGGGTGGGTGGGAGGTGCAAATGTAGGCCACCTTGCGCATTTATTTGGCTTTTAAAGTACTTTGTCAAATCAGCTTTCGTTAAGTAGGCCCAATGATCCATCCTCTTCTGATTCCAGTTATAATGCAAGAGAGGCAATTAACATTATATTATAGCCATACCGAATGCACCGTTCCAGTCAGAAGTCTGGAAGCGACGCTGTGCCAAAACAAACTATAATGCAGGGCGACAAAGTCACTGTCGCCACATTTTGATCTATTGCAGTACACACTGACTTCCCTGACTTTCACATCTTGGCAACAACTGGGTCGCTGCCAGAGAAAGTGTGTGTGTGTGTGTGTTCGTGTGTCTAAGAACCAGGATGAGCGAGTGAGCGTAGCGGCAGGTAAACGAGGCGTGAGCACAGGGTCCTGCTCCCTGAACGCAGCGCTCGTCAGACAGTCCATTTGTCAAAGCGCCCCAGCGGAGCTTTCCAAAAGACCGCGTCACTTCCAACCCCTGCAGGGAAACCCCATGTCTACATCCAGGGCAGAATCATAATATCTAGCTTCTAAGAAACATAAAGACTAATATGGACCTCATGGAAGGTAGAATTATGCCCAATGTCGGGTTGCAGCTGCTGGCATGGTGTAACATATTTTTGGTTTATAGCAAAAACTAGATCAAGTTTATCGCTGCATCTATAAAACTGTCATTTGTTTCGTTTGTTAGGCCTAAAATGGGGCAATAAATCAAACTATATCTCGACTGTGGTTTTGTTAGCTTGGAAAGAACACATTGTACTTTCTGTTTGTGTTTTGTTAGGTTGTGCGTCACGTTACAATAAAAGATTATTTGATTTGTGTCTTTTCTATGCTAAAATATATTTGAGAGCTGTATTTATTGTGATTGACTTTCTTCAAGGGAACCCTGGATATTAAGACTTCTATGGCTATATATATTCTGTAAAATATCTAGTAGAAAATCTATTAAAGATTAACATTAGATTTAAAAAATCCACATCGTTGTATACATACATACTGCACTCGGTAAGCTACTGGCACAACCTGTTGCTATTTTTACTGCGACACAACTCCAAATACCCTACTCGGAAAATAAAATACTGATACATTGTGTGGCTTTTGGTTGTCATTTTCAGTTGAAGGGCAACAAGAGAAGTGATGTAAGTCTTCACTGCTTTTCCTAGTGATAAGAGGAGGAGGAAAGAAGATGCCTGTGGACGAATAAGACTTCCTAAAGACTTGCGCCTTTGTTCTCTCCACTTTGCTGCTTTTAGTAGACCGCAGCTACTGAAAGACGTTACAAATGGCAGAGACAAGGAACGCTAGATGCCATCCTGGCAGGATGTAAACATGCTGACGTTTGTCATGACGCTGCAGCCACTGAAGGAGTTTCTCAGCACGGATTTCACTTGATATCCTGGGGCGTTTAGACTCCTTGTGGGGAAAATCAACAGTGCGGCATTTGATTTAAGTCTACGCTTATATCTATCGCCACCTGTAAGATCTTTCAGTAGCTGTGGTCATCGTATCAGTATTTTATTTTCTGAGTTGTGTTGCAGTAAAAATAGCAGTAAGAGACAGGTGACAGGTGAGTAGGTGGAAACACTCTAATAAGACATTACTTTTAAGGACTAGCAGGAGTAGAAAGTTCTCACAGAGAGCTGCAAGAATGAGTTCTAAAACCCAGAAACAAGTTATTTTTGCTTTTCCAGTTCCATTGTCTTGAAGTTAATGGGTTTTCAGTTAAATGCTAGAAATAAGGTTTGTGGTTAACACAAGCTAAAGACATTTTCACATTTTATTTTTTAATTCTGGCAATTGTATTTAGGCTTCAAAATTCAGTTCATTTGTTCATTTGTCTTGATGAATAAAATGTGTAAGTATCATGAACTTTTTTTGGTCATTTTCTGCAATAATCCAGTAGGTTAATGTCTAAGTCTAGGGAACCAGGGTAATGCTAAATTCTGGGTTGGCCATCAAAATTACATCATCCCTCCAGCACCAAAGGATGTGCTAGAAGGTCTGAAGTTAAAGAGGACATGTACAGGTCAGGTTTGAAAACCCAATAACATTAGAGAGATTTTTACTTCAAAATCATTCTAATTTAGAAGTAATAGGCTGTTTTCTTTCCTGTTTTGATCCCCTCATTGGAAAGCTCTTTTTAAATAGTAATGAAAGCAATTACTCACACTTGTGTGATGCGACACTACTTTCGGATTCAATATAGTCGGCACAGCATCGTCTTTTAGTTTCAATCTTTCAAAACATCCTGTGTTGAATTGTACCTTGTTTGTAAATGAATCTGAAGTAAAATGAAGTGAACAAAGGACCAAGTTCTTACTGATGCGGTCTGTTACTTCAGTAAAAATAAAGTTTATCCACTCTTTCCTAATGTTAGGATCAGAAGGAAGGCAATGTGTGAGTGTGTTTTCCACAACTTTGCACTGGTCTGTGTAGACCTGCGTTTGCCTCTTATTATTTACACTACATGCGCAAGTCAATGGGTGGAGCTAAACAGGCAGTGATGTAGAAACGCGTTAACCGTCTTCTGCGGAGGCAGTGTTTAGCCACACTATTACATCACAGAGTGGCACATTCCACAACGTGTTGTTTTGGCAGATTGGCTTCAATATAAGCTGTTTTTAGACTAAAAAGAAGGTTCTGAGTTCTGAAACTTACAGGATGTTTTTATAGTACAATGACCTCTTATATGTCAAAAGATCAATGGAATTTTGATTCCTTAGTTTATTATCCCTTTAATGCCATGAGTTCAGGATGGGACTAAATGTTCTCTTAACATGGCAGACAAAAAATGTTTAGGAAACTCTTTTGGAAAAAGTAATTATTATTAAGTGTCACTACTGGAAAGGAAATTCTACAAAGAAGCCAGAGTTTGAGCACACTATTGTTATACAGTAGTTAGATTCTTGACCTTTTTAATAGATCCTTGACTTCTGGTTTTCTGTTAAGGGCAGGCACACTTACCGAACACTTCCAGGGTAATGATTCATTTTTAAAACATGCATTTGATGCATCACACTCTTCACTGTGTGTTTGGCATTTCCTAGTGGCTCTGTAGAGCCAAAGGAAGTATTCCTCTCTTCTTCCTCTGAGGTGTCCAGCCAGAGCTCTCAGTAGAGACTCATTTATAAAGGCACTCCGCTGGCTGGCCCAGTCACGCACTGGTGCTTTGGACATCACTTCACTCCACTAATGGTCTTACTGGGAGAGGTTCTGCATCCTGGCCATCCATCAATGTGTCAGGATAGGGTATGTGGAGATACTTGAGTTTTTACTTTGTGCTTTCATGTGTGTAAGAGAGAGAGCTCTATCTGTCTATCTATCTATCTATCTATCTATCTGTATATCTATCTATCTATCTATCTATCATCCATCCATCCATCAAGTAACCATTGATAATTTCCACCTGTTCCCTCTTATAGTTTTGTACTGCGCAATTTCTACGCAACAGTGGCTTTCAAACTGAACTGCTAAAAGAATGATTCTTTCCAAACAGGTGGCCTTGTCCTAAACTCACACCATTGGTTAGACCTATGTTATTGTGTCTGACAAACAAATAGAGCAATGTTGAAAGTGTAGAGTTTACGCTTTTAGGTGAAATCAACTTATAAACTGACTGACATTTACCTGTCCCTGCACACTAAAATGGGATGCTTAAAAATATTTTTAGCATCTAAAACTGACACATTGCAGCTTTAGGAGACAGTGTCTTGGGCTACTTGATTCACTCTAAAACTACTGTTTCGTTTAGACTCAACCTTCTCCTGTCCTCTCCTCTATTGATTTACCTCTGTGAACTTGTACCGTCCCTCTCTTTTTCTCTGTCTTTCTCAGCCTGTCCCTCTATGATGCACTGCTCGTCCTTGGGAGTCGCGTGTGTGTGTTTGGGCCGAGTTATGGTATAAATCAGATGAAAGGTAGAGACTGGGCCTGCAGGGTTGTGACTTCCTCTGGAGAGTACTGCAGCTCCAACTGAATAAATGGGAAGTGAAATGGCATATGGAGCCATAAAGTGCTCAGACTGAGGACTAGGCTGCTGTGCTCTCCAAGCGAATGAGATTAGATTTACACATGCAGCCTTCGGATTTAGAAAGCTTACACTTTGCACAGCCTTTGTGACTTTGTATGTTATTGGGAGGTTCATGGTTTTAGAGATCCTGTGTGTGAACTTTGAATTCTTCACCCAGACACTACCATTCAAAGCTATTGGGGGTCAATAATTTATGTTTTTTTTTTTTTTTTTTTTTAAAGCAATGCTCAGTTCTTTTGAACTGAGTATTCAACAAAGAATCCTGAAAATGTATCCAGGCTTCCAGCAAAATATCAATCAGCAACTGTTTTCGACATTGATAATAATAAGAAATGCTTCTTGAGCATCAAGATTTTGTAGAACCATATGACACTGAAGACTGGATTAATAGCTGCTGAAAATTCAGCTTTGCCATCAGGAATAAATTACATTTTAAAATAAATTAAAATAGAAAACAGTTATCTTAAATTTTGTAATAATATTTCACAATATTACTGTTTTTACTTTGGCAATAATGCTATGAACATATATTGGTTTTATTATACAATATGAGGCAATATTTCAGTAGTATAGTTCAAACAGAAATAGTCTGTCATCTAAATTTCAACCAGTGTTCACATCTGTTTTGAGAGAAAGAGCAGAAAGATGAGAAATGAGACCACCAGGGGACCCAGACTTGAAGCTGTTTAAAAAGCAATTACATGACTGTTTTCTGCTTCCTGTTTAGTGGGATGTTACAGACTTCCAGACAGAGAAAGAGAGGAGCGGATGGGGTAATAAGGGCGAAATGGACACGTAACATTTTCAGACATACCCTCAAGGAGAGGAGGGCCTCTATCTTATTAGGTAGAGCACAAGATTTATTCCTTTATTCCTACCTTGGCTTAAAAATAGCCTTAGTCATTTCCATATGTGACCCCAGGGGGGAAAGGGTTGACAGGGCCTTTCCAGGCCTATTAGCCTCCCTGCCCAGTTTAAGAGGCCATATTCAAGGGCTGCCGGGACGGGGTCTGCACCCTCTTGAGCTCAATTGGTTAGAATCACAGATGGGGAGCTCCTCCGAGCCCTGGAGTGAAAGAAAGACTCGCTCGATATGGAAAGCTATAGAACAGAGGGTGTGCTGTTTCCATGTTCCTCAAGGAGGAAATAGCTTAGCCTCCAATTAAAGGTTTAAAACGGTAAATAAAACTCAGCACTGATGCTTTTTAAAACAGCAGGGTTAATGCTTGTTTGTCTTTATGATTAGGCTGCAAGGGAATAGATATTTCCTTTCCGGCTTCAAAATTTGCTTGTGGTACATATTCTGCTGCTTCTGCCATTTTTGGTGCATTCTCATAGCTTCAAGATTTATTACTGTGTAAACACTAAGAGAAAACCTAAGATAGGTTTCCTCTGGAGTTTTACAGATGTTGCAAAGCTTTCTTACTCGGCTCTATTACTTTAAGTAAATCTTGTGTTTGTGCTCACCAAAGGCCACAGTGGATATATAAAAACAAATTACAAATTTGTAAAGTACTATGGTAGAAATCATCCATTCACATTTGGTCTGTCCAATCAGATCACATCTTCTGCAAATCACTACTTTTCCCTTTCTTCTTCCATATAATGAAAATGTTGTCAAGGTCAGTCTTACATTTGTATATGGAACTGATTGGTAGATTTGTTTTTGCTCTTTGCTCATGGTGCATGACGCTCCTGAGGGCCTGACCATGCATATGGTTGCCTCATGACCATCAAGGAACATCATGACATTTCCAAGGTGAACATTAGATATCTAAGGAATTTTCAACTGTGAAAACAGTCAGACGGTTCCTGGAAGCCATTGGTTCAGTTTCTTAAAAAACTGAATTGGGAAACAAAAATAGGATGATAACACCTATCCATTTTCTTTGGCACCAACAATGCAAATTTATGAGCATATAACCCATCATACATCCGTGGAAAAAAGCTCTTCGCAAGGTCACGGATATTTTATCAGTGCTGTGGTTTCACGTATGGCCGATAAAGTTTTCAATCCCCTCGAGCACAGTCAGATGTCGACTGCTGTTTTTTTCTTCCTTTTTCCAGTATATATCAGAGAGACTTAATGCCTCCCAGCATGGCTGCACTTAGTTAGTGTATTTTAGTGTGTTATTGAGTTTAAATAACCTGTAAAGTGTATTTGCCGGACAGCCTGGCATTATGGGACTCTCCTCAGGCTGCTGACAGTGAGTGAATGGGGTCATACAGAGTGGCAAGAAATAAAAAACAATTACATTTTCTCTAATATTTCATTCTGTGGTTAAATGAATTAGGTATTTTTAGTTGGTATGAATAGTATAAGGTATAGCTGAGTAATATTCTTTGTACTGTATGCTGTGTAGAATTTTTAAATATGTCTCTGTCCGTGTGTCTATCCATCCTTTGTTTCATCCATATATCCATCAATACGTCCCTGTATCTATCTATCTATTTATCTATCTATCTATCTGTCTGTCTGTCCGTCCGTCCGTCCGTCCATCTGCCATTCTATTTATTGTTCCATCCGTCCATCTATCCATCCATCCATCTGTTTATCCATCTGTCCATCCATCCATCCAACCATCCTTCCATTTGTCTATCTATCTATCCATCCATCCATCCATCCATCCAACCATCCTTCCATCCTTCCATCCTTCCTATCATTCTATGCATCGTTCTATCTATCTATCTGTCTATCTATCTATCTATCTGTCTATCCATCTATCTGTCTGTCTGTCTGTCTGTCTGTCCATCCGTTCCGTCCATCTGTTTATCTTTAGGCATCTATTTCTTTCTCTGCCTATGTGCCTGTCTGGTATTTTTCAAAAGAATTTCTTTAAATAAGAGGTGGTAGAATTAAAATGAATTTAAATTCAACTTTGAATTGCAATCCTTCATCCTGTTTGCTTCTGCGTTTTACATTCAGGAATGGTTATTTTAAAAGCATTCTCAATTAAATACTAAAAGCCACACAACCCTATTTCATACAGAAATTGGCCATAGGTTTTGCATGTACATTATAGTAGGTATGTATTTGTGGGCAGGCATCTTTTAGTATGTATGTTTTTCTCTTTGCTATTATATTCAGTATGTGTGCATGTGTAGTCTCTGCACATATTAATAAAACACTAGTGGCAGGCATGCTTGTCTGTGCATTCTGAGCTCTGGGTAATACATTATGGAACAAAGAAACAAAGGACCAATATGAACTCAGTGTAGACTGTTTCAACCCTTGTCTCTAGGGCTCTGTAACACTAATTAGAGAAAAGGCCCTCTTGCCCTCTGTCCTCTTTATATTCCCTTCTCCTTGCTCATCCCCCCATCCCTATGGATTTGAGGAGGAGGCTGGCAAGGGCACCTCCCCCTTTCAGATGAGTGTCTAGGGTCTTTAAGGGTTGGTCCCACAAGAAAAAAGAGGGGTAAACGTCATGTCAGGCTTGTGTCCAGATGGAGGAGGAAGAAAAACATAGCTGTGGGAGTGATCGAGAGAGTCTTTTCTTGCAGTGCTAACATGCAGAAAGAGGCTAATCCATATTAGCTGCACAAAAGCATAGCAGATTAGTGCATGTGTTCATTAAAATGCATTTAAAAACCTTTTAATATGACCTAACAGACTAGAGAAAGAGAAGTTCATGGGAAAACAGAATTCCACGCTTGTGTGCAATCTTCTGTTTTCAAGATTAGGACCAGTGATGTTTCCTTTAGTCCTTAGAAGATGCATCTAAGTTGTCAATGCTTTATTTTTAATTGCTGGTCCGTGTGGAGAGAGAGAGATTGTAGAGGCTAATAAGGCTATGCTAACCAGCATCAGATGGTTTTAAAGTTGCATCATGTCTAACTGTTGTTGTATCATGCACTATTTGCAGTGCACTGTTCTTTAAAAGAACATTACAGGTTCAATAAACATTAAGCTCGATCAGCACCTTTTGTAACATAATGTAGCAATGGAAGTAAATGGGGATGTGAAGATTTATAAATTATATTTTTTTTACAGTTGTTTTAGGATTTATGGCACTGTCATGACAGCGATATTGTAAAATCGGATAAATTTTTAACAGAAAAAAACTGGGTGCATTTTTTTTCTGTGATGTTAACATGCATTATCTTCGTATTCGTTTTTAAAATTTAAATAGTCCTTGTGCATTCCTACAAAGATCCCAGCCTAGACTCAATGGAAAAAAATACCTCTAGCTACATTTTCGTTCAGACTTCAAAAACATACCAGTGCATACAATGCAATGCCGTTTGCAGCTCAACTGACATCTTTTATTTTCTTTATTTTCTTTACGCAAATAATTTAATTATATGTGCACATATTGTTTAATTGTTTAAGACTTAATTTCACTTAGTAGCTTGCAGAATACTATGTTATGAACATTTTTTTACCATAGTGCATCATTTGTAACCTAATAGATTTTAATATTTGCATCACAACCAGCTCCATATATACTCTTTTTTTTCTGACATAGTAAACTTGCTTGGTAGCTCACCTGGTACAGCATTGCACTTGTGATGTAAAGCGCTTGGGAATCGGGAGTCCTGTGGAACATGAGTCACAATAAAACATCTCAAAGACTAGAAGAATCTAAAATTGCATGGTTGCTTTAGGAAATTAGTTTTTATCTCATGTTTGCTTTTGTTAGGGTTGGGTTTACTGTGGGTGATACTGTATGTTATTTCCAAACGCAATGTTGCACTTTTAGTGCCACAATTTGAAAGTGTTGCAAAATGTACAAGAAGCATTGTCATTTTGCAGAGATGTTGCAAAGGAAAGTTTTTTTTTTTTTTTTTTTTTTTTTTTATACAGTGAGTCTGGGTTGAAAACTCCAAGCACAGAAAAATAACATATTGTAATAAAATAGGGCTACACCACCACTTCTTGGCCCTGTCTGCCGTCTTGTGATCGTAATATGGATGAGTGGAAAGCAGGAAATTGACTGTTCTGTGCCCATTTGATATCCTCTTTTATTCCTACTAGGATAGCTTTGATTCTTGTTAAGCCAACATCTTGATTCTTGTTAAGCCTACATTAACCGTTCATAGGCTTCAGCGCCCCAGTCAAAGACTCTTTCCCTTGTCTAATGGGCCTTCAGAAAAGAGTAGACATGCATTTTGAGATGCTAAGTCTTTGAAAGCATCAAGGTAAAGTGCTAATAGATATAAACGGGGATCCCTCTGACAGCGCCAAGCAGGCATTCTTTGGCAGCGGAGTAGAAGATTGTTTAGCCTGCATGACTAGCATCAGCTAATGGGATTTTCTTAGGTGTGCGATATCGACTGTGCTCTCTGATTTGACAAATAGTATTGCAATATTTCGAGGTTTGGCTATCACTTAACTAATGCATCATCTCTGCAGTAAGCAATAAGCGTTTTGCTGATCAGGCATCATCTGTGAAATACATATCTGGCCAATGGCATATACTTGACGCAGGACTAAGTCCTCCACCGTAAGTGTCTTGAAAGCATTGTTACTGCAAGCCTCCATCAGTATTTGTCATGTTTATAACTGCCTCCCTTTTTGATTTTTTTTTTTCCATGTACCACCATCTTGATGAGAGGCATCCGCTCCGTGCTTCATTCCCGTAATGGCCTCGCTTGACTGTATATCATACGCCGGGTGATTTAATCTGCCACTTTGCTGTTAATGCACAGAAAGTGACTCAAATTTCATGGCTGCTGGAGTCAACCGCTGCTTTATTGTTATTAGCGTCATGCTATTGCCACCACCTCTGAATGCAATAAGCATAAAGCAGCTATTCTTCCAGGCGAACGTCAAAGGGAATGTGAGGGACAAGCTGTGCATGGTTTGTATGAAAAATTTAAACCTGAATAGGGGATTCACATCCCTGGCGTGACTGCTGCTAAATGCTGATTGAATTGGTGAAGGTTAATGCAGCCAGCCTGCAAAGTTGCACCCACTACAGCATGCTAAGAGTGGACAGCTTGTTACACAAGTGTTCATTTTTCCTCATGACTTCTCATTTTTTTTCCAGTAAACACAGAATTCACAGTTCACCTGAATTTGATTAGCTGACCCCGCGGTTTGTTTACGTTACGTTTCCGAGGTCGATTGGTGTTCCGAGTCAGCTCCCAGTTCGACCACGGTTCATAGAGCAGGGCCGTGTAAACAGCTGGCTTGTATTCGGTAATTCGATTTGAAATCTACTGTCGTAAAATTTAATTTGATGATAGTAATGTGATATTCCTAACTCAATTCATTTCATTTGCTTGCTGTTGATTTGTTATTCACTGGAGGATTTTTCTTCCTCAACTTCACTTCTCCTTTCCATCGCCCTTGTAAATCTTGATTTCCTGTTTTAACTTGTTAAAATTAAAAGTGTCTGTTTAATTTCAGCAAGGTTGTATCTTTAAAATACTACCTGAGTGGTAAACAGGATTTACCATTTCCCTACAGCTCATGTTCATGTCGAGGAAGAAGGGTCTTATCTAGGGAAACGATTGGTTATTTTAAAAAAAAAAAAAAAGATTTATATACTTTTTAACCTGAAATGCTCATCTTGTCTAGCTCTGCGTGAACTCTGTGTATTCTGGTTCATAACAGTCAGGGTAGGTGGAAAAACTCCCATCTCATTTTCTTCTCCAACTTCGAAATCATCCTGCATCGCTGTTTTACCTTTTTTTGTAAAGGGCGTCTGAGGTTCTTTGCATGTTCACTTTGTAAACAAAGTTGGTACTTCTGGGTCGGTACTTCTGCAGCGATGTAGGATGATTTTGAAGTCGGAGGAGAAAATGAGATGGGAGTTTTTCGACATACCCTGTCTTGAACTGAAATACACAGAGTTCACACAGAGCTAGACAAGACGAACATTTGAGGTTAAAAAGTATATAAATTGCCAATTTTTTTTTTTTTTTAGAAAATAACCGATCGTTTTGCTAGATAAGACCCTTCTTTCTCGGCTGGGATCATTTAGAGCCCTTTAAACTGCATTTTGGAAGTTCAAACTCAGGGGCACAGTAAAAGTCAACTATATGGAGAGAAGTCCTGAAATGTTTTCCTCAAAAAAACAAACAAACATAATTTCTTTACGACTGAAGAAAGAAAGACGTGAAATTAGTTTCGTTAAAGTGAATTTTAATTTAATTAGTCATTTCATTCATTGAATGACATCCGTTTAGTATTACTGTATTACCATGAAGTTATCATTACTTCTGATAGGCCAAATAAATATATATAAATCTAAATATATACACTACCGTTCAAAAGTTTGGGGTCAGTAAGACTTGTAATAGTCTTTAAAGTAGTCTCTTATGCTCATCAAGGCTGCATTTATTTGATTAAAAATATAGAAGAAAAAAAACAGTAATATTGCAAAATGTTTTTACAATATAAAATAATGTTTTTTATTTTAACATACTTTAAAATAGAATTTATTCCTGTGATGAAAAACTGAATTTTTATCAACTGTTACTCCAGTCATAAGTGTCACATGATCCTTCAGAAATCATTCTAATATGCGGATTTATTATTAGAATGATCAATGTTGGATAATATCAACAGTTGTGCTGCCAAATATTTTTTGGAACCTGTAATTTCTTTCATGAATAACAAGTTTAAAAAGTACAGTGTTTATTCAAAATATAAATATTTTATAACAATGTAAATTATTTATTATTAACTTTTAATAAACTTTTAATTATTAATTTAATACATCCTTGGTGAATAAAAGTATTAATTTCTTTAAAAAAAAAAAGAAACAATAAAAATGTACTGACCCCAAACTTTCGAACGGTAGTGTATATATATATAGGCGCAGCTTATGAGATTTTGTCCTCAGCCAAAACTATTTGCTCTTTGCTCAGTGAACCCTTTTTATTTTCTTTATTTTACAAAAGCATATTGTTTTGTTGTTATTATGACTATACACAAATAAAAGTAGACCCTTTTGCTGTTTCATACCTTATTTTTATCTGTACGATCAAACATGACAAAGTTTTTTAGTTCTTTTCGCGGCCGTCAAAAAAAAAACGAGACAGACCGTACCGGTGCGGGCTTCGACCCCAGAGGGTTAATAAGTTAGATTTTCCCAAAACTAATTATATTTCATTTTTAACCAGTGGAGAACTGAACTGGCACCGGCACCCTGGAGCTCACATCTTCAAAAATATTGAAGCAAATTTTCTTTATCTCTTTATCTTTAACAAATCTTTAACCAACTGCATATTTCATGTCTAAAAAAGTACATTCTCACCTAAAACACTCTTAAAACTACATTCTGTGACACAAAATCAGTATTATTTATAAAATTATGATGGATTTGTTCACTCAACAGCCATATTTGCAACGCCTCAGGGTAGCTCATACAAGACCAAGTCCTATCTAAATGAATGGGGGAATACTGAAATTTCAAAAACGACTCGCTGAACTCACATATTTCAAATCAGCAACAAAATCTGAAATGAACTGACCCGTGAATGTTGTTTCTTATGCTCAAATAGCATTTAAAAAGCTTATTTTTCAGGCTAGACCAGCTAATGCGCATGCGCTTATGATGCATATGCACACTGGCTGGTCTAGCCTCAGGTGTCAATGGAAAACTGGAGCTTATAATGGCCGCTGCAGTGATGCAATGACTTTAGCAATCAGCAACTGGCTCTTTCATTTAGAAGGTGGGACTATTCTGCCATATTGCGTGTTGCAGTTTCTTCCATTCATAAATATAGGAGTGAACAATAGTCTTTGCCGTCTGCCAAAAAAAACCACAAGCAGAGTGATACAAACAGTGAAACGGTTGCCGTTCCGATATCACTAGAAAATCACACTCCACTCAGCCAATCAAATTCGAGGACCGGATACATAATAATAATAATAATAATAATAATAATATACATAACTGGTGTATATCTATATATGCTATTAAATAACAAGTACGCTGTGGCCTAATTTTAAAATGAATGTTTTTGTAATGTGTGAAGTTAAAAGTTAATGATTTACTGATGATAAATGATATCTGTGAGATTTTTTTTTTCCCCCAGTCAAGCAGTTGTGATTTATAATAAAAAAAAGCATAATTCTCAGTCAAGCCCTGTAGCTTTTTGCAGCAGAGAAAAGAGGTGATCTGGTCATAGATTTTGGGCGCTAATTGATTAACAGTATTGACATAGTGACCGCAGCTTAGCTGAAAAGACTCAAATTGCCCATCAGAAATCAGTCCTGTGCTAATGCAGTCTCCAGTGTAACCACGCCGTTGTTTTCCTGCACTTAAACCTTCCACTCTTTTTCTTCGTCTTTTTTTTTCCTCCATCCCTTGCTTTTCCTCAAGGGGGCTTATTATACACTTCTGGAGCTCTATGAGGAGGCAGGGAATCTCTCAGTGGGAAGCCTGAAAGCCCAGTTTGCGGCTGGGGTAAGTCTGCAGGAGCATCTGCTGCCTGCGGCTGGGTTGGAGCTCTGACGCGTGGGTCTGGAGAACTATTCCAGAGCCGCTGTAGTTCAGATGAATGCCAGCGGATTAACATATCTAACACGGTGGAGGAAGGCAGGGCTGCCGGATAAAAAAAAAAAAAATAAAAAAAACACCCAGAAATGCTTGTGTCCACATTCAGATCTACTAGCGTGAAATGCAGCAGCATATGGTAGGCGAGGGGACACACGTGCTGCAGCCAGATACATCACACTCGATTTTCCCGTCCTTTGTCTTTCCCGTTTCTGCCTCTCGGTCTTTTCATCTGATTCTGTCCTTCTATCTGTTTCTTTCTTCCTGTTGCACTCTGCCTCTTTCCCTCATTTGTGTCAAACGTGCATGCAAAGTGGCTTATGCAAATACTCATGTACACGAGCATGTAAAACCATATGGATCTCTCGTAGTACGATAAGAGATGGCACACAGCATGTACCCCACGCACACGCGCACTCGCCTGCACAAAGAGAGAGATTTATTTCTCAGTTCCCCTCCCCTTTTTCCTCTCTTCCTGGCCTGACACAGCCCTTGGATCTATTCCCAGAGCTGACCCCTTAGTGGGGACATTGATGTAGGCTTGCTAATGATGAGAAATGGAACCATAATGCCGGCTGTTAAACCTCGGGGGCGCACAACAAATGTGCTTCCGAGACCCGGCATTTGTCTCTGAATAGATTAGATCCTAGCTGTGGTAACCTTATATTTAATCTCTCTACCTCTCTCTCTACCTCCCTCTCTCCCTTCGCTGGGCCAGTAGCTGTTCCTCATGATAAATAATACTTTATCATCCTCTGCCGCGGGCGCAGCCGTCCTGCTTTAACCGTTGCCGTTCTGGAAGAACAATGCGATGCTTTTGTCTTCACGTGTGTCATCCTTCGTACTTCGGATGACGACGCCGGATATTCAGCGTTGCGTTCTACATTTACATGCCGCGCAAGTCCCATGAGCATTTTACCTGGGCGTCCAATTTGGATGTTCTCCTTATGGAATGATAGCATTCCAGCCGCTAGAATAATGTGAAGAATTTAGAACACATGTTGTTCAATTTAGTCCGCCTCGTCGTCTTGTTAGTGCGTCTCCCGCGTTCAGTTGTAGGAAAATGAGAGCAAGTTATATTAAGTCTCTCTGAGGAGTTTTTTTTTTTCCATCCAATCAGTGTGAACACCTTTTTTCTGTGACATTGTTCTGAAAGCTCTCAGAAAGCGAGATCATATCCTTGTTATTCTCCTCAGAAAAAAAAAAGAGAGCGGCAACGACACGGAAATCTGATAAATTGGCGCCACAACATATTAAATTATCAATGCACATGAAAAATTCATTCTAGAATGCCTTTCACACTTTCTGAGTCAGTGCGCAATTTACTTTTATCTTGTTAAGGCAGGGAAATTTTATTATGGAAAAATAATGCCACTGTTTTTTTCCCTCCCTAGACTCTCTCTTTCGCTCCCAGTTTCTCTCTCTGATCCATTTTAAATGGTTGCAGTAATGGTGCAGAAAAATAGGCTGAAAATGAGAAATCGCTCATGAGTAGTTATAAATATTCATGTGAACGATAACTATGTTAGGCTGCTTTCCTGAGTTCTTCTGTTGTAAAAGTCTGTGCCCACCACAGAAACGTCTTATCTTGATGATTCTTGGTTAGTCTCAAAGTTCTGAAAGGCCTTGGTTCTAGAATGTTTACGTTTCCAAACGCTGTACTTGTTGAATGTGCATTTCTTACGAAACACGACTGGTGGAATGTGCAGTATAATCGTGCACGTTCTTTAGCCAACAAACCGGACGACTTCAAAAGGCATAATTTTGCTGCCATGTGGCCAAACGCTAACCAATGATTAAAGAAAAATTTGTGTAAGCACTTTGATAAATCACTTCCTGTGGATGCAGAACAGAAATCTGGAATGGCTTGTATCAATTTCGGATGCTGATTTGAGTGATTTATGGCTGTAATTCTAAATCACGCTCTCTGTGTGGAGCACGTATTTCTTATTAATAATAATGTGGTTGTAATATTTATTTATTTGCACATGAATAAAAGCAAACGTCCTTTCGTAAATACAAATACACATACAATATCCAATCCACTCATTTATCTCTTCTAAATGACTCTGTCACAAACAAAAACCATGTAAAACAGATGCAAAGGTGTTTGGGAGAGTCCAAAAATGGCCATGTTGTTCCCATCTGTCAGCGTAGGATTTTTTAAATCAGTAAAATGAGTGTCAGGAGGTCATATTATTTGTACATGAACATAATTTTGTCATCATTTACTTAAGCTAATGTTATTTTAAAACCATATGCTGTTTTTAGTGCAGCATGAAGGGAAAAGTTTCATGCTCTTCCCTTTCCAAACGATGACAAATGTACTGTCCACATGTGTAAACCCCTGAAAAGGACAAAAACGCCTTAAAAGTAGTTCATATGACTGTATATGTGACCCTGGACTACAAAACCAGTCATAAGTGTCGTTTTTTTTTTTTTTTTTTTTTTTAATTAAGATTTATGCATCATCTGAAAGCTGAATAAATAAGCTTTCCATTGACGTAAGGTTTGTTAGGATAATATTTGGCCGAGATACAACTATTTGAAAATCTGGAGTCTTAGGGTGCAAAAAAATCTAAATATTGAGAAAATCACCTTTAACCCTCTGGGGTCTGAGGGTGTTTTGGGGGCCTGACAAAGTTTTGACATGCCCTGACATTTTTGCTTTTTTCAGTTGCTTATAAACATATAAAAGGCTGAAGTCTGAAAACACTGTATTCAGCACAAACTGGGCTACAGTAATAGGCCATAAAACACATAGAGGACATTTGTTCACAAGACTTTTGAGAAGTGAATTTTATAGCCTAGAGTTTTTGCTTCAAAATTGTGTGAAAATCATCTTGTTTACTCACTCACAGAAAACAATATATTGATTTACATTTTTGAAAACAGTTGTCCAAATGAAGTTCTTAGCAGTGCATATTATGAATCAAAAATTAAGTTTTGACATACTTACGGTAGGAAATGTACAAAATATCTTCATGGAACATGATCTTTACTTGATATCCCATTGATTTTTGGCTTAAAAGAAAAATTGATCATTTTGACCCATACTGTTTGGCATATTGTTGGCTATTGCTACAAATATACCCATGCATGACTGGTTTTGTGGTCCGGGGTCATATATAAGTGTTCTAATGTCACATTTGTGGGATGTATGTAATGAAATGCTATCACTGATACTTTAGAAGTCGAATGACTTGTTTATGTGGGATTTGAACCGATTCAGTCTGATTTTTAAATAAATTGTCCTTCATAGCTGTTTTTCCCCCTTGTGAACCAGGTGATTCATTTCACAAGTCTGACTGATCTACGTTTTTGTCTCCTGGAGGCCAAGAATATCAATAAATAACTATATAAAATTCTGTCTGTTCTTCACACAAAGCTATTGTGTCTTTCAAGGACTTGGAATGAAGATTTGTGCTTTTTAAAGCATAACAGATGTGGTCACTATGAATTTGTATGGAAAGAAAGCAATGTGACATTTCTTCTTTTGTGTTCTGCAGAAGAAAGAAAGTCCTATGATTTGGAATGACATAGGGGTGAGTAAATAATGACAGATTTTTCATTTTCGGTGAGCTATGCCTTTAAACCTCCCTCATTTATGCTGATCTGCCATGTTTGGTGATGCAAATTGCTGTAACTTGCCCAAGGTGTTCCATCATCAGAGGGGCATAATTATCTTCGGCAACAACCAATATTGGATTGTTAAGCCTGAGGATGAGATGCCCAATGAGGCCTGCGCTCTCTCTCTCACTCTCTGTCTCTCTCTCGGTTGAGCTCTGACAGATGAATCTACAGGGAAAGATAGCTGAAAGGCAACCTGAGGCAACTGGAGCGTCTTTCTCTCACTCTGCCTTTTTCTCTCTCTCCCTTCCCTTCTCTATCCCTAGCTTGGTCTCTCCTCTTCCTTTCTGTTTTTGTCTTTATATCACTCAGAACGTATGTGCATCTGATGGAGCTTTTGTTGCAAACCGGCTTGCACTGCTGGATCGTTCTTTCAAGCTTTACATGACTTTGAATTTCCAGTTCTGTCCTTCATTCCACAGATCTTCTCTACGCACGATAATAGCTAGCCAGAGGAAAGTTAAAATCGTTCTTCTGTCATCAGATGTGCCTAGTAGCAAAAACGGATCTATAGACTGATTTTCCAAAGGTTCCCTTGGCAAAGTGAAAAGCTATTACTGTCGACGTGTGGCACATCTGCGGTGCTAATCTAAAATTCTGTTTGTCTCAGTGCTAAGGTTAGTGCTGGAACGTGATTTTGTATCTTTATGAACATATTCTAGGCAGGGTTCCTCAGAGATGAAATTTCATTGTTTCAAAACGATTATTATTTGTTGTACAAGTTTGTTTATCCATGCATCGTCCTCCCTTGCTTGATTCAAAGGCCTCAAGCTATTGTTGGAACTGAGATTTCATTTTTTTTATGAATTATTTTTGCATGATGCTTTCTGTAGCCATTTACAAGATTTGATTTGATTTTCTCATAGCAATAAACCAATAAAGATAATATGACAATTATTCCATTCAGAGGACATCAGATGTACCCCATTCATGATCTCTCAGTTGTCTTTCTGTTGGTTGTAAGCGAATGCGTATCTCCGTCCCATGTACTGTTTTTCTCTGAATGCCTGATGGTTTTAATAGGAAGTGTGTAGGAAAGGGGATGACCTATAATCACAATCAGCTGGTCAATAATTACAAGCTGTGCATTCCATGCAAAAACTTCCTAGAAGCACCGCAGACATTGCATGCTTTACAGACCAGGCCACACTATTTAGCCGCCGGTCAAAGCAAAACAAGAACATTGGTTGGTTAGTTTGCAACACTGTTTTAGTGTTTAAAAGATGCCATTCATTTGGATTTCATTAAAGCCAGCCACAGCTTCGATCCCTTGGTGATAAAATTGCTTTGATTCAGTCAAGCTGTATTACATTGTCTGCACAGTTTATAGGTCAAGCCCTCAATAAAACCCAAGATGTTCAATTCTTCTTTCTGAAAACAGTTAATAAAGGTTTCTCTTTAGATTTTGTGTCCTTTACTCTCGGCCTTTGGCACTTGTGCCCATTTATTTGATTTGACTGCCGAGCAAATTTGATCTCGCAGAATTGACCCACTTGCGGAACAGACTCAGACTTATCATCCCTTTCAAACAGATTCAGAAACTGTCGGAACCCATTTTATCTAGTTGTGACAAGGTGAAATTGTCACAAGTGACATCTCAATAATTTTGAGTGGAAATTTCAATTGCACAAATTCTTGCTTTCTCGAGTAGTATTTTTTTGGTCCTTTATTTATTTATTTTTATTTTTTATATATAATACACTGAAAAAAATAAAGTCTCTTCTGCTCACCAAGCCTGCATTTATTTGATTGAAAGTACAGCAAAAACAGTAAAATTGTGAAATATTTTGACTATTTAAAATAACTGTTTTCTATTTGAATTTTTTTAAAATGCAATTCACGATTCTGAGTTTTTAGCATCATTATTCCAGTCACATGATCCTTAAAAGAAATTATAATATTTATATTTAATATTTAATATCTTTTTTTTTTTATAATAGCTGTTTGATTAACTAGGTGAATAGGCATATATATATATATATATATATATATATATATATATATATATATATATATATATATATATATATATATATATATATATATATATATATTAAAATGTAATTTATTCATGTGATTTTAAAGCTGAATTTTTAGCATCATTATTGCAGTCACATGATCTATAAAAAACATTCTAATATTCTGATTTGCGGCTCAAAAACATTTATT
This sequence comes from Cirrhinus mrigala, assembly GCA_036247105.1. NCBI lineage: Eukaryota > Metazoa > Chordata > Actinopteri > Cypriniformes > Cyprinidae > Cirrhinus > Cirrhinus mrigala. The sequence continues at coordinate 37,122,156 of CM070011.1, read as the reverse complement.
ATTATTATTATTATTATTATTATTATTATTATTATTATGCTGAAAACAGCTGAGTAGAATTTTTCAGGTTTTTTTGATGAATAGAAAGTTCAGAAGAACAGCATTTATCTGAAATTGAAATCTTTTGTTAACATTATAAATATCTCTATCATTACTTTTTATGTTTATGTTCTTAATGAAAATTGTTGTTGCTGCTGATCTTGCTGTTTGTGAACAGCTCACTGGAATTGTACAGAAAAACACTTTGACATCTATAGATCTAAGGTTTAGGGGAAAATGTGGACATTTTTACATTTTACATTTAAGTCGTTTATGTGACATTTATAAATGTCTGCTAGAGTGAGATTTCATTCTCTCGGGAAAAAAAGAACAAGAAGGCTGGTATGAATTAAACTCCGCCTCTCATACATCGATTGCTTTGGTCTTGTCCTGTGCATGTTTTTTTTAACACACCCAGCGGAGTGGCCGCTTGAAGCGCACTTCAGTGCGCGCTCACGGAACACTCGCTCCCGTATGTGCCTGGAGAGCCTCGCGCAGCGGAGGCGCCGGACGCGCTCAATTCGTGTGGGGACTTTTAAAACCTTTCAGATACGTCGAAAACCAACGGATTCGCTCACTTATTCGAGATAAACGAGATTACCAAGTGCTCAGATCCATGGAATGTTGTTCTGCGGTGTTTTTGCCTGTGAAATTGAGCGGTACTTCTGCTGGGAATCTATTGTTAATGATCTGTCATAGGAGCTTCTACGACTTGGGATTCATATCTGTCGCCTTCACCTTACCTTGACTAAAAACCTGATTCTATCCACCTGAGTGAGGAATGTATGACTCATTGCTGAACAGATATCAGTCTGTCTGATCTGTCGTTGAAAATATCCTCCGCTTCTGACAGCTTTCGCCACCGCAGTCGTTAAAAACGTTCCTCTGAAGATTTATTGTTGGGACAGGTTCGTATTTCTTGTCCGCCTTCGGTCGGTAGAGATCTACGGGAGCTCGGCGAAAGAAATCTGCCTTAGCTTTCATAAGGCATATACTGGATGTAACGGAATTGCTTTTTATTTCGCACCTTCATCGGTTTGACTATTTTTCTCCGATGGAAGCCAGTCTAATATAGAATTCGGTAAGATGTTTTCCATAAAGTATGAGCCTGTGATAATGAATGCGTCTTAAATGCTTCTGAAACCTTGTTATATTTCGCGGGCAATAATTTGATCAACGCAGTCTTTTTGAAATGCTGTTTTAATAAGAAAAGAGGGGAAAAGACATGAAAAAACACACCGCATGTATCTGAAGTCTTATAAATGAGGTTTTGTTTGAATTTAACAGAGGTTCAGGTTTTGTTCCAGAGACTGAAGGTGTTTTTTCCCCTCACGCATTGATATCACAAGCAATTTACTGCCTGAAGTCATTGTGTTTTATTCGGTTTTAATGCCGTTATTGTGTGCGCTTTGTGTTGTGTTTATTCAGCATCAAATGATGAATAAGCATCTGAAATCTTTCTTTCTTTCTTTCTTTCTTTCTTTCTTTCTTTCTTTCACATTTGTCAAGATCTGACGCTTTGTATTGAGATTCTTTTTTTCTTTACTTAATTTGTTGCTCTGACTTTGCATGGGTCAGTGACGTGTTGCTTATTTTTGTCCGTTTGTCTATTAAATTATTTAACATAAATAAATTCAAATTTAAAATACAAAAGCGATTTAAATACACGTTTTCTGTTAAACATTGTTTTTAATTTCTGAATTAAAATTATTTTGGCTATTTTTTCTAGTGGTTTAAGAAAAAATGTCTTGTTGGTGTAACCATCTAAGGATTTTTTTAAATTATTTTTATTAATTTTAAAAAGTCTGAAAGCTTACTTTGGTATAATCTTTTATTGTTATTTATTAAAAATAGATAAAGAAGACGAATAGGCAGTTATGTGATTTAAAAGTGTTAATATTTAAAACTTTGATCTGCCAAATCCATGTCAGTGTGGTAATACCAGCCTCCAGGAAGCCATTTTGCATGTGACAAGAAAATTGTAAAATGATTATTGACCCCTTTAAACCCTAGCAGTATTTTCAAGGTCATTGAGTTTCATGAAAATATCACATATTTTGTAAAGAGGTGCATTTTGTTCAGATCAAATGGAGTAACTCAGAAATGATATTATTTATTAACCAATAAGTAATAAAATCAATGCATTATTTCCAAAAACAAAACAATTAAATGCCTTGAAAATGTTGAAAACACTGCTCAAGTTGTGTAAACTGAATACTTCAGTAGTTCTTACTTGGTTACACCACTTGATTTTTATAGGCACTAAGTCAATGTTCCTGGTACAAATGTTAGTTTAAAGTATGAATTCACAATACAACTTTTTATGTCCTTTTTATTATTCTCCTTTTTTGTCATTGACCCATTTACATTTCTTTTCTGTTTCATTACACACATGGTTTACATTTGTGAAGCTCTGGCATTGTATATTGAGTTGCATTCATTTCATATTACACAGGATATCTAGACTCTACCTAATCAGACGTTCAAGGTTACCCATAAGTCCTTTGCATATAAACTGCGCCTTGAGTGTTTGGGCTTCCTGAGCCTGCCATTTTGATGTCAAAACTAACTTTTTATACCAGTTGATATAGTTGGCTACATTTCTGGACATGAAACAAAATATGAGAGACCTTTAGCTTAATTTGTGTTAAGATAATGCGTGAAACATCATATGGTGATGTAAACAGCTTGCCTCGGGCTGGGTAGAGCATAGATCAGAGTTTGTGGTGGTTTGTTGTCTGTCTGCATTAGCACTTTGAATGAGATTTGCATAAAGGATTTGCATAGAGACCATTTAAGATACTCACAAATCATGTTTATGGCTCGCACTGCATCGTTTTACATTGCGGGTGCTTCACGTGTTGATATATGATAATTATATGTTACTCGCGTAGCATAATATTTTATGAATGCACAGTTAATGCAGCAAATTGATTGCCGCATTGCTCAGCGTTATGATTTACAGCTTTTACATCCAGAAGTGGATATAGACTGTACCTATTTCACATGAGTGTTCCTCCTCTCTGAACTGTCAGGGATTTTTGAGACTTGGTCAGGTGGCTGTGAGTTTCCGGAATTCAATATGTATGCTTTGGTGGTTGAATATGGATGAAAGATTTATACTCTGATTTTTACTTTCATTACACCATGCAGCAAGACTTTTATAGGCTATTTGTGATATGAAATAGCAGTAAGTGAAGCAGAATTGCAGTGAGTGTTAAAAGGGCGCCCAGTCACCTTCACCTTCCTCTCCGACAAATCAAATGTATATTTCTTCATTTTTTTCCTGTGGCCAGAGGCTAATCTTTAATCTTGCGCAGATGCAGCTCTGGAATTAGCTTGCAAACGCTCCCTCGTTCGTATCTTCAAACCCTCCACTTATCAGGCGCGGAGAGCTGATATGGCGGGGGCCTGGCTCGGCAGTCCTGATAAGAGGGTGAGGAAAAATCTGCCAGCTATTTGTAATATAAGAGTCGAGGCAGATCACAGCCTAGCCTGATATGACAGACCTTCCGGCACGAAGCTAACATCTTGAGTCCTCTTAGTCCGTGGAGAAATAAATGGAGTTTTGTAAGCGTAAGACGTGATAAAGGTAGACAAGCGCCGAGCAGGAAAGGGAAATGTGTGTTTGCGTCTAATCTCCATAGTGACTTGATTTATTCGACTGTAAACTGGAATCATTAATATCGGTTATGAGGGATTTTTTTTTTTTTATGTTAATGTTATCAGGGTTGTTACTGTGTACATTAGCTATCGCATAAGATAAACTATCCTGAATTTTGATAATGTGTTATTCCGATAAGGATGTGACGTATTACTTCATAATTTTTCACTTTTTTTTTTTTTTTTACTTTATATTATTATATTATATTATATTATCATATATTATATTAAATTGTTTCTCTAGTAATATAGCAATATTAATGTGATAATTTTTCCTTCAGTAGGCCTCCTAGAAATTTTTATCTTATTTTATTTTATCTCTAGTAATAGGTGATTTTTCTGAGCCTATACTCTATTTTGTAGGATGTGACCTTTTCTATGTGTAAAATGCATTGAGATTTTGCAGTTTTGAGATCGTCAGACAATGGACTGCCATAACAATATAGCCCATTTTTCACCTTTTTTCTCTTTTCCCCCCTCATCTTATCACTTTACTCTTGGTAAAGCCCTTTAAGCTTTGTAATGTCCCATCCTCTTTTTTTTTTTTTTTTTTTTTCTCCGTCCTGTCATTTTTTTTTTTTTTTTTTCTGCTAAATGTCAAACGCTCACACACGCTTCCACACAAGCACATAACAGCAGCATGCCAAGGCCTTTTGAATACCTCCAGGTATTGCTGAAGTCATAGGTCAGTGACTCACTGGCTGGGTGAGCTGGATTTCAAGCTGGCTGCACACAGCGGATGCAGCTGAACGGGGCCCTGTGCACACGGCATGCTGTGTTTGCCCGCCACGGAGACGCTAAAGCTGGATGTCAGGGAGTTATCCTCCCTGCTTGGGTCACGCTGGCCGGCTGTGCTGCTGCTGTTGTTGTTTTGTCAAAGCCTTGCAGATTAACCACAGCCACTACACTTCAAACACAGAGGCAGGCGGATGAATAATTCCTAGACCTCGCTCTTTAATCTCGTGTGATCCCGTTCCAATTAGCCATTGTGTACGGGTGCATAGAGCCTCGCTTTTTTGTGCAATAAAAGAATGGCACACCAAAGGCGTCTTGCCTCTTTTGTGCAGGGTGTCTCATTCTCTACCTACAATGTGTTTCATCTGGAGTGTAGGTGGGTCTGTTTGCAGGCCTGAAAGAGTTTCTATATTCGTGAATGATTACTGAGATTCTAGAACAAATGAAGATTTTATTTGTCCCAAATGCGGCCTTTTCCTGCATTCCTCAGCGCTGTGCTTTCCGGTCAGGCACTTGTGTGTCTTTTGTCACCTTTATAGCTCATAATTAAATGTGCCTTGTGCGATGTCGAAAATTATGGAAGCTCACGACCCAGACATGCTATTTACCAGCTGTTCCCTAATAATAGAGGAAAGAGACCGGAGAGTAACACTGCACGGCACCTGAGAGAATGCCACATTGGTCTAAATTCAATTATACTGTTTAGGAAATTCGTTGCTGGAGCTGCGCCCTTAAAAATAAGATTTTTATTAGTTTTGATGGTTCCATGAAGACCCTTTAACATCCTTTGGAACTTTCCAACGGACAAAAGGTTCTAAATAATGGAAAAATGTTCTTTTCACAAAAAATGGTTCTTTTTAAGAACTGTTTACTGGAAGGTTCTTTTGGGGGTTTAAAATACTTTTGCTATTGCATCGCTACTAAAACCTCATCTTAGTACCTTTTTTCTAAGAATGTAGGTGCTTATTTTACACCTGCCTTACACTCTTAAAAATAAAGTTGCTTTGCAATGCTATAGAAGAACCTTTTTTGTCATATGGTTCCATAAAGAACCTCTAACATCTGAAGAACCTTTCTGATTTACAAAAGGTTCTTTGTGGCAAAAGAAGGTTCTTCAGATTATAAAAAGGTTAGAAAGAGTGAATGGCTCTTTGTGGAGCCAAAAATGATAGTTCTATGGCATCACTGTGAAGAACCTTTTAAAGCACCTTTATTTTTAAGAGTGTAGGATGTACAGGATAGGAAGTACACCTAACAATTATTTAACTTATGAATTATTATTAAGCAGACTTCAATATGACAACTGGGAATGTCAGTAATGAAGATTTGGCATTTGCTGTGACTTTTAGATCCAAAGCAAACTACTGAACTGCATTTACGAATATTTTATAGTATCTAAGCTTCTTCTGGTTTAAGTGTGGCTGATAAAGTGCACTGAAAATCTGAAAGTGGTTCCGGAAGTTTTGTGAAAAATGGCACTCTCTTAGCTGGAGGTCTCTGAGGCTTTTACAGATGCTAAGTCAGATGTGCAGTGATTGTTTCAGATTTACCGCCTTCTCTTCTTTTCTGGGCATCTGCGTTCTCCCATTCACTGCTCTCATATTTCCTTTTAAGCCCTTTCACTGGCACTGGATTAAATCCTTGTTTAATCTGGTCCCTTAGCCGCTTTCTCTCCTTACTAAGCAGATTTGCACAGGGAGGTTTCATTAGATGTGTTTTTTTTCTTCCTGGGATGTGTAGAATATATGGCGGGTGGTCTGCCAGGGTAAGGAGAGTACGAAACAGGAGATGAATGAAGATGAAGACAGAAGAGACGGAAAGAAGAGAAGGTTAAAGATGGCGAAAGGGCAAAGAGAAAGCGAAAAGCAGAAGGGGAGGGTGAACGAAAGATGGCCAACATTAAAACCATAAGGCCTCTTTGTTAGTGTGGGGCTGACAAGCTGCCGTTCACATTAGGGTAATTAACACCGCCACAGATTGCACAACAGCTGTGCAGTTTAGCACTGTGGCAACATCAGAGAGCTGAGAGAGAGCCTGTGCAAACACTGGCCTGTGCAAGGCTAGTTAGACTACCACTATTTAGATAGGTGCTCAAACCGCACTCCGTAGTACGTGACGTCCACCAAGCTCCGTGTGCGGTAAAGCTTGGCTCGGCAAGCTGCTAGCTATTTGCGTAATAGGTGTTGCTGCCTATAAATTTTACTTTATGCACTTTGGTAGCCAACTAGTCTGCATTGGAGATAATACTCTTAAAAATAGGAGTTACTCTTAAAAATAAAGGATCTTTAATAGTGCTTCAACATGAAATATCAGGGAATTTTAGGTATGAAAATAAACAGTTGTAGAAAGTCATTTAGACAGATTTCTTTTTTCTCAATATTCATGCTTGATCTGTTCTTAAATATTGAATTCACAGATAAATGGCGCCATCTGGTAAGTCTTTAAAAATAACACCCAACAATGCTGTTGTTTATAGGTCATTTAATTATTTTATATTTTTGTTGTATTTTAATGTATTGTAATGTGTTGCTTGCTTAAATTATTATGCAGTGGCATGTCACCCTGGACCACAAAACCAGGGTCAGTTTTTTGAAATTGAGATTTGAATAAATAAGCTTTTCATTGATGTATGGTTTGTTAGGATAAGACAATACTTGGCCAAGATACAACTATTTGAAAATCTGCAATCTGAGGGTGCAAAAAAATCTAAATATTGAGAAAATCGCCTTTAAAGTTGTCCAAATGAAGTTCTTAGCTATGCATATTACTAATCAAGAATTAAATTTTGGTATGTTTGCGGTAGGAAATTTACAAAATATCTTCATGGAACATGAATAATATCTTTAATAATATCCTAATGATTTTTGGCGTAAATGAAAAAAAATGATTTTAACCCATACAATGTATTTTTGGCTATTGCTACAAATATACCCATGGTCCAGGGTCACATATTAGTTTTGTACTGATCACATTGAGAAGTTAAAGAAGGTATTATTATAGTGTATTAGATTTGGGTAATATTGTAAGACAAATTAAACAATTAAAAATGGGTTCTGAATATTAGTTTTCAAATACAAACAATAATAATGAGTATTGACAGTGTCATATAAAAAAATATTGATGAATTTCTAGCAAATCAAGAGGTTTTTTTTCACCATTTGTTGTTGTTGACCATTTGTATGGATCTTCAGACCGTTATAGTGTATTGCTCAGATCAATATGTTGGTTTCTAGTTTGTAAGAGAACTAGAGAAGAAACAGATGTTTTGGTTTCAAAATACTGGAACTTTTATTTTTACAGTATATATTTTAACAGTATAAAACCATGTTAAGAAATTGAAAACGTGTGCTGTTTAGAGAAACTCAGCATAAGTTTGCCTTTGAAGAACATATGTATTTTGTTAGCTTTATAGTTATATATGGCATTTCATTGTATTGAACTGTAAGGGGTTGAGAAGGTAGATTCTGGAAATCCCCAACTTCCAACCTCATGCAATCCGAAGAGTTTAACAGCTCCTCAGAACTGCGTTCGCCCGCAGAGTGGACTGTTGGCACGGCTTTGGACTTGTTTCGTATAATTTCAGTGCCCTCTCATCTTGCTCGTCTTGGCAAATTTCTGTTCTCGCTCCTGCAAAAACAAATTATATGTGAGAACTCAAGTGGCCTGTTCATGTTTCGGTTTCTTCTTGATTATATTTAATGTGTGCTGTTTTCATTTTCCAGCTCCCTGTGTTTATCCATCCTGTTTTTCCTGGGCACCGATGCTCAACATCTGGATTTGGGACGTGTGTACATTTCAGGAAAATGTTCCTCCACACATGCGCGACGATTGTTAGTGGATGAAACAGTACTGTATATGATGCATGAGGGCTTGTTATGCAGTGTTCACTGTAAACCAGTCAAAACCAATGCTTCTCTGAGGTGTGGAACGTTGTCAAAACTGTCAGGTTTTGGTTCACACTTCCACGCGTGTTCTTTCAACATGATATCCGGAACGCTGTGCAGAATTCCAAAGCCACATGAACGTTTTCAGTTTCATGAGCAGAAATCAAAGCTTTATTGAATTAAATGACCTGTACTAGAGTGCTTTTTGATTGTTCCGTTAGATAAGCTGAACTTCGAGAAGATGAATTCTAGATAGATTACTAATGAAAAACTCAACTTTCAGTTGTGCACACACATGCATGTTTGTCTCTCTTCTTTGTCTCGCACTTCCCATGCTGCTCTCCTCAGGGTTATCTTGTTAAATTTCAGCGAGGGAGTGCTGACTTTAAGAGACGAAGTAGACATTTCTGTCCACCCCCTCTTCGTACTCCGGGTGCAGAGTGCAGCGGTAATAATCCAACAAGTGACAGCCAGCTATAATGGGAAGGGAAGGCCGACGAAGACGGAGAGGTGTCGGAAGCAAAAGGAGCCCAGTGGGCTTATCATTGATTTGTCTGCTGCGTCTTACTGAGGGTTTGAAGGGCACTGGCAGGTGCCGCACACCCACGTACACTGAATATAATTGGGCCCCGTTCAGTCCGACTCCACAGGGCGAACTTCTGTTATGCTCTGATTACCCACAGGGAGCTTTCGGTCATAACTCACGAGGTGCCTGTTCGCCCTCAGCTGAGGGATAGTCAAGAGCGAGAGAGAGAGCGAGGTGATTCCTGGAGTATTTCTGTCAGTTGCCCTCTTCCTGGTATTTGTTTGATCTAGTGAGATTTCCTCAGCGCAGCTCTGGCTGGGTGATATACGGCCTCCAGGTGGGCAGGTTCAAGGCCTGGGTCTGGGTGGGTTTTGATGTGGCTGGCTGGCGTTCAAGGTGCATGTGTCTGCTATGAGGAACACGCCACCTGTTAATAGAGCATGACCGAGGAAAAGGGACAGGCCTGAGGTGATGATAGTTGCCATTGGTCACAGATTTTAGGAGCATGGGTGTTTTTTGTTTTTTTTTATGGTTTGGTTTTTGGATGTGTTTCACATTTAAGTGACTGCATTGTTCTTTGGTACTGCGTTTAACAGTTAAAATTGATTTTTAAGAAAATGTAAGTGCTGCTTGCTGTGCAAAATGAGGATGTAGGTGGTCTGAGTGCTGAAGAATATGGAACAATTTTCGTTTAGAAATTGCTAGTAAATAGCTGCAAAGAAATGAAGAAACGTTTGAATTAGACATGATATTTTGAAGTAGAGATACTAATTATTTTAGTATTTACTTGAAAAACATACTCCAATAATCGTGTTATGTACAGCCTTGAAAAATATTTTTTCAAGTGTGCCTGAAAGTTGTATTTAATTTCAGGTGGCAAATGTGATTTTTTTTTTTTTTCCCCCCCAAGTCGAAGTTTATTTTTATTTTATTTTATTTTTTTTTTTTTTTAAGATTTTTTTTTGGCATTTTTAGCCTTTATTATGACAGGACAAATCAGAATGGACTGGAAGCGAAGTAGGAGAGAGATAGGGGGCGGGATCGGGAAAGTTCCCCAAGTCAGGTCCGCAGCGCAAAAATAAGTGACAAAGTAGAACAATTAATTTTTAAAAAAAAAGTCATCGGATGAAGTTAAACGTTTTTGTGGGCATAAAAAAATGAAGACAGCCGAATAGACTGAATTTATGTCTAATTATGTTTAATTATTTAACAAATTTTATACACCAGAGTGGAAAAAGAATGCTGATACCAGATATCAGATTTCTATGAATTCACAGTAAATTCCATGTCATGTCATTCAAATTGCAATTCAACTTTGTGTGTGCCAATTCAATTTAAAGTCCAGCTTCTTAAGTTTTGAATTTTGCACATCCCTGCTTGCTATATTGGTGTTATGATAGTCTCTATGATGTTCTGGGGCCTAAGCTTAGCCTCTATGTTAGGACTGTGAACTAGTCTGACCAACTAGCAGTTAGCCAGTGGCTCTCATTTTAGAATTCTGGGTCAAATTCAGATTAGAGCACTCTATGTTTTTATATAAGCAACTTTAAAAAAAAAATGACTAGTTTTAAAGAAAAAAATAGATGACTGAAGGTCCTTGCACACTGAGTCTGAAATTTTTGCACTTTAAAAAAAACAAATACATACTCACGTTGTTTCAATCATGTTTACACACTGTCTCCGAAAAAAAAATTCCGTTTTAAAAAAATTTGGATTGGATTAAATTTTCTGCATTTCTGCATTTTCTGCATTTTGAAAAAATCTATACAAAAATTGCGGACTCTGCAAGGACCTTAGCTTGAAAGACTAAACAGGCAACTTATGAATGTGAAGTTTACTTCTCAAAAAGTCACGGTTTTAAGTATAATTCCAACATTGGAAATTTTCTGCAAAACTGAAAAAAAAACGTACCTATATGTTCGAATCACTGCAGTTTCCAGTTAAAATGAACACTAGAGGCAGTAAAACTCAGACTTTTACGTTTTCATACAAAGTATGATTTACACACAAAGTTTTGATTAATCTCTTCTTTTTTTGACTTCTCTTACCGCCTTTAATTTATTGGAGTTTTAAATGAGCCAGGTCTTTGTATGAGGTGAGGTTTGCACGTTAGGAGGCTTTATCATTGTAAAGCTATTTTTATTGCTCAGTAGGGAAACATACTGTACATGCCCCCCACCCCGGCCCGTTCCCTCCTTGCTTTTCACCGCATTTACCACTTAGTTAAATCCCCTTCTTTCTCGCTGTAAAGCTTTTAAGCAGTGTGAGGATAGAGTGGGGACTCTGGAGTCAGGGGGAGCCGCTCTTGGCCACTGAATCTCTGCTCGCAGAAGGGTTTTTCTCTCAGCGATGCCTCGCGGTTGGATCCGGGATGATAGGTTAAGGGATTCTGGCATTCCAGGATTATCCGCCTTTTATCTCCTTGCTATTTGCCGCCGATCCCGGAAGGTTGTCGTACGGAATTCCTCTATGTCCGCAGACATGATATGCAAACAGGACTATGTCTAAACGACTCGCCAATCCGGTTTCTCGTAGATCCACAAGGAAAGAGTGTGTCGATTGAGTCTTAGAGGATAATCCCAGTGACAAATGAAAGGAAAGGGCTTTTCCCTGTCAGGAATGTTAGCATCACCAACACTAATCTCGCATTAGAGCTCAGGTGGGTTTTCTCAAGAAGTTTGCAACATGAGGTTTATATGCTAGTGATAGAAGCACTACAGATAAAGGGAAATGCCATTTGTAAAGAAACACTTATCTGCTTTTAAAATGCTGTTCCAGTATTGTCATGATGCAGGTTGGTGTGTTTTATTGACCAGACATGGCTTGTGCTTATTCAATCATGGGTCTCTGTAATTAGCTGCTTAACCTTGCTTTTTATGAAACAAATCAATTGACCAAATGGTGTTCGTGTGCCGAGATCCAAGAAAAGAGATGCAAAGAAATAACCAGTTTGAATGTCTGTCTGTCTGTTTGTTCAAAAGTTTGGGATCAGAAAGATTTATGTTTTTAAAGTCTCTTATGCTTATGAAAGTTGCTTTTATTTAATCAAAAATACAGAAAAAAATTATATGAAATATTATTGCAAATTAAAATAAATGTTTACTATTTTTAAATGCTTTAAAACAGTCCTCAGTGATCCTTCAGAAATAATTCTAATATGCTGATTTATTATTAATGTTGGACCTTTTTTTTATGCTGCTTATATATACATATATATATATAATTTTTTTTTTTCAGGATTCTTTGAATAAAAAGTAAAAAAAGAGCAGCATTTTATTTAAAAAATACATTATTTGTAATCATATACACTACCGCTCAAATGTTTAGGGTCTGTAATTTTTTTTTTTTTTTTTTTTGAAAGAAATTAATTTTTGTTTTCAGCAAGGTGTTAAATTAATAAAAAGTGATTGTAAAGACTTTTTTGTTAGAAAATATTTCTATTTTGAATAAATGCTGTCCTTTTTTTTTTTTTTTTTTTTTGCTGTCCCTGTTTATTCAACGAATCCTGAAAAAAAGTATCACAGGTACTAAAACATATTAATCATCAAAAACTGATAATAAATCAACATATTGTTAATAAGTCAGAATTATTTCTGAAGAATCATGTGACACTGAAGACTGGAGTAATGGATGATGAAAATTCAGCATTGCATCACATGAATAAATTATATTTCACAATATATTAAAAGAGAAAACCATTATTTTAAATTGTAATAATTTTTCACAATATTACATTTTATTATTTATTAATATTATAATTTTTTTCTGTATTTTTGATCAAATAAATACATCCTAGATGAGCAGAAGAAACTTTTTTTTAAAAAACATTAAAAATCTTCTGATCCCAAACTTTTGAACGGCAGTGTATCTATGAAGTAATCTTTAGTGAATCTTAAAATGCGTATCCATTTCTCATAGATACTTTAATACTGTGATGCTTAAGTTCACGTGTTGCATTTAATAATGATAAATGACTTTTTTTAGTTTTTGGTGTTTTGCTTTTTAATTTATTTACAGTACACAAGATGTTAATCGGCTTACTGATATCAGCAAGAAATGTAATATTGATGCATCCCTAGCAGAAAGAGCTGGTGCTGTGAGCCTCACAAGGACTATTAAAGCTTTTAACAGGCAGAGAGAGAGAAATTCATCCTTGCCATCATGTGCCTCCTAGTATATGGGCTGAACACCCTGGGGAATCTGTTTGCCAGTTGTTGTTTTCCTCTCTCTCTCTCTCTCCCTTTCCACATGAATAATTGAAAGTGTAGCATGTCAGACAAAGATGCATTTACTTGCTTCATTATATTTTAATCCGAAGTGAAGAATTTTGCGCATTGCTTTCTTGGCATCCGAAGCAACTTTTAATTTTCTTCCACCGGGTCTTTCTTGTAATTCAACCGCGCCTACACACGCCCTCGTCAGCCCGCTCCTTCCCAAACCTTTGAGTTTTTCCAGAAATTCGTACGCCGTACAGGTGCTAATTGGCAGTGTTCGTTCCAACTGATATCGGTGTTTGTTCAATGCGGTCCTCACGAACCGTCTCAAAGCTAATAAGGGTGTTTGTTGAAATAAGATCTTTTTCCTTTTTGCAGTTGGAGGCCCTGGTGTGTTGTTCAGCTGGTTTACACAGTGTGTGCGTTAGTAGATTACACTTTGTTGTACAGCCCTCTAATTACCAGGTATTTACTGAGTACAAAAGGCTGTAACAACATGAACAAATATGTACACAGCACTTTATAAAGTATGTAATTGTTATTCCCAATTTGCTGTCAGTTTACCTTAGCATAGTGGAACTAAAACATTGACTTACTGCCATTTTTATGTACCTCTGTTGTAAACGCAGTTCTCTCTGACCAAATAGTTCACTTTTTACATGTGTGGCGTGATTAACCCCTCTCTTCGCCTCTAAAATTGCTGCAAGTGACGCAAGCTCTGCAGCGAGTAGAGTTTGAATGTAATTGAAAACCCCACCGGGGGCCTTTTGTCACAAGGTTGACTCAGTCGCTGGTATGTGAAGGGGTGAGGTTTAAACGGTAAGTGTGAAAGCCAGAGCCATAATCTCTCTCACAAGGTTAGTGCAGTTGTCGGCTTGATGATAAACGGACAGGGTGTAGCGTTTTGTCAGAATGTGTGTAGCGAGCTGGGTTTGCGTGGCTAGCGCTCGTCAAAGGAAATGTTTTGGGTGTTTATTTATACACCTTGAGCCGTCATACGATGCACATCTGGGGCCGGGGGTGATAAAAGAAGCCCTGCGCAACGTGCCGGGGTTAGCGCTAGATAAATGTGACATGCCTGGGGCAGCTGCCGCAAGCCTTCCTAAACTCCCCTCCATAAACTGGCAATCCAGCATGCCTGAACTGTGTCCGCTAGTCAAGTTTCCTAGCAGTGAATGAAGACATCATTTAGGCCATAAAGAACTCCAAATAAATCCTGTCGGTGGGATAGAATGCTGTAGGACCAAATGTGGACACTGAAAAGCATAGAAACAGTTGCGGGTACAAAGAAATTATATATTTGAATAGCTAATAATAATAATAATAATAATAATAATAAAACATAAACTTACATTGAATTAATATTGAATTATATAATTTTATTAATAATACATTTATATTAACTTATTTAATAATAATAATAATAATAATAAAAGATACTTTGGAATAAGAATAATAATTATATATTTAAAATATTAAAATGCGTACAAATACATTATTACAATAATACTGAATTATATAATTGAATTAATAATACATTTATATTAAATTATAATAATAATAATAATATATTTAAAATATTAAAATACAACATACATTATTAAATTAATGTTGAATTATATTTATATTAATTGATTTTAATTTATATTTGTATTAAATGATTTAAATAATAATGCTACTACTACTACTACTAATAATAAGGTAATTTGGAATAATAATAAGGTACTTTGGAACAATATTGTTGTTGTTGTTGTTTTTGTTTTTATTGTTATTGTTATTATTATTATTATTATTATTATTATTATTATTATTATTATTATTATTAATTTAAATATTAAAATACATACAAATACATTATTCAATTATTATTGAATTGAATAATTAATAATACATTTATATTAAAATATTTGAATAATAATAAGATAAAAAAGGACTTTGGAATAATAATAATAATAATAATAATAATAATAATAATAATGATAATAATAATTTTTAAATATAAAATGCATCCAAATACATTATTACATTAATGTTGAATTATATAATTTAATTAATAATACATTTATATTTAATTATTTTAATAATAGTAATAACCAAGTACTTTGAAATAATAATAATAATAATAATAATAATATATTTAAAATAATAAAATACTCAAACATACATTATTAAATTAATGTTGAATTCTATAATTAAAATAAAAAAATGAAATAAAAAAATGTAAATTCAATTTTTAATAATAATAATAATAATAATAAAATATATACAAATACAGTATTACATTAAAATTGAATTATATAATTTAATTAATAATATTGTAAAGTAATAAGGTACTTTGGAATAATAGTAATATTAATAAAGATAATGATCATTTTTAAACACTAAAATGCACACAAATACATTATTAAATTAATATTGAATACTATAATTTAATAATATTAATTTATATTAAATTATTTTAATAATAATAATAAGGTACTTTGGAATACTACTACTACTAATAATTGTTATTATATTTAAAATATTAAATAAATAAACATTGATTAATAAATTAATATTGAATTATATAATTTGATTAATAATAAATGTATATTTTGTATACTATATTTGAATAATAATATGAAGGTACTTTAATAATAATAATATTAATTCTCAAAAGGACCTTTGCATGTTAATCAGGCTACAGTTGATCTCGGCATTTTGCAAATTAAAAAGAGAGGTCATATTCAGATATTTGATTATGCATTTTAGCATCATATATGTTTGGACAGACACATGAAAACTGTAGCTTGATTATGCTAAAATCTGTTGTAGTTCAGTGCACAGTAACTTGTGAAGCAAAATAAAATATTTCTGTGTGTACAATGAAAGTTAACAGGTTTCAGTTATCTTTTTTGTTTGTATGGACAAAAACAGTTGAAACATTCTATAAAATATGATAATTTGTGCTTTGCAGAAGCAAGAAACTAAATTGAAGTTTCAGTTTTGGATGATCTGTCCCTTTGAGATAAATGAGAAGTATGAAACCAGGTGCCTGTGTCCCTGGTACCCCTCATCCTTCTCTTCCCTCTATTTTAAGGACAGCGGAGCTGCTAAGGTGATTTTAAAGGCGCGAGCAGAGCCGCATTGACCCAGCAAGAGGCCAAGGCACGGGGATAGCGTTACAGCGCACCGTAACGCGAGCAGGGGTGTCCGCTTTAAAAGTAAATTCCACTTAATGTGGCGCGTCCCATCCCAACAGGAGACTGGCTCAACTGTGAGCTTCCTTTATATAGTACATTCCGTGTCTGTTTGTGCAGCGAGGGGTTGTGGGGGATTAGCCGTTGGCACGCTGTCAGTTTCTACCTCCCCTGCCTTCGCCTTTTCATTTCCTTCCCTTTCACCTACAACTTTTCTGTAGTGCCCACATGAATCCTGGAAGTGCCTGTCTGCTTTGATGTACTTATGGGGTCTGCAACCACTTTGATTTCAAGCACTTCCAGTTCAGGCAGTGTGAGTGAGCACAGCACCTGAAAGGTCAGAGGTCAAGTGGATCTGGGGTGCAAAGGCTACCGTGTGCATGTTGTGCAGCAAGAGCACTTACAAGAGGAGTTTTTGGGTTCTGAATGCACCGTTGATTCAGCTTAGGATGCCTGCTTATTTTGGCCGAATGTGTATTTGCTTTACAAGGAGATGATTCATGTAAGATTCACATGGCTTCACGGTTGGATGAAAACAGGGCGTCTCGCTTTGCATTTTTTCCTCTCATTAAAGCAGGCCGTGGTGTAGTAGGACCGCCGTGCTCCCTGTCTGACTAGACTTGAACAATCCTCAACATCCTTTCTTTTCTTCTACATACTGCAGATGAAGGCCCAGCAAGGGGCACAAACCCTTTATTATTTATGAATTATTCAATGTGCCTGGATGGGTTTCCCTTGTAGCGAAGCAGATCTGCACAGAAAAAGCAACTCATCTTTGCTCTCCTTCGTACTTGCCCGAGGTAGCGAATGACTCAGACGTTGTTCTCATTGAAGAAAACAAGGTGAACAAGGACGACGCTGAATAGCGCTTCAAGCCGTCCCATAAGAATCGCGTGCGTTTAATTGGTAGTCTGTGCCGTACACCTTAGTCAGAGTACGTCATACTTAATTTGACATGAATGGAAATGAGGCTGTGAGAGATTGAAGTACAGTTCATTCAATATGCCGTTCTTAAGGTACTTGATCTCGTCTGGCTTTTACAGCCCAGGTCTTTGTAGAATGACTTGCTGTCAGGGTTTTGTCAGGCAGCTATATATTTTATGTAAAGCTGTATATTTTTGTAGAATGACCCTTTTATACTGTGTTGGAAAAATATTAGTCATATTGTAAAAGCTACATGTTTTTCTGCAATTAAATAATCAATTAGATCCTATTTATTTTTTCCTGCTATATTAAATAAAACAAGACATTTTTGGAATGTTATCTGTAAAAATAATTTAAATGTTATTTAATAAGTGTAATATTCAATAAATATCTTAAGTTAACTTTGATAGCCAAGAAAAAAAAATGTATAATATAATTTAAAAGTAATAATAAATATAATATTTATTTAATAATAATAATAATAATTGTTTTTGTTGTTCTTGTTGTATGTTATTTGCTGTTAAAGTAGTACAATTTTTGGTAATTAGATAGAATTTTATTATTTTTCTTTATGTTTTTTTTGCTGCATTAAATGCTGCATAAAAAGAAATTGTTAGAGCATTATCTGTAAAAAAAAAAAAAAAAAAAACTGACTTATCCTGACTTCATAAAAATATTTCATAATAATTAAAATTTTACTTATGTGTGATATTTAATAAATAATTTAATAAGTAAGTTCATTTTGATAGGCAGAAAAGAATTGTTTATTTATTTATTGTTAATAATAGTAATAATACATATAATATTTATTTAATAGTAACGGTAATAATCGTTGTAGTATTGTATTTGTTATTAAAGTAGTAAAAGTTTGAGTAATTATTTAGTTTTTTCATATCTGTGAAATATTTACAAAATATTTACATGATATAAATATTTTATAATTTACATAAAATGTGTTATTGTGATATTTAAGTGTGATATTTATAAGCCTAATGTAAAATCTTATTGTAAAAAATGATATACCTTCAAGCAGGTATGTGCTATATGCAAAACATTTGATTCGGTTTGTTCTGTTTCTTGGTTTGTCTCAGTGTCAGTAGAGTTTTAGATGTTAGGCTACTTGAGAGTGGCGTAGGATTGAATGACATAACCATCTAATGGAAGTGTCCGGTTAACCAGAATGGAGGCTTGTTTATCTCGTTCCCGCTCTCTTTCTTTGCTACTCTCCTTATCTCGGGCGTGTTGGCAGGAGTAAGAAACCCTGGACTAAGATCTGTATCTGCAGTGTGTCTACTAAAGAACAGGCTCTGATTCCTCAGCCGATAAGCCACGTTTTATCTTCCCCTGCTTTCACATTAAAGACGAGGAGGCCTGTGAGAGCCTGTAGCCCGTGACAGTTCCTGTGTGGCTACTGTCTGTCACCCAGGAGCATGGGAACATTGGTTTTTAAGAATGCAGGCATGGCACAAGTAGTTGATTTGTACTGGACTTTAATTTTGGCTTACTTCACTATCCAGCTGGTCGGCTTTTTATGCCCCTTATTCTGTACCTTCACCACCTTAGCTGGATTTGCCCTTGGTTTGCTCACTGGAGGTTTTAAGACCCCAATCCTTGTAAAGCTGCTTTGAGATAATATTTTGAAAAGCGCTTTAGAAATACAGTTGAATTGAATGTCTCTCTTTCAGCCCACCAAGGTACTGAATACATGTTTTGATTGGGATATGTGTGACTAAATAACTCCATAACGTAGCAAACTAGTCTATGAAACTGACATGGTGGTATTGGGGTATATAGTCAATTTGTACAATTTGAAAAAAAAATTTTTTACAGTACTGAATTATAGTATATTTTATAATAATAATAATAATAATAATAATAATAATAATAATACATATTTAATATTAATAATATATTAATAGTATTATATACTTCTAATATATTACTATTATACTATTACTAATAGTAATTACTAATTACTATTACTAATACTATTATAATGATATATCAAAATGCATATTGTTTTTTGTTGTGATTTAAAATTTTGTTTTTGTATCAGAAGGCAAATAATAAAATTGTTTGTGCAAATAGTTTTTTTTTTTTTTGGACATTTAAAACATAAATTATAATTATATTAATAGTAGTTAGTAGTAGTATGTTTTTAAAAATGCATTCATTATTTATATTTGTATTAATATTGCAATTATAATGCACTGTTTTAAAAGCCAGAAATAATTTAAACTTGGTTGTGCATATAATTTTTTCAAAAAAAAAAAAATAATAATAATTATTGTTGTTGTTGTTGTTTTATTTTTATTGTATTTATTTTATTTTCTTATTTTATGTGTTAGTAGTAATATTTTAGTAATATTTTACTCTTAAATAGTGCGTATTGGCTTTAATATTTAATTTAAAAGGCAAAATTAATTAAAAAAACTCTTACTCTAAACTTTTACTTTGTTTAATTTTATTTGTTATTTTATTTGTTAGTAGTAATATTTTTGGTAATATTTTATTCTTAATGTGTATTGGTTATAATTAATTATCATGTTATTTATGTCTCAAAAAGCAAAATTAATTTTACAGACTCTTACTCTAAACTTTTACTTTGTTTGCTTTATTTTATTTTATTTTTATTTGTAATTTTATTTGTTAGTAATAATATTTTTCTTCATATTTTATTCTTAATGTATATTTGTTTTATTATTTAATAATCATTTAGTTTTTGTCTGCAAAGCAAATTAAATTTTAAAAACTCTTACTTTTACTAAACTTTTACTGTTATTTTATTTTTAATTTATTTTATTTTAACCATAAAAATATTGCTATAATAATAATAAAGCAATATTGGTTGATCTGTACTTTGCATTCGGCATTGTGTTCTATTTTGGCACTGCAATAATTTTGGGAGCACGTCTGTGATCCCTATTTAGGCAGCACACTAGGTTTTGGAACAGAGCTTACTATATGTGTATGAAGACTCTTCCACTCTGTTTTTCAGTGCTTTTTACCTTGCTTCTCATAATGTATTTATTCCTGGCCATGTGTCAGACCCTTGAGGCAAGCACAACTGAGCTGATTTGTGACCCTGACTCGCTGTTTGGCTTTAGTGTTACTATGCGACACATCTTACCCTCTCTCTCTTTGCCTCCCCTGTGATCTCAGTCTGCCCTACGCTCACCGGATAGCTTTCTAATTTGTATTTCGCACCAACCGGCTGCTATGTTAACAGCCTGTGAATGCTCAGAAGCAGGGGGAAGCTATTGCAAAAAAAAAGGTAGAAAAACGTACGAGTGAAAGAGATTAAATTATAGCGAGAAAGACGGAAGAAAGGAAGACATTGGATAAGGAAGATTACTACAGAAAGATAAATGAAGAGAGATCAGAGCAAGTAGGATGGTAAAAATGTAAATGAAGTAACTGCAAGGAAAGGGGTGAATTAGAGGAACAGAAGACGGGATCGCAGGAACTGCGGGCGATTTAGATATGCAAACCACAGGAGCTGTGCTGCGATTGCGCTTCAGGTTCTCGTCGTGTTGTTGCCAAGCGAGAGTTAGACGGAGGAATCGTTCCCCACCCTCGGCCAATCGCGGCTGACGTGGAATGTGGCGCTCGCGGCGAGCAGCACAGACTTGTGGGTAGGCCTGCATTTTGCACGGTCACCCAGTGGAATACATTATCATCTTAATGATGCTTTAGGTGCAGATGCATGTCTAATGCGCTGGTGTGGGAGTTTGTGTGTGTGTGTGTGTGTGTGTGTGTGTGTCACTCTCCTGTGGAGTGGAGAGGGCAGAGAGCTGTAATCACTCTCACACACACCTGTTCTGACTGGAGGCGGTCTGCGCCGCGGCTGATAGGATGAGAGCGCAGGGGGAGAGATGTAGCAGCGCTCATGATAAACGAGTATGTAGGAGGTCATTAAGCAGAGCAGCGAAAGGAGGAGAGAGAGAGGGAGGGAGGGAGATGGGAGAGAGAAGGACAAACACAGTGAAGATAATTAATTTGGAGTTTCATTAGCAGGAACTTGTATGCCTGGATGACTGCATGGGTGCAGCGGCAGGCGAACGCACACGCGCGGTCACGCAATCCGGAGGAACTGAGGTGTACCTGTGCCACCTGACATGCCTGTTTGAAAGAGAATGGAGACATGAGATTTAGAAAATTTCTCCCGTACTGAGATCAAAAGGAGAACAATTGCTGAAGTCACCTGCTTCTTAGATGTTTCTTGGATCAGACATAGATTTCCCGTAGAAGTCTCCTTTAGAGAAAGGGATCAGAGATGTCAGCAATATGTAATATTATCACTAATATTAATTAATAATAAATATAAGAATATAATTACAACACTGGAACTATAGTATTGGGACTAAAAATATGTTTATATGATAGACGGACAGATGAATGAATGGATGGACGGATAGATGGATGGATGATAGATGTGTAGATGGACGGGCTGATAGACAGATGAATGATAGATGGACGGACGAACAGATGGATAGACTGATGGATGATAGATGGATGGATAGATTGATAGCGGGATGGATAATTGATAGGTGGGTGGGTGGACGGATGTATAGATAGATCGGACGGACTGATGGATGGATGGATGGATAGATATAAAGATGGATGGATGGATGGATGGATGGATGGATAGATGGATGGATAGACAGACAGATGGATGAATGGATGGACAGATAGACAGATATAGATAGATGGATGGATGGACGGACGGACGGACAGATGGATGGGCGGACGGAGGGACGGATGGATGGATGGATGGATGGGTGGATGGGTGGATGGATAGACTAACAGATGGATGGATGGAGAGATAGACAGATATAGATGGGTGGATGGATGGATAGACAGACAGCTGGATGGATGGAGAGATAGACAGATAGAGATGGTTGAATGGATGGATAAACTGACGGATAGATGGATAGACAAATGGATGGATTAATAGACGGATGGATGGACAGATGGATAGACAGACGGACGGGCGAATAGATGGAAAGAATGGATGATTGATGGATGGATGGACGGACAGACAGATAAATGGATGGACGAATGGACGGATAATTTTAAACTGTATTATTAATATTATAATTAATATGTCTGGGAAACATTTCATATTGAAATCTGACTTAAAATTTCTAATGTGTATTTATTTGCTTACTGTATGTCAACAGTTATCTCATTTGTTTCTTTTTTAATCTTAGTAATTTTAGGAGAAACCTCTGAGACAGTTAATTAAATAGAATATAACTTAAATGAAGTCTCATGCCTGTGAAAGACAAGCTTCCGAACAATAAACACGCATAAACAAAGTTCATCATACATTGTACATGTTCACATAATGTATTGTATAACACACACCCACAGTATTTTATCCACAATAGGGTAGGAGATAAACACACACATTTCAACCTCAAAAAACAAAAAACAAAAAAACAAGCAAAATGTAGAGGTTGATATGGCACTCGGGGGTTTTAAGAGGGTGATGACTGAGATGTTTATCAGCCCTTTGCTGGCCCTCTTCAACATGATGTTACATAAACAGTGAGAAAATAGAAGCCTGTAAGGCTCTGGACAACATCCTGCCATTAAGAGAGAGAAAGAGACTGAGGCTGAAGATGATGGGTGAGGAATGATTGCTCATGGAGGAGAGGAGGAATGAGGAGGAGTTTGTTGTGACAATGATGAAACGCAGGCATGATCCAAATGCTAAAATCTGTTGTAGAGGTCATCCCGTTGTTGTCAGGTTAATCAGAGGACTGTGTGGCAGCCCTCTTCAGGTCAGGCTGACCCCCTCTTTCTCTCTCTTTGATAATTGATGCCATCTGGCCGGACTGCCTGCCCGACTGCCGCTGGCAGTGTGACATCGCAGCAGTGCCACACCTTCCTCTCTGAAACCTCCAGTGGCTCTGCTGTGCCACCCTCTCCTGGCACCGAACACACAGGGTGTCAGAGGTGAACAGAGGGGCGTAAGGAGGAGGAGCAGGGGAGGAAACTATCAGTCCGCTTATACTACATTAGTGGTTCTATCATGTATTTCAGTGTAATTGTTTATACAGTATTGAGTTTTGTTTATATTCATCAAGTAGACTTCTGCATGATTTTTTTTATTTAGATGCAACTTGGTTTGCGATGATCAGTATTATGACGCTAATACCACGGTGTTATTTGTATTGTGCACACCTGGTTAAATACAAATATGGACAAACCCAGACCGACTGGGTTGTTTTGACCCAGCATAGTCTTCTGGCTAGTCTTACTTAACTCACAGTTGTTTAAAAATTACTATATGCCTGGCTTAAAATGAATTCGAAATAGGTTGTAAATTACAAATCAGACATAATTACTAGAGGCATCAGCAATAATCAAAAGGTGAACATTTATTAATAAGCAATTAAAAAATGTTTATTATTTAATTATTATTTATTTAACTTATTCATAAATGTTCATTTATTGGACATATTAATAAATGGTGGTTTCCAACCTATTTTGGGTTCATTTTGAGCAAGAAATATTGTCATTTTTAAGCAGTAGGTGAGTTAAGGTTGGGTAGTTTAAAACAGTTAAACCAACCGCTGGGTCAAAACAACCCAATCGCTGGATTTGTCCACATTTCACCCAGCGCTGGGTTGTTTTCAATAGCATTTTTTAGAGTGTAATACCAAATACACTACTATTCAGAAATTTAGTATCTGTAAAATTATTATTATTATTATTATTATTATTATTATTATTATTATTATTTTTAAAAGTGACTCATTAAATTAATCAAAAGCAAAAAATGTGTTTATAATGTTACAAAAGATTTCTATTTCATATAAACGCTGTTCTTTTGAACTTTCTAGTCATCAAAGAATACTGCAATTTCCACAAAAATATTAAGCAGCATAACTGTATTTAACATGGATCATCAGAAATATTTCTTAAGCATCAAATCAGTACATTGGAATGATTTCTGAAGGATCATGTGACACTAAAGTCTAAATTCAAATGGTAAAAATTCAGCTTTGCATTATTTACATAAATCACATTTTTAAATATATTAAAATAGAAAATGGGTATTTTAAATTGTAATAATATTTCACAATATTTCTGTGTTTTTGATCAAATAAATGCAGACATGGTGAACATAAGAGACTTCTTTCAAAAATATTAAAAGAATCTTTCCAACCCATTACTTTTGAATAGTACTGTTGATGTTGGTTTACAGTAATTTCTGAATATTGGTGAAATTTGATGCTATTTCCCTCACCAAAAAAAAAATGCTTAAAAATGACCATCTTTTTTGCTTAAAATTAACCCAAAATAGGCTGGACATTAACATTTATTAGTAAGTTGAATAAGGAATAATTAAATGATAAACATTTTTTAAAATTACTTATTAATAAATGTTCACCCATTGACTATTGCTGATGCCTCTAATAATTATAATGATTTTTTGGTTCATTTTAAGCTAGCCATATAGTAATTTTTAAACAGAGTTAAACTACCCAGAAGAAATATAAAACTACCCAGAAGGTTAAACATTTCACCCAACTGCTGGGTCAAGTCTCTCAATTAATTACATCATTAAAAACTGCTACATGTAACGCTGCAGAATACTTCTCAAAGTTCTTTCATGTCCGCTGCTTTCGTTCTTTTCGTTTTGTCCAACCTGTAAATTCCATCTTCTTGCGGCGCATCAGAAGAAGCAGTATAAAACATTTAGATGTTTGTTGTAGTTTGAACTCTGACTGCTGTGATTGTTTATTTTTACGGCTTAGCACCGTCTCGGCGCGATGAATCCGACCTCGCCTCCCTGTCTTCCCTTTCCCGTTCTTTCATCCAGTGGCACTTTACAACTGTAGGCAGCAGGTCTCAACACATGCCCGTGACCTTTTTATTTTTCTAACTCCCTCCCTCCCAACCTCCTCCTCTGGCCGTCCATCTCTCTGTTTTCCTCTGTGGCTCCTGTGAGAGTCGGGTCGTGCTCCAGAGGAGGCTGCATCATAGCCTGTAGTTAATGAGTGCAATGGGAGAAGTGAACTGAGGGCTGTTTCGGTATCTCAGAGTCCCAGGCCTGGCCTCTCTGCCTCCAGATCCAGTATCACACGTCCTCTCGGGTCAGGCCTCCTGCGGCCCCGCCAACGCTGTTTGGCTCCCAGCAATGTGGCTTCAATTTCCTCCGTTTTGAAATGGTTATAGCCCCTCTGCTTCCTTCAGCGGACAGGGTCTTTGCTTTGTTTTTTCTCTCTCTCTCTTTCTCCTTTCCTGCTCGTTTTGATCACGCCGTACTTTAATCACCGCTGCGTTGTAAGAGTGCAAAGAATTTGTTATGAGTGACCTTTGACCTCTGGCCTGTAGGGACACAGTTTAAAGAACAGCTCGCTGGTGAAAAAAATACAAACAGTGAAATGCAGCCACCATAAATTCTTTTTTTACCGCTCTGGCAGTTCCTCTCTTGTTTTGAGCTCTCATAAGAATACCTTTCATAGACGGATCATTGTATTGAAAGTTTCTTTTCAACATTAAAGGCGCGCCGAGCAAGCGCTAACCGCAGTCTTTGCCCAAACCCGAGGCTTATACATATGCTACAGGCCCAGTTTCATCTGAACCTCTTTTCTTTCATGTAATCCTACGGGTGTGTGAGCTAAAGTGTTCCAGCGCTCAGACACAGGGAGCTTGTGTAGTAAAAAATCCCGCTTGCTGAAAAATTAGTCCCTTGACATAGTGAATTATGGGGCTGAAATAGAGCTCCTTATTAATGTAGTCCAGGATTCGCGTCAGCGGAGGTCTCAGAAATTATGCCACGCCGTGGGTCTGGTCTCACAGGAGGTTTTGCATATTAGACTGAGCACACATTTTACAGAACAAGCTATTAGAAGTACTATGCGTACAGTATATTGCATCTAAAAATTGATAACTGACAAGATAATGTAGATAACCATATACCATATGCCAAGAGAGGCTCAGAATAAGCAGATGTTTAAACACGTGACTGCCTACTCTGTCGTGCTAAGTTAAATCCGTAGTGTGTGTTTTGTATTGATAGACTGTTCTGTTCTAAGAAAAAGCTGGAATGTGTGTGTCGGCATTCTTTGCCGCCCTTGTGTATAGTGTGTGCAGAATTTAAGAGTTCTTTCTCTTCGTTAAGAGCCCTACGTCCTGTCTGTCAATGACTGTGTGTTTTTGTAGGAGCATGGCATGTTTTCTTTTTCTTGCCGCTTGCCAGAAACTACACGCTCTGGTACGTGGAGGGGAAGGAAAAGCACACTCGTGTTTAGTCTACATAGCACTTAAGTCACTTTGTAGGGAGATTACTTTTTTCCTATTCTAATCTGCGGGTAGGATTTGTGATGTCACCATCCATCAGTGTTCATTTGTTAAATGATTAAGAGTAAGGATGTGGAAAATTGCGTAAGTTGGCTCCACTTAAACATTTGCACAGTGTTTTATTTGTCTGTTGGCGTTTTACGTCATTCTCCTCTGGTTTTTCTCTGTTCTTTGTTTATTGGTAGACATCTTTAGGTTGGCACAACGGTGCCCAGTATTATTGTCTTTCCCCAAAAAGGGTGGATGAGATGAGAACAGTTGTTTAAAAAGGAACTTTACTTGAACATGGTCTAATTGTGTTTCACTTCTGTTTCGCAGGCATCTGATGTAGGATCAGAGAAGCTTTTCTCGCCTACTGCACCTAAAGGTAAGAGCATGAATATATATTGTGGGTGCTATGTAAGTGTTTCACCTGTCATTTCCTGCTTTGGATGTTTTACACATGATTAAGTTTAATTTTTACCTTTTACCTCTTTCATAAACACCAAGGGTTGTCAGTTCATATTCAAAATACTTTCAGAATGCATACTGCACTGTAGCAAAACTCATGCAAGTAAACTCTTGTTTCCTTGTTTTCCGTTTTAGAAAGCTCTGTTTTCATTTCAGGCAGCAGCTGATAGGCTTTGTTTTTAGTGTTAAAGTTACTGTTTTCCCCCTAAAGTATGCCACTAGGAGCTCATTTTCAGAGCCATACTTCATGCACAAGAATAAAGTTCCTCTTGCCGGAATGGTGCCCTTCTGTTTTTTTTTTTTTTTTTTTTATATATAAATGTTAAAGGGTTTTTGGTCTTGGGAGCCAAAGGGATACCCATCTTTTACAGGTTCCCTTCAAATGCTGCATTTGTTAGGTTACGCATGTCTGAAAGTACAAGTACTAAAAGTGTCCCTGGACCACAAAACCAGCCATAAGTAGCATGGGTGTAATTGTAGCAATAGTCAACAATACATTGTATGGGTCAAAATTATAGATTTTTCTTTTATGCCAAAAATCGTTAGGATGTTAAGTAAACATCATGTTCCATGAAGATATTTTGTAAATTTCATACCGTAAATGTATCTAAACTTAATTTTTGATTAGTAATATGCATTGCTAAGAACTTCATTTAAAGCTGGTTTTATAATTATTTTGATTTTTTTGCACCCTCAGATTCCATATTTTCAAATAGTATCTCTGCCAAATATTGTCATATCCTAACAAATCATACATCAATGTAAGGCTTATTTATTTATCACCCTTGTGAACCTTGTTTTGTGGTCCAGGGTCACAAATATGTAGCTGCAAGATGTGGGACGTCA
The DNA here is from genome assembly GCA_036247105.1 of Cirrhinus mrigala. NCBI lineage: Eukaryota > Metazoa > Chordata > Actinopteri > Cypriniformes > Cyprinidae > Cirrhinus > Cirrhinus mrigala. The sequence goes on along the minus strand of CM070011.1, from coordinate 37,094,375 downwards.
GACGTTTTGGTTAGGTTTGGGTGGGGTGGGTTTACATCTCAAGACCTCAATACCAGACAGCAAACCTCAGATGCTCTGTAATCCTTCTAACAGCCTGTTAAAATCCTATGAGGCTATAAAATGGTGAGATGTTGCTTATTTGTTTCCTAGTATTTTTGACCCATTTTCAAGTGGCTGCTGGTAGAGGTTTGCTTTTAATGCAGATCTGAGCTGCTTTTTGCTGTTTCCAGTAGTAGTAAAAGTTCAAATGAGAGCAGTAGGAAGTCGGCCCTAAAGTATTTTTAGTTAGTTCACATCCAGGTTTTGTAGGGGAACTAAGTTGTGAAACGAATTCTGTTTGTTGCACAGTGCAAAAGAGCTGTCTAGTTTAATGCTGCACTTCTGATGCCCGGCATGATGCCTTTGGAGAGCCTTTGCCCCCCACTCTCTGAAAACGCCGAAAAGAGGAAGCGAGAAGAGACAAGTCGAGCTCAGAGGAAGAGTAAAACTTGTGACTAATGTCGGGGTCCAAATTAAATGTCTGTGAATGACTTCCAGACATAACCGTAGGAAAAGAGTCTTGTGCAACAGCTGACATGTTTAAAAGTGGGTCGGAGAACATGGTTTGAGCTCTGATGTCTGATGTCAACAGAAGAGCTTGTGGTTGTTGTTGTTGACATTACAGACACCATAATCTGTGTTATGGCTGATGGCGAGACAAATGGCTTCTTCCTTAAAATCCTGCTAATGTGTGTCACGCAAACACACTCCCCAGGGATCACATAGAGATGATATACAGAAAGCAGAAAGTAGTAGGAAGTGCCAGATTTGGATTAGAAAAGTGTAAAACCAAAAGTAGGAATACATGGATTAAGTGATTTAGAACTGCAGGGAAAAGCCTACTAGCGGACTAGCAGTTTGACACCCAATCCATAGAGATTATGGATCTTGTAAGGATACATAACCTCTGAAACCTTTGATTTTTGATAAGTTTCATTTCTGAAATTGATCTTTGATATCCAGTTGCTCTAGATGACTGGCAATTTTTTTTTAAAAACGCTAGCAGGGAAAAAAGTTTAGACTTCATAGCCTTTATCTATCAAGTTTCATGATAGTTTAAAGGGTTAGTTCACTCAAAAATGAAAATTCTGTCATTAATTACTCACCCTCATGTCCTTCCAAACCCGTTAAGACCTTTGTTTATCTTCAGAAGACAAATTAAGATATTTTTGATGAAATCCAAGAGCTTTCTGACCCTGCATAGACAGCAACACAACTACCATGTTCATGGCCCAGAAAGGAAGGAAGGCCATTGTTAAAACAGTCAATGTGACATTAGTGGTTCAACCATAATCACAGTCTTCGTCGCGTGTTCATGAGAGTACCACGACGTATGCGTGTGGTGCTGCTGACTAAAGCTTCATAATAGGGCTGTCACTAACAATTATTTTGGTTAGCGAATAATCTGTCGATTATTCTGCCGATTAATCGAGTAATCGGATAATTACAATACATTTTTTCGTAGTAATAAAACTAGACGTAAGTGAACAATAGCCTTTAAGATGACTTAAAATACATATAGCAAATATAGGCAATAATAATTTGTTCAAATAAAGTATCAAAAGCAAGTAATCATATGGTTTCATTGAACAAATCTATTAAAATACATAATGTATTATAAACAATAGAGATAATGTGCATTATGACAAATGCCTGCAGAGGGCGTCAGCGGCCTGACGGCCAGTTTTTAAACTTTACTGCGTGATCTAATCAGTGTTTAATATTGACTCAACAACATTTAATTCAAATGCCCACTTAATCTTTAATATTTGACCATTTATTTATGCTAGAAAAGCTACAGCCACTGTAATTTCTTGAATATGTGGACATTAAAACATGTAAACTCAGAGTGAGGGTTTAAACTTTTATTTTGAAATCACGATGAATAGTTAGCATATTGAGAAAGATAATGATTTGCATAGGTTTATAAATGATTTACCTTACAGATCTGATGAAATAGCGTACATTGTCTTCGCAGATAAACCTTATAATAAACCCGAACTCACGACAACGTGCAGAGATGGCATTTGAGACACTCCACACATGTACATAACAGTTTGTGTAACAGCATTTACGTACGTAACTTACACACATGTAAATAAAGCGCATATATTAAACCTGCATCGTTTATATTCATTTACTTGAATCGTAGCGTTTGTGAATTTTAATAGCATTATGCTTTATTATAATTTTTAAACAAGTTTAATATGTTGAATTTGTACCACTTCCGGTATTTTGCTGATTACTCGACACGGGCAAAATGCATTCAAGGATTTTTTAAAATCGAATACTCGAATAGAATCAAGGAATAGTTACAGCCCCACTTCATAACATTAGTTGAACCACTGATGGACGTGGACTATTTTAACAATATCCTTACTACCTTTGTGGGCCTTGAATGTGGTAGTTGAGTTGCTGTCTATGCACGGACAGAAAGTTTTTGTAATTTCATCAAAAGTATCTTAATTTGTGTTCCAAAGATGAATAAAGGTCTTCCAGGTTTGGAGGGTGAGTTATTAATGACAGAATTTTAATTTTTGGCTAAACTATCCGTTTAAGTTCAGTCCTTGTAAGTTTGTATCCAGTGGTTTCACTGTAGTTCCAGTTTCGACTCTTTTAGGTCTAACCTGGAAACCTTTGGCTGTGTATTCCAGAACTCCTTAAACCTAAGTGGTCTAGGGCGTCTGGTTAAGCGTTTACCTGAAATCATAAAATGGTAGTTGTTGTGTTTATTTCCGAATTTCCTGTGTGTTAGTGGTACAATGCCCGTGCACTTGGTTTTGCAGTTGCCATAATCACTCTCCTGACTATAGCTTCCAAATAGTTTGGCAAGGAATGTAAAGTATCATTACCCTTGTTCTCCTGTTGTCGTTGTTGAATTTGGGGTGTCCAGACTTCCATGGAATGCAACCATTCCTCCAGGCTGTTATTCTAGATTTTGGGGGTATAGGAGCATATGTGTCCCATTACAGTACGTCCGCTGAGACCAATCTAAAGCTCGCTCAGCACTGATCCCCAAATTGGTCTGCCCTGGAGAACTTCTGGCAGACTGATCACTCGCTTGGCTCACGTCTTGTGTTGGAGAATTGCATTACAGGGAAATACCTCGGCATGCATGTGGTGCTGCTTACACAAATATGCATGTGTCTTTGTTTCTGTAAACAGCTTTTGTGCACACCGGTGCTTGATTTGATTGATTTCGTGGCCTCAGTCAAGTACTGTGGTGACATACAAGTTTCGTATCAGCTTAACAGCTGTTTAGTTTTACTCTAATGTGTGCTTATATAATTACCGCGGTCGCTGTGCTTTTTGTAACATTTTAAGAAGCTTGCTCTCCATCTAGCAGTGCCTGGTTTTTCTTGCTAACTTTCTATCTCGTTCTAGTTATTGTTTGTTCTGTCTTTAGGGTAATGGTTGACACATTGTTTGTTCATTTTATCTATCTATCATTCAAACCAATGTTTGGTCTGTCTGTCAATCATTCTATAAAGTATGAAGTATAGCTCTGTTTTACATTCGTTTACTTCATGTGCGGCGATACAGTACAGCTAATGCAGCTATATAAGGTGATTGTTGGTTTTAGAACAGCGTGCAGCATCTGCCAGCTCCACAATAAGGTTAGAGACTAGAGCATAGTTGGAAGGGGGGTTGGTCTCTTTCTCTTCATTTTACCCATCAGTGAAGCGGTGACGCACCCATTTTGTGTGTGAGGTCTGTCAGGCAAACCCGGGGCATGCTGGGATAGCGAAGGAAGATTGTAGTGGAAAGCCATTTGTGAAGTGGATTTCTGGTTTGCTAATCCTGATTAATTTTGACCCGTTGTGCTCATTTTAAACAGCGTATTACTGTACGCGAGAAGCACCGCCAGCTTCGGGCCAAACTGAGAGCTTAGCGGCTTTGGAAGGCTTAACAGCAGATGGCATTTTAAGCCGGACTTAATAAATTGTTTCCATTAAACTTACCGGCCCACACATAGTGGATTAGGACTGTAGAACAAAGAAAGAAAGAGAGTGAGAAAGCAACAAAAAAAAGAGGGGGGTAACAGCCACCGCCGCCACCGTCACAACCGCACAAGATCAAATTGATAACGCTCCTCGGTCGTACGGTTTTCGCCATTAATCCACCGTTGCAAAAATGCATCTGTGCGCCAACCCATGAAAACAAATTGAGCCGGCTAATTTATTATGCATAATATTTACAGTCCATACCGTTATCGTAACGTATGTAATTCTGGATTAAGAGCCACGTCTGGTCGTCGCACGGTTTTTCTTGATAGCATTTGGCCGAATCAATTCCGCAGAGGATGGATGCTGCTCCCCCCGCCCTGCCTCTCCTCCGCCGCCGTCCCCAGGGAGCCGCAGGGTCGTTCTCTAAGCACTCATTATATGCTACACGGCTCAGGGTCTCCGTGTCGAATCGCTAATCAAGCACTCTGTCTGCAGGCCCACGATTCAATAGCCGTTGAGTGGCCTTTGTTCCTACCCGCTATTTGCTGCATGTCAATAAAAGTCTGCTCCCTGCTCCGCCTCAGCGGAGGAGCCCCCCTTCGCACACGCCCTCCCCTCAGCCCTTCAGAATATAAAATGCACTCGCTTTTCTCCCCTCCTGCATGGGCGAAAAATAGAGGGAGGGAAAAATGAGTGGAGGCCAGTAGGGGTCAAGGGATTGGGAGGGGGGGAGCGGTGTGTTTGTATGCGGCTCTTCTCCTCTGCTGAGGTTAATGCTGATGTATTGCTAACCTTAGCGCTGCAGTGTTTGTGGCCTCTTGCCCATTAAATAATGAATAGAAGTTGACCTCTTGACCAGCTAATCAGCTTTGCAGCTGTTGGATCGTGGAAGCGCTGAGATCGTGGAGTCACGGTTGGGAATGGACCGGACACGGGCAGCCGTATATTTCAAGATTAGCAGCTAATGTTAAACCCACCAGGTTTCTGTAGCCTGGAATTTGATCTGTATTATTGTGTCCTCCTTGTCATTTGATATTAATAAACACAGAACGCTTGTCTTTTTTAGAGTGATTGTTCATGCTTGTTTTTCCTCCTCCGCCTCTTTGGTTTACATGCATATTTCCATTTAGCCAAAGGTTTGGTCCATATTACGACGTGTTCTGTTCAAGAATGGCTTGTTAGACAGGAAGAGACCCGACTGTCTGACCAATATGTAAAGCATGTAAATGACTTCGCAGGAATACCATACACCCACACTCTGAGGCTTTTTGTATATATATTCAATTTAAACATTTTAGACCAGGGAAATTTCTCTCAGAGTCGGAGTGTTTCATAAATGTCGTCGGGTCCCGCTTGGCTCTGAAACAGAAGTGCAACTTCAGCTCGAATGGAAGAATGGCATTCATATCTCTTTATTATTTCCAACTTTTATTATTCCTCCCCACCGTCTCGGAACATATGACCATTTGTTGTGGTAGCTGGCTTGTGAGTGTGTGTTTTCCTTTCATTTCTGGAAAGCGAGTGTTATGAATGTTCCTCTTTATTGATAGCGCTAACCCTGTTTGTGTAGTTCTGCCTGTCAGGAAGATGAAAATAAATAGCGGGAGCGTGGAGGAGATAAAACATGTGTTTAATTATTAATTGAGCCATTACTGACAGAGATTGCCTTTTTGATAAAAGGCAGGAAGCTGCTTCGGGGGTAGAAAAAGCAATTACTAAAGCTATCTTCCTCTTCCTCTCCGCCCGTCGTTTTGCTCTGCGCAAACAGAAAAACATACCGTCGACTGACCTGTTCCATAAATTATTTTAATTTCCTTTCAATATTTATGATGTTTTAAATTATGATTTTGTTGTCATGTTCTATTTATATGAAGAGGCACCGGAGCCATGCTACACTACCATGGCCGTAACTATTATCTTAACTGGCGGGAGTTGTTTTTTTTAACACGTTTCAGAAGATAATATGACATCTCAACGTGTTCGTTTCCCCTTTCATTTCGTTTCAATTTGGTCGAACGACCGCACATGGTGTATTGATTTTGTTGACGTCTGGCCATTTGCTGAAATGCTATATCAGTTGCTGTGCATTTAAGCTGACTGTGCATGGGGTATTGATATTATCGTAGCTTTCATTTGCAGAGATGCTAAACCATAATTGATGAGACATAACCTTTCAAATGCCAATATAACTAACTTGGCTGAGAGCTTAGCAAAAAGTGAACAGTGTCTAGAGGTTTTACTGGCATGCAAAAACATGCCTGAGTTGTATTTTACCACCAGAATTCAGTGCACTTATTTTTGTAATGTTTAAGCAAGTCCCTTATTTTTTCATATATATATATATATATATATATATATATATATATATATATATATATATATATATATATATATATATATATATATATATGAAGAGTTCAGATGCAAAACCAGCTAAAAGCTGTCTCAGTTAAAAATGAGATAATGATACTGAGTGAATGCTCCTGACACATAGTATATGTCCATCAAATACTTTTACTTCAAATTCGCTAAATTCCAGCCTCAGCCCAATCAGAAGTACTTACATAGAAACCAATACAAAGTAGCCAGAAAGAAATACTAATTTTAAAGAAATTTGTCCATAGAGATGGATATATATATAATATATATTGGGGCTGTCAGTTTAACACGTTGACTTAATTAGTTATGAAAAAATGACACAATTAAAATATTTTAACACAGTTAATGTGCTGGGCCCGCACCGAGACCTGTACATCATCTTATATTTCATACAGTTGACTGTTGAAAAAAATATATATCCATAAATGCAATTATGCCCTAAAATTCAAGATATTGGTTCAACAAAAATGCCCCGTATGTGTTTTGTCTCATATATATATATATACATATATATATATATATATATATATATATATATATATACTATATATATATATATACATATATATATATAACACATGATATATCACACATCACATGATATAACACGGGCATTAAAAAATAATAATAATATAATAATAATAATAAAAACATTAAAGGGATAGCTCACCCAAAAACAATGTCGTCATAAACATAGACAGTTTTGGTTACCATGACTTTCATTATATGAACAAAAAATACTGATTTGTTTCTCAAATTATCTTTTTATGTTCCATAGTTTACGTCAGGCCGTTACAGCCTAAAATTTTTGTGTAATAAATTTTGTTGAATCAAATAAAATGTTTCTTACAATTTGCAGTGTCTACTTGATATGTTCTTATTTAACTCAAAAATAGCTTTAGATAATCTTTTGTGGGTATTTTTACAGTCAAATTTATTTTGTGATTACAAGTAATTACAAGCGATTACAATTAAATATATAAAACTGTATATAAAATAATGAATACAAATAATTATATAACAGTATATGATATATACTGCTTTTGATCAAATACATTTTGTTGAGCATAAGAAATTTGTGTATATATGTACATTTTTTCGTCATAGTTTTATGCTTATCTTAGTATCTCCCTAGTATCTTAGTATTTCCTTTAATTTATACTTATTTAGATCATTAAATCATTTAATTGCAATAATGAGAATCCCCATTGAGAATAACTGGTAAAACATCCAGCTGTATAATGGTAATTAGACTTTTTAGGGAAAATGTGCTTATGAAAATAACGTTAGAATGTACATAAATCTTACCCCAGATCTTAATTTGACATGTTTTCACAAGATTTACAAGACCTTAGTCATTGAATAATAACATCTGAAGCTTGTGCGGAAAGCTGAGAGGCAGCCATCAGTGCTTCATCCAACCGTAAGGGAAGCCATTGTTCCATAGTTGGGCAGGCTTCAAGTAAGTGTCTTTCGCCTCTCAGTAAGCTTTCCCTGGGCTACCGGTCTAAGCCTGTTAAAACCATCCTTACCCTGTGCCACGGCCGCCCTGGGACCAGACGGTGATGGAACAGCGCTCTTGAGATGATCTAGCAGCCCTACAGCGAGGAGAGCAGCTTGTAAAGTTGAGGTCAGGCCTTCTCAGGAGTCTGCCTGCATTTGCGCAGGGTAATTTTAGCACTCGTGGGCCAGCTAATGACCGGTTTCTTTCAAGAGTTGATTGCTGGAGCTCGTTTAACTATCCCCAGTGTGATCATTCCCGCTAGGGCTGGGATAACCATCAGTCTAGCTGCAGGGTAGCTGCATTTTTTTTAAGTGAGAGCGAGTAAGTATGTTTTTTTATCAGGATAGGCAGTGAATATCAAATATGTACGCTTAGCTCTTTATCGCCTGTTTGAAGGAGATGCCAGGGTGAGATTTTTAGCATTTTGTTTCATTGTGTCCTGCGTTTGAAGTCAATGCTATTTGCAGAGGACGTTGTTATCCTCGCTCGCAAAGCCAGATGGTTGTTGCTTGTGGCCAAACATGAAGCTTGGATAATGTTCAGTCACTGGCAGAGATGAATTGCTAGACTGGATGGATATTGCAAACACGCTTGTAATGGATTCGACATTTCGGGAACCGGTTCAGAAGGATCTTATAAAGGACGGAATTCTGTGGCCGAACACAGGAAGGAGGTTAAATGAACAGAATTCCATGACCGGGAACAATATGAAAACTCTTCCATGCTTGTTGGAGTTCAAACGACTTGTATGCGCTTTATGCTACGAAGTATTATTCACATTTTTTTTGCGATTTATCAATGCTATACGTACTCTATGCTCAAGATGTGTCACGCCAAGTACAAACACATGCTTCTGTGCGTTGAAGTAACTTATTCCATCTGCATTCATCACACTGAAGTCTTGCAGCTCAGAGACGGTTTGTGAGGTTAAGCTAATTAGCCCTGAAATCAGCACATGGTAGAAAACCGCAGAGGGACGCACTTCAGCGAGAGACGTTGCGCAGAGATCTCGTATTTTATGTTCAGGCGGTCATTAATCGTTTCGAGCCTTGCTAAGGCGCAAATACGGCTCCGCGTGAGGCTCTCGCAGCTGAAAAGAGAAGGAAAGAAAAATTGTATAAATCCCAGTCTGTGTGGTCTTCTATTAATCAAACAGGCATCTGTTCCCCTTTGCGCCAAGCACAGGATAGGCCTCTTAACAGCCTTCCTCTCCAGTGGCCCCATTCAGACCCAGAGTGGCTGTTATTTTAGCACCGCGCTGGAGAGCGGCGGAAGAGTGGGACGCTGAACCCCGCTGATGTGTTGCCTCGCCTGGGAGAGACCGGATAAGAGGGTCCCAGGAGTGGATCTCGACTATGAAGAGCCATTTAGAGGTAGAACTTGATGCCTCTCCTAGGTGTGAGGGGGGCACGGAGGGCCACAGTGCCAATAGATGTGCGAAAAGATGAGCAGGTACAGAACAAGTCCTGTTTCATGTGAGTTCATGTGAGTTTTGTAATGTTATCTTGAAGGTGTAGTTGAAATTCTGAACCACATTGCATCATATTTTCATTTTTTCCTGTATTATTTATATATGATTTGAATTCAAACCTGTTTCCAGACATACAGTAGTGTCTTCCTAATTGTATGTACACTTTTCTGAGAAATTAACTCAAATTATAGTTTTCTTATAGTTCTAATCACATGACCGTAAATATAAGGCATTAAATTCCATCGGCATTTGAATTGTACTGACAGGAAGATGAATTTAAAGACATTAAACAAAAGTAATGCATTGTGTTAATAGTGTTCTTCCACATGGATTCTATTTTTAATGCATTAAATATAATGAAATGTCATTGAAATAAATAAATAAATAAATAAACTTATTGTATATAAATAAAAGTTTACATACACCTTGCAGAATCTGCAAAATGACAGTTATTTTTATCTTATTTTTATCAAAATAAGCGGAATCATATAAAATGCATGCTATTTTTTTTATTTAGTACTGATCTGAATAAGATATTTTACATAAAATACATTTACATATAGTCCACAAGAGAAAATAATAGCTGAGTTTATGAAAATGACCCTGTTCAAAAGTTTACATACACCTACAACTGAGTCCCTCAGTTGTCCTCAGTGTAAAAAGATGGATCTCAAAATCATAGTCATTGTTGGAAAGGGTTCAAATACACAAAAATGATGGAAATCCAAAGAATTAGTGGCACCTGAAGGATTTTTCTGAAGAACAGCAGTTTAACTGTTCAGGACAAACAAGGGACTCATGAACAATTATCACTAAACAAAAAAAAACAGCTGTGGATCATTCAGGTAATAATAAGAATCAAGCATATGTAAACTTTTGAACTGGGTCATTTTTTATAAATTCAACTTATATTTTGTCTTGTGGACTATATGTAAATGTCTTTAGGGGTAAAATACCTTATTCGTGTCAGTGCTATATAAAATAAACATGCATTTTATACGATCCCTCTTATTTAGGTCAAATAATTAACATTTTGCAGATTCTGCAAGGTGTATGTAAACTTTTGACCTCAACTGTAATACATAAATCTTTAAAATATTAGATTTTTTTTTTTACTTCAATGCAGGAATTTGATTTGATTTTTTACGTAAACTCCATGCCATGTGAACATGCATGTTCTTTGTTGGATTGCACACCCTAAACTTTATTTTTTCCACATAAATCCAAGATGCATTTAAAATACATTCAGCTCAGGTGTGAACCCCTGTAGGTTTGAAGAGGGTGTTGGATTATGGGTTTGGATGTCTTCTCTTGACATATGATTGCAAGTAAATTGAAAGCATGACACAGAGCGTGGTTTTTCTGAACATCTACATGGACAGCTGAGGTGTTTTATTATCTACCCGAGGCTATGGATTTTCTTTTACTAACAGCCTGAATTTGAACCAGGAGCAGTGAGAACATTAGTATGGCCCAAAGGTTCTTCAGCAAGAATGAACCACCTGGGTCTCCCTTTCAAACCAGCTTTAAAATGCTCCTCTTCTGGGAGGCTTTTAGCTGGTCTATTTGCACTTAAACACTTCTGTAGGAAACCTAGATGGACCTCTGCTTAAAAGGTTGCATTTAGTATAGTCATGGACAGCAGTCTTATTATGTGCTTTGTGTGCCCCATGAATGCAAGAAGCTGGATGCATGCATTTGTTTTCATGTGTAAACCTTATAAGTGTTCTGTTTTGCTTGGTTATTATAAAGAAATTGCACTCAATACAATATATGAAACAATAAAATGTATTAATACTTGAAATAAAATAGAAATATGTGAAATAATTTATATATTCCTTTACAAGTCTGTCTGAAGTGGCATATTTTGTGTCTGATCCGTTCACTATACACTATAACCATAATAAGGCAGTATGTTTCTTTGTGTGTGTGTGCGAAAGAGCTGTAACAGGAAATTAGAGGAGACATGCATGTTTGAGCGGGTCCCCCTGAGCAGTGCTGGAGGTCAGGACAGAGGGCCTGTCTCCATTAGTTTTACTGGCACACCTCCAAAACCTTTCTTGCCCCTTCAGACTGCCTTTATTACTTCCCTCCCCACTGTACTGCATAAACTCTATACAGATGGGTTAAAGTCTGGGCTCACACAGTCTCATACTTTTCTGAATGTGTGTGTCATCACATAAACATCCAATAAATATGTATTAACAGCTGTGACAGATTTTTCAGATTGAGAAACGATGACGTGCAAGTCTTTTTGCCGATTTGTTAAAAGAACTAGCTCAAAAGAGTAATTTATTTGCGAATCAGACTATACTGCTCGTGCTGTATGTATTTTTACATACATTATCCATTGTGCTCTGCAAGATGTTTGACCCAAAACATTGTCATATTCATTTTACCTCCATTTTTCTGTCTGCTGTTAAGCTTTGGAAAAGCTAAACTGACAGTCATTGTATACCTCTCCCCCATTGTTTAGTCCTGTTCTTGCATGATTGAAGGCGCCTAAAAGTAGTGTGTGTTTGCTAACCTGATATTTCCCTGCAACCTTATCCCATGTCTTTATCCCAGTGTCAAACCCACCTGAGGAGTCCCATCTGAGTTGAACAAGAGGGTCTCAGAGCTGTAATTTAGCCCCTGTCAACATGAAAGGACACGCTTGGCTATTGTAAACACTCGGATGTCGCCTCTTAAAACAGTTTCGTACAGAAGTGATGCATTTCAGAAGGGACCCTAGACCTCCTTCCTCCAAAATAACAGTGTTTCAGGGTCATTTTTGGGGGGGGGCTGTTAAATACGGAAGCTTTTTTGGCAGACGCTAGTCCCTAGCCTACCTGAAAAATAAGCCTTGAAGGATAGAGATTGAATGATAAGATTGTGGAGCGACAATGAATGTTTTGTTTGGGGTCATTTCCCCCTTCAGTAAAATAAAAAAAAGAGTTTTTCCAGTGCCGCCTTTGGCAGTGGCGGAAATATTGTACAATCTTTCCACCTGTGATGCAATCTCAATTTCATCCAGTGTGGCTTTCAGGCGTTAAATTTTTTAGAAATAGAAACAACAGAATAAAACCTGCGCTGTATGGTTATTAATGGGACGTAATGCTCTTCAAGCATCTGTGAAGCATTTCGATGGAAAAGAGCATTGCTTTTGTGCAGAAACATCTCAGGAATGGAGGTAAACTGTCCATATAATGAGGTTTTTAAAAACAATTCTTTGATCTTTTATCAAATTGTTGGTCTGCCTGTTATTTGACCCGTGTCCGTGTCATGTTCTTTCTTTAATACGTTTTTTTCTATAAAGTCACACTATGAAAGATACAATCAGCTCTGCTTAAAGCCGATTATCCAGTTTAATTTGGCGTGAAGATGTCGAGATATTCTTCGCCTTGAGATGGCTGAATTATTTCATAATAAAGTCACAAGGCGAGTCATTAGGAAGAAAAAAAAATCATAAGACATTTGAAAAACATGCAAGCGGTTGTCCACATGTGCAGTTTCTTGTGAGTTGCGCGTGCAGGCGTGTACGCTTTGCTTGGTTTGCACTGGCTTTTCCGTCCAATGCTCATTTTTTACTGGAAGCGGTTAAGTGAAAAAGCACTTGAGGGAACGTTATCCGAATGAAAATATTGACAGTGTGCCTTTACACCACCTTGCCACTATGCCTGCAACGTCAAAACAATAAGTCAGGTGTGACGGGTAGAAGAAGGCCTGTCAAACTGCGATTGTTCCTGCAAGTTCACCGTGGTAGGAAAGCCAGTTCCAGGTACATAAGGAGAGGGGCAAGAAAGTACAAGAGCTCTTTCAGCCCCATGTTATGCTACTTGGGCCGTTGAATGATTCCCATTCATCCGTTTCCTCTTCCACTGAAAAGTAATCAGTTACTCGCTGAAAGATGATATTATGTGCGCCTAATGTCATGCGGGTCTGAAGCAGGTTCATGCCTGATAGCATTGTAGGAGAACACCTTTATTTGTGCTCTCCCATGGCAAAACGCTCGCTCCCCCAAATGGCTTTCGCCCATGTTGTTTGGCCTGTTTTTTTTTCCTTTTCATTCGCTTTTCTCCTCCTGTTTCGCCTCCTGCTTTTCTCTGTGGCCTGTAAATCAGGAGAAAAGCAGCTGGCAGTGCTAATAGAGGATGCTCTCCTGCAGGGTAACAAAGAGGTATTGTTGGGTTTGTAAGGGCATTATGCAGCTAAATAAAGCTGACATGCTGAGGTGGAATTATTGCCCATGCTGAGCCTGGCGCTGCCCCGTGAAGCGAGGCTGAGAGTCGGCTGGAAAGAAACCAGAGCCGGAGAACCTGAGAGAGAATGGTTTGCCATTCCAGAATCTTCTATAATCACGGTTGTTCTTCTAGTCATCAGTTTTTGAATGGAGTGGCACATGGATATATACCATGTTACTGAATAGGGATGCATAAAACATGGACTGACTTGTTCAGATGAAACCTGACTGTGTGGCCATTTATGGGTGGTTCTCATATTTTGGCTTTTACTCTAAATGTCAAAGGCCGAGGAATCGAGATTTGTCTGTTGTATTGGCCTGCATACGACTGCGTCTCCGCTGATTCCAACACCCTGCTGAGCTGTAAGACGAATCTTTATTAGAGCAGACAGCCATTGTCTGCAGTCATCTAGATAATTGCAGCGCTGGGTCCTCTTCTCTAATCAATCCAGACAGCTGCCGCCGTGCCTGCCGCGTTTGCCAACCGTGCAGCTCAAGCTAATTAATGAAATGATGAGCCGTTTGGGCACAACGTGGTACCACACAAACAATCTGGGATGCTTGGAAATGCCCAGCCCACATCAGAGGCACAGATAGATTAGTGAAGGGCTTGTATTTTTATCGCTGTCTTAAAACCAAATGTTTCAGAAGTAGTGCATACTGTTAAAGAAACAGAACTTCTTCATCCCGAATTAAAAGTTCTGGTGTTATTTGCTCACCTTATTTGCTTCTCATTCATGCTCTTAATGCATGGTTTTTCCTTCTGGAGCATCAGTGAGCATTTTTGAACCCTTTCCAACAATGAATGTATTTTTTTGAGATCCATCTTTTCAACTGAGGGACTCATATGAAACTATTACAGAAGGTTGTGAAAAGATGCATCTCAAAATCATACAGTCATTGTTGGAAAGGGTTCAAATACACAAAAATGCTGGAAATCCAAAGAATTTGTGGCACCTGAAGGATTTTTCTGAAGAACAGCAGGCAGTTTAACTGTTCAGAACAAACAAGGGATTCATTAACAACCGTCACTGAACAAAAAAACAACTGTGATTCATTCAGGTAGGAACACGGTATTAAGAATCAAGAGGATGTAAATTTTTGAACAATGTCTATTATTTGCTCTTGTGGACCATTTATAAACGTCTTTTATGTGAAATATCTTATTCAGGTCAGTACTAAATAAACAGTAACATGCATTTTGTATGATTCTTCTTATTTTGGTCAAATAAAATTTTTTTAATGATTCTAAAAGGGGGGTGTAAACTTTTGACCTCAACTGTATAGCTTTAGAAGTCTTTCTTTGATACTTTTTGATACTCATTTTGTGTTCATGCAGGTTTAGAACAACATGAGGTTAAATGATGAGAGAGTTTTCTGTTTCTTTAACAATAAATAGTCTAGAATAGTTTCTGTGAACTTAATAGCTGTGAAAGTCAGGGCAAACAAAAAGTTAATCTGACATTATGTCTGTTACTCAAGTCATTGCGCCTAATTTTTAGCTAATAACCTTAAACGCATTTTTTTCCCCCCAGTCTTCATTCTGTCCGTCAGTAATCACGCATGGCATGAAACAGGATGGCATATGCCGTCTGAGCCATATGGGCACAGTGTGAGTCTGTTCCCAGCATGGGGAAGCAGTGGTTCATGGAGGGCACGGAAAGCTTCCAGATCTCTGAAATGAACAGTAGGCGCTCACAGATTTTCTGTGTGGGCTTCACCAGCCAACATGTTGCAGCTTAACACCCGGAGTGCTCTGGTGCCACCTTGCCCTGTCCCGAACAGAGATGGAAATAGAGGACCAATGTCTTCGCACCAGCTGTCATTGGCCCTTAAATTGTCTTGAAACGCACAGGCTGTTTTTGCATGTCTGTGTTCTCAGTAGGGATGGGTTTAGAGGAGCTTAAACCAAACTTCTAGAGAAATACTGTTTGGGAGTGTATCTGTAGGGTAGCTTGTACAAGAGTTATTATACAGTTGTTTTCTCTTGTACATTAAATCATTTAAATATTGGTTTTCACTTAATAGTTTCTATTTAAAAATGTAGAAAAAATATGTAAATGCTACACACACTACTGTTGAATTTATTTTTTATTTTTAAAGTAGTTTCTTAAGCTCACCAAAGCTTATTTGATCAGAAATACAGTACAAACTGTAAAATAGTGAAATATTATTACAATTAAACAGAACTGTTTTGTATTTTAATATATTTAAAAATGTAATTTATTCATGTGATGGCAAAGCTGAATTTTTAGCAGCCATTACTCCAGTTCTTAGTGTCACATGATCATTCAGAAATTGCTGATTGGTGCTCAATTATTATTGGTACTCGCTTATTAATAATAGTTCTTATTATTACTGTTTAATCATTTTTTTTTTTTTAATTTTCAAAATTCTGTGATTAACAGCATTTATTTGAATATAAAATATAAACTATAAAAATTTAATGCTAATGCATTATTCAATTTAATGCTTTTTTTAAATTTTATTTTACTTTATTTATTTATTTTACAAACCCCAAAGCTTTAATATGGGTATAAGATATCTTGTTATATTTAATATATTTTAAATTGATTTTTTTTTATTTAATAAACAAAATATATTGTTAAATTAAGCCACAAAATATTTTAAAGGACAGTAGAAGTCATGCTGATAAAATATTGTCTTACAAGAAAAAAATAATAATGTTAATACCAATATGGTCACCAATATATTGTACATCACTAGATGCTGTTTTTCCACATAAATTAATTTATCAGATTTTGACAGCTGCGAGACAGTATTCAGGTTTATTATCAACTTATCTGAAGCCAAGACCTCTTTCATCAGCTAGAAGAACCCACCCAGTTGTGATTTAGATGTTTTGGCATTCTCTGTTCATTGTTGGCACAATGAAATGCAGATCCCAGTGGATTTGACTGGTAAAAAGGAGCGAATTTCCTGTCTGGATGCTGCTAATCTGTGAAAAGATGACAGCTCTCCATGCAGCACCTGCTCGGCAGATAAATTCCTGTGTCTTATTCTGTTTGTTGACTTCATCAGCTGGAGGCGGCTTTTAGTTTGTTACTTGAGGTTTTATTTCTCTTTTTGTGCATGAGTATTAATGTTTATTTTTTGGCACGCAGTGGCGATGGAGAGATAGACCACAGGGTTTGCGAGGGAAATGAACTCACGACGTGTAGCGTTAGGCTTGAGTTCTCTCGGCCGAAGGCAGCGTGGTGTGTGAGTATTTGCAATAAGCATCAATGGCCCCTGGTCATTTGAGAGAATTTGCATCCCCTGCTGCCTTATCTTAAGACCCCGTTTGCATATGAGCTGTTTTTATTACACATAAAACAGAGACAGACTAAGACGTAAATCCATAATCTCCCATTTGCATGTGCAACAGGAGACGGTTGAGAATATTGTTGGAAGGGGGATGGGGGGACTTAATAGTCTGGAAATAGACGCAGCTGCATCGCGATTTGTAGTGTGCAACATTAGGATTAGTGTGTCTCAAGAGATATGTCGAAAATAGTGTGTTGTTGATGTCTTGATGATTTGTATTTTAGAACGTGAATGCTTTATGCACTGATATTAACCACAACCACATCAATCTATATTAAATTTCAAACAAGGCTTTGTCAGGCCAAGAGTTTGTCTTGACAAACTTTACTTTTCTGGTTAAATATTAGGGAAAACACCTGTGAAATTTCCTTCAAAACAGTACACTGGGCCATATTTTTAGAGTGTTTGGAGTTTTTAAAAATGTCCTTTCAAATTAGAATTGAGTCCTGTTTGTTGTTATTCAAATTGAATTCAAATTCCGGAATTTATTTGAAGTTTAACAGGCTTTGTCAATTCAGTTGTAAATGATGCACAGCCCTGCAAGACACACTTTTGTGATTTTTGTGGCAATATGTCCCTGCAATTTCATACTGCCATAATACACAATACAAAGTATGAGTTTCCCATTACCAGTAAAATATATATTTACTTAAAGGGATAATTAAAATTCTGTCTTTATTTACTCACCCACATGTCGTTCCAAACCCTTAATGGAGAAGTCCACTTCTAGAACAAAAATTGACAGATAATGTACTCACCCCTTGTTATCAAAGATGTTCATGTCTTTCTTTTTTCAGTTGTAAAAAAAGTTTTTGAAGAAAACATTTCTGGATTTTTTTTTTTCCATATAATGGACTTATATGGTGCCCTGAGTTTGAACTTCCAAAATGCAGTTTAAATGTGGCTTCAAACGATCCCAAATGCGGTTGTAAACGATCCCAGCTGAGGAAGAAGGGTCTTATCTAGCAAAACAATTGGTTATTTTCATAAAATAATACAATTTATATACTTTTTAATGTCAAACGCTCGTCTTGTCTCACTCTGCCTGAACTGTTTTTTCCAGTTCATGACAGTTAGGGAATGTCAAAAAATTCCCATCTCATGTTCTCCCTCAACTTCAAAATCGTCCTATATAAATCATCCTATATATAAAAACCTTTTTTGTTCACTTTGCAAAGACTGGGTCGATACTTCTGCAGTGATGTAGGATGATTTTGAAATGAATTTTGAAGTTGAGGGAGAAAATACGATTGAATTTTTTCGACATACCCTAACTGTCTTGAGCCAGAATACACAGAGTTCAGGGAGAGCAAGACAAGATGAGCTTTTGAGATTAAAAAGTATTTAAATTGTATTTTTTAATGAAAATAACCAATCATTTCACTAGATAAGACCTTTCTTCCTCAGTTGGGATCGTTTGAAGCCGCATTTAAACTGCATTTTGGAAGTTCAAAATCGGGGCACCATAGCAGTCCATTATATGGAGAAAAATCCTGAAATTTTTCCCTCAAAAAACATAATTTCTTTATGGCTGAAGAAAGAAAGATATGAACATCTTGAATACATTTTTGTTCTGGAAGTGGACTTCTCCTTTAAGACATCCGTTCATCTTCAGAACACAAGATATTTTTGATGAAATCTGAGAGCTTTTGGTCAAAGACTGACACGGAAGAGAAGAAATTGTTGAATGAAGTCATTATGTTTGTTTTCTTTGTGCACAAAGTATTCTTGTAGCTTCAAAAAGTTAAAGTTGACCAACTGATGTCACATGGACTATTTTAATGATGTCCTTACTACCTTTGTGGGCCTTGAACGTGATAGTTGCTTTGCAAGGTCAGAAAGCTCTTGGATTTCATTAAAAAAATCTTAATTTGTGTTCTGGAAGTTTCATTTTTGGGTGAACTATCTCTTTAGGATACAGTCATGGACGTTATTTAAAAGGAAGCTCTTACTCATTTTGTGTGCCTGCATATCATGTGCTGATGATTTTGTTTCTTTCAGTTCATTTCCTTGCTATTAGCTACACAAGTTGAGCATAAGTAGATTAGAAAGGTCACTTATAATATGAAACACTTTTGCAGGACCCTGGAAAGAATTTTCTCTAGAAGCTACAGCCATCTGTCTACACTTTCTTCATGTCGGTCTGTGTGTGTGTGTGTGTGTGTGTGTGTGTAATGGCTATAGTACGGCAGCTCTCCAGATGTTCCAAGACGGCTGTCTGAGCCTGAAATGAGGTCAGAGGTCAAGGATATCTTAGTGGGACAGCTGTGAGGCGATGCTGGGGTCACCCTGCCTCTGCTAGAACCATCCGTCATGAGCACGCACACCCCTACCGACACCGGTGGTGGTTCCTACCGCAGTAGGCACGTGTTTTGAGGCCAGAGTCCCTTGAGGGATTGTACCATGAGAGAAGCAGCAGGGGGAGAGGATAGATCAATAGTCCGCTGAAGTGTCATCTGGTGAACAGGGATGCCAACACGTCCCAAGGGAGTGTCACTCCCTCCTCAGAATGCGACCTTCGACCTCTACAAATCTGTGGGTGTTCCTGAGGGCGCTCTTGTCTGTGTTTCTAATAGCTCTGCTGTGATTTTACTCAGTCTTAAGGGTCTCTTTTGTTGCCTGGTTTGTTACAGAATGCCGTTCGGTTGGAAGCTTGAGAGCACTGTAAGGCATAAAATGGCATGGCAAGAATTATAGTCCTTGTTAAATTATTGCAATTGTTATCAACTCTACTTAGCATTACTATTCTTAAGTTGAATAAACCTTTAACCCTATTTCTTCTTCTTCTTCATTTGTTTTTATAATAATTATTATTTTCTGACACTATTTGTTTGTTTATTTATTCATTCATTCAATTATTCATTCATTGGTGGTATACATTTTTAAATTGTTGTGAGAAATACACTACCAGTCAAAAGTTTTTGAACAGTAAGATTTTTAATGTTTATTCAAAGAATTTTCTTCTGCTCACCAAACCTGCATTTATTGGATCCAAAATACAGCAAAAGCAGTAATATTGTGAAATATTTTTTCTATGTAAAATAACTGCTTTCTATGTGCATATATTTTAAAAATGTATTTATTCCTGTGATCAAAGCTAAATTTTCAGCATCATCACTCCAGTCTTCAGTGTCACATGATCCTTCAGAAATCATTCTAATGTGCTGTTCAAGAAACATTTTATTATTATTATTATTATCTATATTTAAAACAAATGAGTTTTTTTTTTTTTGTTCAGGATTCTTTAATGAATAGAAGGATCAAAGATCAGCATTTATCTGATATTTAACTAGTACTTTTATGTAGCAAGTGTGCTTTAAATTGAGATTGAAAAGTATGATAAAGACATTTATAACGTTACAAAAGATTCCTCTTTCAGATAAATGCTGTTCTTCTGAACTTTCTATTCATCAAAGAAACCTGAAAAATTCTACACAGCTGTTTTCAACATAATAATAATAATAATAATAATAATAATAAATGTTTTTTGAGCAGCAAATCAGAATATTAATATGATTTCCGAAAGATCATGTGACTGGAGTAATGATGCTAAAAATTGGCTTTGAATGAATTACATTTTAAAATATTCAAATATTTTAAACAGTAAAAATATTTAAAAATATTAGAAAATTGTACTGTTTTTGCTGTACTTTGGATCAAATAAATGCAGGCTTGGTGAGCAAAAGAGACTTCTTTAAAAAAAAAAAAAAAACACTGTTCAAAAACTTTTGACTGGTAGTGTATTTCTCACAACAATTTAATAATTCATACCACCAATGAATGAATGAATAGGTAAATAAAACATTAAAAACGAACTGTTCAAAAACTTTTGACTGTTATTGTAGTTGTGGTCGGTCTTAAGCAAACACAATGACAATTTTTACCTGTTGAATGATAAAATGGGTGAAAAACAATCTGCAGAAAGAGTCATATCTAGTGACAAGAATACATTTTTGGGAGTGAGCTTTTTTGGGGGCTAGCAAGCAATTACCCTGCAAGTAGCAATATGCTAAAACTACTTTTAACATCTAGAAGTAGCAATGCAAGATCTTACCATCATGGTTGCAATGTTTGCATGGGTAAGCAGTAAAAATCTGCTTCATTTACAGTGAAGTTGGTGTGTTGTGGGGTTTTGTTGTTAGCGGGCAGAGTAAATCTATCGTTGACCTTGGTGTTGGATAATGAGGTCTTGTTTGTCTCAGAGAAATATTTCTGCCTTGAGGCCTGTCAGTTGTCAAAAACGAAAGTTAAAGGAGTTACAAGTTTATTTGGCACTGTCTTCTCATTAAAAGATTCCTACGGCAGAATTTCAGGGAAGGCAGTCACAATATGGAATGTTTTGAGAAAATTGAAAGGCGCACATCTTTAATGTGGCAACTTGCCCTATCCGTATTTTGACGTGTCTACAGTGAGGTTGACACATGAACAATTTACCGCAACCAAAAATTGACAAGAATTTGCAGGTGACAACCTCGCCTGCGCGAAGACACGCACAGCCACTGGCAGCAGCGTGACATCACACCGGCTGCCCGGGCGCTCATTTCGAATGACATTGTGTCACATTTTCTGCAAAATGATTACGGCCACATTCCAGACTGGGAAGAAGTCCCTTCGTTACGTACGGCAGGCATCCAGACGAGCCGAGACATTCACAGGGCACTTTTTTAATGAGAAAGAAGCCAAGCTTGTATGTCTTGTCCTGCCTGCTGGCTGCCATTATGGCCCATTAGAATCATCATTAAGAGAGAGCGCAGGGCCCATTGTGCCTAAAGTGCCACGGACCGCTAGCTGAGGAGCCTGACTACCACTGTCCGCTTTCACCGCACAAACGTGCCTCGGAGACCGGTTTCCAAGGCAACGTCACTGACGGGCGACGTATTTCTTCTCTGCGCTTTGTAGGAAAAGGCAGCGAGACAGGGTTATCCGTGAGTGCATCTGTTTAGACCTTTCCAAGCAATTGGGTAGAAGTTCTCATTTTGCGCTAATCTTGTACGAGGCTCTGCCCTACAAATCCTAACCACTGCCGTTCCCGGAAAACCTTCAAAAGCCAACCCAGAGCTGCAAAAAGGACAAGCTCCACCACCTACGCGCTTAAAAGGACAGTTTTCTTTGTAGGAACGCGTTCTGTTTGTGGGCTCGTTTAGGAGGCTCGTCACATTCGGCTGGGGAGAAATATGTCAAGAACTCAAGCTAGTGTTTTTATCCCTCAATTATTGGTGTGCATTAATGATTAAGTGGTATGTTAATACAGCGCAGATATTCCATTAGGAGCTCCGGTCTGAGGTTTTAATGGCCTGGGAGAGAGTATGTGTACTGCAGGCTTTCAAAGTCTTTGTTTGAGGTTGCACTAAGCTGTTAGGAATGAGGACTGCATTAAATGTGCTAATTAGTGGCCTGGGGAAGATATTGTCTTAAATTACTCTCTTCTTCTCTCCATCTTTCCTTTCTGTGTTTTTTTTCTGGCTTTGTTGCCAATAAAATAGGCATATGTGATTGGGAACAGGTGTATGCCAATAAAGTTTTTTTAATTTTGTCGAGTATGAAAATTCTATACTGTTATGGATGGATGGATGGATGGAAAATAAAAAATGGGTTTAAGACATCACAACATTACGTTTTAAAGCAACCCTCTACAGTGCAAGTAAATCACTTGCATATGCAACTATGGGCTAGATTTACTAAGAGCTTGCCCCAGAGCAAACAGTGTTTTGGCGTGAAAATAGTACTGTCAGTATTTACTAAAGACGCGCAGTGTAGAATTAGCACTGAAAAGGCGTGGACAGTTATTTCTGCAACTAACTTTGAATATGCATTTGTAGGAGTTTCCCTTTCAGACACAAAATTTATGGGAGCAGAGTATTAAAATGAAACCTGATGAAACTAATGTTTGCACTCATCGAATTATTGGTGTTTGCGCCATTATTTAACGTCCAAGAAAAGCATGTCTTAAAGGAGGCAGTGATTTGGTAGATTGCGCTGGTCATTATGGAAATGATCTGGCTCTGTCTGTGTTCTTTAATGTGCGCATTGTCAGTAAATTACACACTGAGTTTTTCCCTCCCATCGGCGCTTTTATGGAATTGCGCTCTGATGCTAATTTGCCCTGTTTAGTAAATCTGGCCAAAAACCTTCACTCTGAGCAACTAAATGATGTCTGACGTTAGGCATTGGCTAATAAATTCTTGAATTTTATTAGCAAAACCAGTCATAAGTAGCACGGGTATATATATATATATATATATATATATATATATATATATATATATATATATATTGTATGGGTCAAAATTATTCATTTTTCTTTTATGGCAAAAATCATTAGGGTGTTAAGTAAAGATCATGTTCCATGAAGGTATTTTGTAAATCTCCTACCATAAATATATAAAAACTTAATTTTTGATTAGTAATATGCATTGCTGAGAACTTCATTTGGACGATTTGGTAAATTTTTTTTTTGCACCCTCAGATTCCAGATTTTTAAATAGTTATCTAGGATATCTCGTCCTATCCTAAAAAAAATACATCAATAGAAAGCTTATTTAATCAGCTTTCAGATGATGTATAAATCTCGAAAAATGGTCCATTGTCACATATTTTCATTCGCCGAACATTTTGATTGAGCGCTACAGAGCTTCACTCTCCGTCAAGTGATCTGTGCTATTTTTCAGTTCATCCCAATGGATGCGCAGCATACCTGAATTTGACATGCCATAAACTCTAGTGTAAAGGCGCACAACTCACCATCACTTTCTCACACACACAGAGAAAGAAAGCGAGAGAGTCTTCCATACCATGCAGATTTGAGGCACTACGTATCAACGATATTCTTTGTTGTATTGTTCTGTCAAAATGACGAAGTTAATTTGGAATTCTTCAACTTTTAAAAACAACCATAAGATACTGCCGGTTTCTCCGGTAGTGGGCGGAACTAATGCACAAACAGCAATCTCATTGGCTGGCTCTTACCTATTATTGCCACTGTTTTGATTTAAGCAAATCAGTTCGAGCGAATGCAGACAACGTTATTAATATTCATAAACCCAGAAGCTCATTAATCCTTAGTGCGTTTTATATTAGTATTAGAATTCGTAGTTTTATAGTATTATCTTATCAGTGTTATTGTTTTTAAATGTTTTTCCCCCTTTTTTCAGTCAAGTCAAGTCACCTTTATTTGTGACTCTGGACCACAAAACAAGTCATAAGGCTCAGTTTTTGGAAACTGAAAGCTGGAAATCATCTGAAAACCAAATAAATAAGCTTAGGATAGGGCAATATTTGGCTGAGATACAACTATTTAAAAATCTGGAATCTGAGGGTGCAAAAAAATCAAAATATTGAGAAAATTGCCTTTAAAGTTGTCCAAATGAAGTTCTTAGCAATGCATATTAGTAATCAAAAATTTTGATATATTTACGATAGGACATTTACAAAATACTTTAATGGAACATGATCTTTACTTATCATCCTAATGATTTTTGGCATAAAAGAAAAATATACAATTTTGACCCATACTATGTATTTTTGGCTATTGCTACAAATAAAACCTTGCAACTTAAGACTGGCTTTGTGGTCCATGGTCACATTTACATAGCGTTTTTAACGATACAGATTGTGTCAAAGCAGCTTTACAGTATTAAATAGGAAAATAGTGTGTCAATAATGCAAAAGGACAATAGTAAATACTCAATTTAAAGTCAAAGTTAAAGTCAGTTCATCATTGAATTCAGTGATGTCATCATCCAGTTCAGTTCAGTTCAAATAGTATTTGTGCAAACAAGTCAACGATATTGCTGGAAATGAAGTGTCCCCAACTAAGCAAGCCAGAGGCGACAGCGGCAAGGAACCAAAACTCCATCGGTGACAGAAATGGAGAAAAAAACCTTGGGAGAAACCAGGCTCAGTCAGGGGGCCAGTTCTCCTCTGGCCAGACGAAACTAGCAGAATGACCAACCATATCTTAAGCACCACCACCAGTCCTAATTTCAGTTAAAATGACAAATATGCATGCATACACAGCTACCAAGTTTTAATTCTAATTACTAAAGTTCTCCAATGGTGATTCTATTCTATTATGGTCCCTTAAGTCTTTGGTTTTTGGTTACATACAGTGGTCGACTGAATAGTTTTATGATAGGATGTACATGAGTTTTTAATTGTATATTTATATACACATACCTCTGTGTGTGTGTATGTGTGTGTATGTACGCTAGCTGTTGAACTGAGTCTGGATCAGTGTTGCCAAGTCCGTGGGTTGAAGTAACCCCAATAATGGCATATTTAGCCCCTGGAATGCAAATTTACCAGGGCAACCCGACAAAAAACCTGTATTTTACACCCCGAAATGCGATTTTTAACAGGGACCCTCCTCGAAACGCGATTGGACAGGTTTTGAGTAGCAACTGGGCAGGTTTTGTTGTGAAAAATGGCAACCCTGGTCTGGATATTAATAGATGAACTGTATGATGCACTTTCCTTTTCTCAACCCTTCATTATTTTATTATGCTTTCACATGTTAAGTGACTATAGTCTGTAAAATGCTGAGACTGAGGCTTTTTTTTTTTTACACCGTGCTCCGATTAACTGAGCAAAAGCAGAAGTTCCTCTGTACAAAGACTCTGGCAGTGTTACTGAAATCCCTGGAAATGTCTTGTGAAAAAGAGAGAGCGAGCGAGGGTGGGTGACTCTAAAAGGCCAGTATAAAGGGTGCATGATCCCTTTTCACAGCACAATTGAAACATAATTATTTCATGGCAGACTGTGCGCTCTGTAAATCTATGAATGGGAACGGCATTTAACTTTAATTAGCTCTGATTTATTCATTCTGACTGGATTGCTTGCAGAAAATTGGATCATCTGATTATAGTCAAGCATGAAAATGACCTGATTAAACACTTCATAAAACCCATGGAGAGAGAACGAAATACAGAAAGAAAAGAAACCTGGGATGAAATGATAAAGGGGAGATAAGAGAGATGAGGAGCAGAGAGGAAGACAGTCAGACAGATGTGAATGCGTTTGGTGTCTTGGCATATGCCAGCGTTATGCACAGTGGGTGAAGAAGGCATCGCAGCTGGTTTCTGTTCACCCTCCTGCAAACTAATGGATGGATTGGCAAACCAATCCCACGCTATAGGTTACACGTCAACAGCTGCGCCAAACTGCATGTGCATTTGATTTGAGATGCTTCCATGCATCTGAGCCATAAAAAAAAAAGTCTATAAGTAGTTTTAATTTTATTACACTTTTTGCCCCCTGCTATATTAATAAAAGCAATTAAAGTGCATTTGAAATCAGTACAGTAACTAATAAATTACATATGTGACCCTGGACCACAAAACCAGTCATAAGGGTCAATTTTTTTTAAATTGAGAGTTGTGCATCATCTGAAAGCTGGGTAAATAAGCTTTCCGTTGATGTTAGGATAGGACAATATTTGAAAATCAGGAATCTGAGGGTGCAAAAAATCTAAATATTGAGAAAAGCGCCTTTAAAATTGTCCAAATAAAGTACTTAGCAATGCATATTACTAATCAAAAATTAAGTTTTGATATATTTACGGTAGGAAATGTACAAAATATCTTCATGGAACATGAGCTTTACTTAACATCCTAATGATTTTTGGCATAAAAGAAAAAATCATTTTGACCCTTACAATATATTGTTTTGCTATTGCTACAAATATACCCGTGCTACTTACGACTGGTTTGTAACTCTGTTTGTGTCTTTCTTTCTAGTTACGCCAACGAATGAGAATCTCGGGTCCAAAACTTCCAGCTCGACCAAAGTGTCTGGCCTTCAGCGTAGCCAGGAACAGAGTAACGACGTTTCGTTTGTCCCGCCGATCTCAAGTCCAACTCCAGCGTCGCCCCCTACGGGGTCTCCTGCCCCTGCTGCGGCGGCAGCCCCCGCACCTAGACCGCATCCTGTCTCCCCGAACCCTCTCAGTATCAAGAAGGAATCTGTGCCCCCTAACCCCACCCCTTCCCTCCTGAGGAACCAATCACATTCACTGGAGCACAGAGTCCCACCCCCAACACACCACAGCCGGCCAATCATCAGTCATCATCATCATCCTTCGCCGTACAGCAGTCTTCACGACATCAGGTTAGCAACTTTTTTTTTTGTTTTTATAACTATAAATATAAATAATGCTTTGTAATTTATAATAAAAACTGAAAATTGACAGCTCTAAGTTTATAAATTCACATCCTGTCTTTCCTTTCTAATCACAGCAGCAACCCTTCCACTCTTCCTCCCAAACACCACCTGCCTCACTCCCCTCATCATCTCAGCGGCCTCCCGTCTCCTGCTCCTCCTCTTCCTCTCTCCATAGGCGGTCTGCCTTCCTCCCACTACTCCCTACACTCGCCCTCTCACCTCCCCAGCCATCCGGCCATGTTCGCCACCCCTGCTACACTGCCTCCGCCGCCCACCTTACCGACCAACAGCCTGGTGGTGCCAGGACACCCTGCCGGACCACCCTATCCAGGTAAGAATCCCCTCATTGAGATTCAAACAGATCATGGCATAGTATGAGATTTGAGAATATTTTGGACAGTAGGTTTCTCCAGTTCTATGATGAATTGCTAAAAATATTGAATTTGCATAAGAGTGCGTACACACTAGAGTTTAGACTGCACCAGAGAGTGCTGCAAATCTGATTTCAATTAAGAAAAATTCAAATGTTTGCAAAAGTTAACTTGCAATTTGATATTAACAAGAGCCACCTTACACCTAATTATTGTCCCTTTAAATGCTCCACTGCAGCCTTCTCTATTGTGTAAGCACTGTAAGAGTTTACAATTTTTTACTTAGTCCTAAGAAATGAGCACACACTTACAAACATTGTTTATTCATCATATATATTATATTGTAGTGCTAATCTTTAAAACAAATTTGGTTCCCACACAAAATGCTTTGTTACAAATAACCCATGTTAGAGAGCTTTATGGACGAAGTATTCAGTAACTACAGCATTGCTCTTAAATTGCATTCTTTTCAAGATTTTTCAAGAGCGAGGCGAAACGGGGCACGCATCAGAGGTCAGCATATGAAATATGTGATTTATATCCAGTTGGCCCATTTTTCTACTCTATATGATACCTGTAATAAAAAAGGATGTCAGCTATGCTGTTCATTTTTAATATCTGGATCCTGTGCCTCAGAAGGGCACTTCAGCAGTAAACTACTGTTTTACAGGCTGTTATTTTACCTTTGACAGTTATATAAGATTTTGATACAATTTACACTAAATATGAATGTGAGATGAAAATTATACCTGCCCTCTTCATGTCTGCCTTTCTTTATACGGTAAGTGTATTTTTTGTTAACTATTGGCTTTTAAATGCCAGTTCCAGGCATTTTAGAGCTACATGCTGATCTAAGGAGCAAGTAAGATATTTAATTAAAAAAAAAAAAAAAAAAAGTTTATACACGCAGCTAACCTACAGTGTAAACACATGGCTCAAGTCATTGCAGTAGTACCAAAATCATTCTTCAAATTTTCTGTCATTAGGAACATAATGTTAATTTAGACTCTAAACTAAAAGTATCAAGCAAGCAAGTGCTTAAAGAGTTTCGTACATTTTAAGAAGGGCCTTAAAAGGACAATTTGCCCCAAAATGAAAATTTTGTATGCAAACCTGTATGCATTTGTTTCTTCTTCTTTTATTATTATTATTATTATTATTATTTTTATCCATGCAATGTAAGTCTTTGATTGTGTTCCACAGAAGAAAGCAGGTCATACAGGTTTGGAACAACATGAGGGTAATTTTCATTTTTGGGTGAACTATCCCTTTAAGGCCGTATACGAGTTTGTGTTTGTCGGGTCAAGTGTGTGTGTGTTTTCTGCTGAGGTGACTCTTGGTTCTCTCTTGTCTTTAGATACCAGCCTGTTGATATCTTTCAACCAACCAATCATGTATTGCCAGCCTCATTCGGGGATTCTGATTGGCACATTGTCACAGGCAACTCTCTTACCTCCACCAATGAGTCCTCACGTAGAAAACCCTCACACCTTGAATTGGAGAAACAGAGAAAGCCAGGTGACTACCCTCTTTCGCTTCTTCCTACCGCTGTTGTGAAAACTCACTGGCCGCCCGTGCCTTTTTTTTTCTTTTCCCTCCCGTGTCTTCCCCCTCTCCCCCCTTTCCCTCCTTTTCCCCTTCGCTCTCCTTTCTTGCAGAGCATGATCTTCTGCGGCAGGAGCTGAACAACCGCTTCCTGGTTCAGAGCTCGGAGCGAGGCCGGGGGTCGGCGCCAGGGGCGACCGGGTCGCCGTTGGCCCCTGTGTCGCTCCTCAGGGCCGAGTTTCACCAACATCAGCATATGCACCAGCACCAACACACGCATCAGCACACCTTCACGCCCTTCCCTGCCAGTCTGCCCCCGGCAGCCATCATTGGGCCGCCCACTGCACCTCCCATGGTGCGTACCCCAGCCAGAAATGTGAGGATAAGTAAAAACAGATAGATTTTACTCCCTTCCTACCTCCCTATTCCCCCTTAAAAGACATCGACCTATCAAAAACAAGCCCCTTCTATACGGCCGCCATTTTTCAAGCAATTTACACCCACAATCATGCTGTCGTATTGAATATAAGCATGGCCACATCACAGTTGTGCTTATATTCAGACTAACAGCATGACTGACTTATATTTTAGACACAATATGGCCAATTATTTTGTCTCCATTTGACAAAAAATAGTTCCAAGAACAGTTACATATAACAGAGCAATGCACAGACTGGCAGCCTATTTGCAACCCCATAAATACAAACTGTGAAGTGAAATGGTGCTCATTCATTCATATCATAACACAATTCTGCATCTTGAAAAAAAAAATCCACATAATTTGATGATGCTGAGTTCAAAAATATAAAAAAAATCCATCACATACCTTTATTTTTTTTAACAAAATGAAGAATCAAGATTTTCCAATTATGTGTTTTAGCGTTAAGGCACAGTCAAATGTCACATTTTTTTATTTTAATGACAAAAGATGTATAATTCATCATTTAACTTGCAATATGTTAATATGCTCCAAAAATATGTTCATATACTTTTATATACAAATAACTTTACATAAACACAAGTTTATAGTTAGATAAGCTGTTTGGATGTAGTAAAACACCCACAGATGTAGCAGAAAACATCTGAATCATGTTTGCATTTTTCTGTCACTGGCCAAAATTCTAACCTTTGAATTAGGCGTTAAGGATTAGGCATAAAATAATGTTTTCAGAATCATTTATTCTTACGAAAATCAGCTGAGAACAAATAGTTGTATTAGGGGTGTGGCGATAATTCAATTCAATTTTCCGAATGCATTGTGATCCTCTCTGGAATTGATTCTGAGCTTAATTTTTAACAGCAGATGGGGCTAGGACTGGACTATTATGGCAAAATATTAAAATCTCATTTTTTTTCAGAACGTTTGACCAATTCTCTCTTTTTTTTTTTTTTTTTTTTAACTAGTCAACTTGAAAATGTTTTTTTCTTTATTAACCCTCTAGTTAAAAAAAAATATTTTCCAAGTGCACGACACATGGAGTTGTCAATATGATGTAAATGTTAAATGTCTTTGCAGACAAAATGCATGAACTACAACTACACCTTATACAAACTTGTCTTATACATATTATACGTTAAGAAATAATACAAGGAAAATGCTTTAAAAAAAAAAACTCAAAAGTAAATTCAAATTCAAAATGACAGGTTTTTTTATTCTATTGTGCTGCTTTTCCATTGTTTTTTCTATGTAAACATTGAGGCGTTGCACTCATGTCTCTTGCAGCGTCTCATGCTTGACTTGGCATTCTAAAAACTCGGCACTCAAGTCAAAAGAGGTTCCAAGTTCTTGCATGTTTTTCTATTCCACTGCCCGTGTCAAATGCTCATGAAAAAGAGCACTTGTGCACCTCGGCTTTTATGATGCGAAATTAATGTAAACAAAGCCCTGTGAACACCCTTGTAATCCGCTTAAACCTTTTCGAAGTTTCTGAATGATTATCTTAGGTTCAGGTGGTGTGTAAGGAACTAGACGCAAGTGGAGTACAGCTGTTTCTAAAGCACGCCCGTGCCATCTGCTGTTAAAAACTAAGCGCAGAATCGATTCCAGAGAGAATCGCGATGCATTTGCGTAAATCACAAAATCGATAAACGAAGTGTTTTATCGTTGCACTCCTAGTTGTAATAGGAATCATGTCTTTGTGGGAGTTTTTCTGGTGATTATGGGATAATACAAGACATCTTCATTTTAACAAATGGTTGTCAAAAGCAAAATGTCACAAAGCACAATATTTTGCTTTTTTTGCTAGAGCGAAACATGCACTATTTTTGAATCAGCATCTCAAACGTAGTAAGAAACAAGCATTGGATTTCAGCAAATACGATGCAGGGTGGTGATAATAGAGCGCCGGAACTAACTGTTGTATAATAAGTAATAGAGTTTACAACCCACTACAGAGACTTAAAGCTTATCTTAAACCAGGCCAGATCTTAAACAGAGGCCACGGGGTTGAAACAGTTTTATAGCACCATCTCAGTAACATAACCGATACCCATCATCCTAACAAGATAAACTATTGTCCCATGACAACCACAAATATTGTAGCTCTTCCCCTAATAAAAACCCTTTTTGCTGCCATGTTGACATGCCGTACTCATTGTGCTTTTATAGTGTGAGCCAGAGATGCTTTATTGCTTTCATATGAGCAGAATGGTGATGTCTCTGAGTGCTGGGGGCTGTTTGAGAAAAACAGGAGGCAGACAGAGTCTTATGGCGTGACTGAGGTACAGACAGAGCTCATTCTATGTGACACATTCAAAGCTTGCGGTCGAAACATAATGACCTCACTGCAGATGAAAGTCATGACATCAACGGGGTTGTTTTGATAAAGCGTAATTGCTTCCGTGTGCAAAGCGGCTATTAGAGGCAAACTTTGGCAGCCTGTAATCAGATAAATTCAGCTCCTCAAAGTTAGCTAGCCATATGAAATGCATTCAGATCTCTGAAACGCATTCAGACAGGAACAAGAACGGCTTATCGGCATACAATCGCTGCTGTCAGCCAATCCAAAAGATATTATGTCAGAGCACTAGATGAAAAGTCAGGCATTTTTGAATCAGAGATTACAATCTCCAGAGATTGAAATCTAGCTTAAAACATGCCATATGTTTTGTAGTTTGCTGTCTGGACTCTTTTGTGGGTTACAGAACTGTTTCGTCATCAGAAACTGAAAGACTGGAATAGCGATGGAAATATTGGTTATGCGTCTTATCTCTGGCGCTGAATCACAAACACACCACCACACCTTCCTCAAATGTTTTATGAGATACAAATCTTATTTGCTGAACGGTTATTGTTGAATGTCTTTCAAAGCCATGTGACTGAAGTGTGATGTTTTCTACTGACATATAAACTGATGCTTGATTTCTAAAGCGTTTCTGCTTGGTTTAAGAGCTTTTTGCATAGAAAGCGGTGTTGTTGTTGTTTACTTGGGTCAATTAAAAAAACCCTATAAAAGTCATTTTTAAAGTCAACATGAAACCAGAAATAACCCAGTTTGCTTCCTTTGTACATTGTTTATACATGGTCTTCTTGTGTGTAATTCATTGGTGTACTGTATGTTATTCTGAAAAAAAAAAAAAACCTTTTGTTACTTTCGATCTTCGTGAAGTAAAGTGGGTAGCGAATTCCATTTCATGTTGACATAACACATTTCACATAATGTCTTTCTTGTTTTCTTTTTTCCCTTCCACCTAGCTTTTCTTATATAAAGATTTAATTGTTTACAGATGTAATATTGAACTTTGATTTGCCAAAGCTGTTTGTTATAAAGCTCTGACAGGGGCTGTGAATTATGAAGCACTGTTTTTTATGAGCCACCATAAACCTTTGCTGTATTTACTCGGCAAGTGTAAACCATAAAGCAGGCGTGCGGCCCTCAGAAGGATCACAGAAGTGGGAAGCCAGATCAGCAATTTTCTCAGCCAGGGCAACCTCATGTATTTGATTTAGGCTAATTATCACCACACATTCATATGATGCAGGAAAAAAGCAGCTTATGCCTGCTGATCTGTTGGAGTGTAAAGTCTGTACCATAAGTGGGGCCTGTGGTTCAAGCACTGCTGCTTTTCAAAGCTTTAGGAGTTTATCCACTTTTATTACCATCACCTGAGACATAAGATGACAGGCTTCTGTAGAAACAACACTATATAAGGGGGTTTGTAAAGGATTTGAATGTTTATGTAAAAGAAATGTCTGAGTAGCAATTACTTTGTTATAAAAGCAGCGCTGAATTTACAATGTTCAGCTGAGTGGTAAAAACTCAAGCAAGTGAAATTAAGGTGACAAAGGTTTTGGGTTTATTAACTTAATAGTAAAATGTGCACAAAAAAGTAAACTTTATGAATTTTTTAAATATTTAAATGTTTTTGTCCTGACTCACAAGTAATTCTTCTATTAAAACTAGAGCTTGCCTTGAAGGAGTTACTGTTCTGTATTTTTCTTAACTGTAAAGGAATGACACTGCCACGTAATAAATGGCTCATGTCAGTTTAATTGGAAATGAAGGGTGCCTTTCATTTGTTTAGCGATCTGGTTTGACTCTTTTGTGAGCGTATTCCCACACTCTGGGTTGGCTCTGTGAAGCCTGTGCCAGCTGCGGCTGCAGTGGTTTTCTTTCATGTGACATTGAATGGCTGTTTTACTGTGTAATTGTTTTATTAAAAGGGTGTAATTTATTTGAGCTTCATCTGCTTTGTATTTGACTATGTAAGCACACTGCAGAAAATTCTCTCATGTTTTTGGCTACAGTTGCCTTTGATTTTGTTGATGTGTTTTTAATTTGCACTTTCTTTCTCTGTTTTTCTCTCCCTCTCTCTTTATAGTTCGACAAATACGCCCCAAAGCTGGACAATCCTTTCTTGAGACATTCAAATGTAAGTGGCAACTAGTTTTGACTGCATAACCTTGCTTTGACTGAAGATGAAGCAGATTATGTAAACTTTTATGGACTTTTTGAGACATATTTGTAAACGTTTTGCATTTTTGCATGGTTTGTTTGATGTTGCTTTCAAAGCAAAAGTTGTTAGAGCTCAAAGAGATGACAGACGCCAAATAATTCTGTAAACTTTACATTTACATGTTTTGTTTTTTTTTTCTTTTTTCTTTTTTTTGACAGTTCTTTCCCTCCTACCCACCAACAATGCCAGGCATGCCTCCATTACTTCCACATTCAGGGCCCTTCAGTTCTCTGCAAGGAGCCTTCCAGCCAAAGGTTAGACTTCAAAACTATGTATTCACGTCATGTGGGAATCTAGACAAAACTGTTTTGACTTGAGCAGAACGAGAAAGCAACCATGTGGTTTTGGCATTTCAGATTTCCCGCTTGCAGAAGCTGATATGACCAGGATTAATAAGTCAAAAAATATTTTAAAAATTTAGCCAATAAGCTGGTGGCATGATCTCACAGATGCGAATGTCAGAAAAAAAACACCTGATGAAAGTTTCTGCAGATGAATTGTTGGCCTGATCTATCTGGCTGTGTTCACACTTGCAAGCCTTAGTGCTTAGTTCCTTTTTTTTCTCAGATCTGATTGTTGTTGTTTTTTTTGCATAGCTGTTCACATTGTTGGTTTAAATGTCAAGGTCAATAGATTTACAGCGAGAACAGATCATGGTTCTGAACTGACCCGTATGCGCAAAAGAACCCTACAAACAGGGCTTTCAGGTTTTCACAGCAAAATCCACCCAATTGCTTCTCAAAACTAGTCCAAAACTAGCCCAACCATGTTCAGGGGGGTAAATATCACATTTGTGGGGTCACGTCACCCACAACACAACGGTGGAAAAAGTAGCCCAATTCTGTGGGGAAATTGTTGATTTGGCAACACTTGCGCAGCCCCCCACCATACGGAAGTAAACACGGAGGACAAAAAGTAAGCGATTATGTGTTTGTTTATAGTGTGATCAGCGGCAAAAGCCAGCAAAATTATGCACAGGCAATATGAAAAATAAGTCAAGGATGTGACAAAGAACAAAGTTTTTAAACTTATGATACAAGCCCTCATGTTTTGCTTGTATATGGAGTTGTCATATTTATGAGTTCTGACACATCACACTTCCACTGATTACCTTTCGCAACTGTCTTGATAACTTTGGGTGTGTAAAATCTTTGAAGCGTATCATTTCAGCGCGGAATTGACTGTTCACATTGCGGTTGCATTGCAAAACGTCTGACCTGTATCGGATTTTGTACCACATATGGAGGTGGCACAAATCGGATTTGAAAAGATCAGATTCTTTGTGGTTTGTGCTGTTCACAGTGTCATGACAAAAACAGATGTGAGCAAAAACAATCGGATTTAGGCCACATTGCCTGCAGTGTGAACGTAGCCTCTGTTAGTTGTACAAAACAAAGGACTGGTCTCAAGTCATATTCAGTTACGAGAATTAAAGTTAAATTTCATCTCCAACATCTTACAGGACAGGACTAGTGGTGCACAGAAATAATTTTTTACCAAAACACTGAAACAGAATTCTTTTTAGCCAAAAACCAAACCAAAAATAAAGTTAAGTAAATTCGAGTAACTAGGTCATTAAATGTGGTTGTCGTTTTCACAGGTGAGAAACCTGTTCTTTGGCAACAGGCCACCTTAGGCAAACTATATTGTTTCCCTAGCATCATGTGTGCACAAAATAATGTTACCAACTAAATCTTGGTGCATGTCTATACAGAAAATCTCTAAATTTTGGTTGTTTAGAACAGGTCAAGGTCACAGCCATGCTTTAGTGGTTAGCACATGCGTATTAAAGGCTTAGTTCACCCAAAAATGAAAATTAGCCCATTATTTACTCACCCTCCAGGCATCCTAGGTGTGTGACTTCCTTCTTTCAAACGAATGTAGTCTGAGTTATATTGGAAAAGAAATGTTCTTGCTCTTTCAAGCTTTATCATGGCAATAGGCAGGTGCTTCTCTTCAACAGGTCAAAACAAGTCCAATAAAGTGCATCCATCCATAATAAAAAGTGCCTCACACGGCTCCGGGGGTTGAATATAGGCCTCCTGTGGTGAATCGATGCAATACATCTATATCTAAAACAATGATCTTTAATCTAGCTTGCGAATACTGGGTGGATGTCGGCATTGCGAATGTGCCGCTCAGAAGAACCCAAGAAACCAAACGAATTATGAAGCAGAAAAACAAGGATTTGAAAAAACAAATGTCAGTATAAGCCAAGAGGAGACTGTTTTTCTTTGCTAAAGTAAGGAAACTTTGCTTCCTTTGCTCCTGTAAACAAACGTTGGCATGCGCAACGCTGACGTCCTGCGTCTTCCGCCCGGAGATGCTTCTGTGTACAACAGTGAGCGCAAGCTAGATTAAACTGATTATTACGTTTTGAATATGAATATTTTTCTTATAAAAACGCATCGATTCGCTACAGGAGGCCTTTTGTTCATCCCCCGGATCCGTGGGAGGCACTTTTTATTATGGATGGATGCACTTTATTGGACTTGTTTTGACCTGTTGAAGAGAAACACCCGCCTATTGCCATGATAAAGCTTGAAAGAGCCAGGACATTTTTTTGATATAACTCTGATTGCATTCATCTGAAAGAAGGAAGTCATACTTAGGATGCCTAAAGGGTGAATAAATAATGGGCTAATTTTCATTTTTGGGTAAACTAGCCCTTTAAACCTTGGATGCTAATCTGACAGAGATAGTTTGAAATCTAGGATCGGGCCACGTCTCAATCTCTCTTTATCCCAATAATTTCAAATTTGCCGACAATAAAAGGGAAAAGAAGTCCAAAAACCAAAAAGAACAGGTTCAAATCATTCTTCGTTTCCTGTATACTGCAGAAATGTGGCTGATTGAGAGCCCCAGCATCAGCTTACTATTAGTATTCAGGTTGCTCTCAAATCCCGCACAGCTGCATTTATACTGCAGACAGACAGAGAAATCTACCACTGCCACTTTCTCCACTAATGGATTATGCAAAGAGGCTCAGGCTCAATAACCTGCTGGAGGCTTTTGTGTTAACTTTAGACTGTGGTCTTGAGCAGGGTGGTTTAGTGTGTGTGTGTGTGTGTGTGTGTGTGTGTGTGTCTTTGCAATATGTGTATTATATGGCTTTCACTCACTTGGTGTGTAATGGTTTTTACCTGGCACTTCTCAAATAACTCACTATTGTGTTAGCTACCAGTCAAAGGTAGAAGTTTCCAATAAGTATGAAGTTTATGAGTATAAATGACTATGGCATCCATGAAACTTTGGACTGAAGTGAAGTTTTAAACTTCAGGCTACACCCATGATGAATCACATGATTTTTTTTTCCAGGCCTGATGTGTTTCCTTTTGAAACAGGATGTTTGGACAGCATATAAATTGACTTATTATGTTCTGTTTAAATAGCCAAAGTTGTGTCACAGTAATAAACAATAAATTTGATAATTGCTAGTAGGTTTATAAATACATGTTTCTGCCAAATGTTTACACTAGCATATAGACATCATCAGAGTTTAAACACATACAAGCCACAAAATTTCCATTTTGATTTCATAGGATCATCAGCTAATGCACCAAGGAGCCAAAAATGCAGTGCAGTATCTCTAAACAGTGCATGAGTGAAAACAGTAATTAAACAGATTTCAGTGTCATCTAAAATGGTCTTAATTTTCTATCCAGGCCGCAAACCCTATTGATGTTGCAGCACGACCAGGAACGGTCCCGCACACTCTCCTTCAGAAGGACCCAAGGGTAAGCCCTCCAGTCTGGAGATCCACTTAAGAGATCGGCCATTAAAATCTAATCAGGGTTGTGATGTTTTTAGCATTTCATGAACCTGAACTTTGTTAGAAAACATATCTCTCTGTCTTTTTCTCTTTCTTGGCTCCTTACAGATAACAGATCCTTTTAGGACTTCAGTAAGAGTAAGCATCATATTTTCATTCTCTTTCAAATCCCTACATTTTCCACCTTAAATGCCACCGCCTTTGTGCTAATGCCTTGAAATTTTCTCTGCGCTCATGTCAGAAGCCAGGTAAATGGTGTGCAGTGCATGTTCAAATCGCCTGGCAGATCTACCATCATCAGCAGAAGATGAAAGTAAGTTTTCTCAGAAGCCATAAAAAAAAAACTTCAGAAAAGACTTTTGCTTTTGTCTTTTCTTTAATACATTATTATATTATAATAAATATATTCTTAAAATGACTTTCTCACAAAAGCAGATGCACTTGGACCCGCATAAACTGGATATGAATGGAAAACTTGATCTATTCAGCCGTCCTCCAGCTCCAGGCGTGTTCCCTGGGTTCCCCTACCCTCATGATCTGGCCAGACCTCTCTTTTCATCAACAGGTATGTGCAGAATATGAATGAGAAAACTCAAAGTAAACATGAAATCAAATTTGAGCCTATTTTAATAATAACGCACATTCCTGGTTATATTGTGCACAGCTCAGTTATTCCAAAGGAAAAATGTATGTGTAAAATCAAATCCTGCCCTACATGGTTTTTCTTATTAAATGTCCTGTAAAATGGAAAACAAACCTGACATGAAAAAAATCATGTTATATTGACTTTAAATTCTTAGACAGTTTTAGATCAAAAGTTGCACAACCATTCCTGGAAATAATTCCCTTTCATGCTGTTTTGGGAAAGCCCAATGCTGAAATCGCAGCTAGACTTGACCGCCTTAAGAAATTCTAATTAAATATAATTGCTTTTCATTTCACTTATAAACTTTATAATCCAATCTAGATACTGCTTTCGCAGATTATTTATGTCTTATCTTGTCAATTATCTTGCAATCTCTTTATTGGCATGGCTTCAGTATAATAAAAATGGATTTGTATGTCTTTCTTTCTCTCATGCTCCTTGCTCGCTAATTTGCATGTTGTTATTTTGAACGTTGTCTTGGCTCAACACTGGGGCCACAGGCATGAATATAAATGCTTTTACCTGATATAATTGACTGGTAGCTCTTTGTTGAAGGGCAACATGAGCGTGTCTGCCCTTTAGATTGTAATTATGCAGCGTGGTGTCATGAAGGAGCTTGTAATTGGTTTCTTCATTAATGATACACAGTAACAAATGACATATAGTTCAGGCTGAATAGACAGTTGACCCTTTCAAATGCAACCTGAACACTCTCATCACTGTCCTTTTTATTGTCTGGGCAAACTACGCTAACAGCTTATTACTGATAGTCCCACCCCAAACGCACACCATTGGATGAGCCAGGCTGACTTCTAGTTGTTTTAGCATATTAAACTGGAATAGGAGAAAGTATTAAACCTAACAAGACTGACCATTACACATGACCTGCCTTGTCTCTGTGTATATAGAGACTACATCTACACTCTTAAAAATAAAGGTTCTATATTGGCATCGATGGTTCCATGAAGAACCTTGAACATCCGTGGAACCTTTTAAACGCAGAAAAGGTTCTTTAGATATTTAAAATGTTCTTCAAAATGGTTCATTTAAGAACTGTTCACTGAAAGGTTCTTTGGGGAACCAAAAATGGACATTTATTTTTTTGGACATTTATTTTTAAGAGTGTAGTGCTGTTTTGGTGAACGTTTGGCTGACTTTAACTGATAATTTCCTGCTGTATTCAATAGGATCGGGACATCCAGCTGCTTCACCCTATGGACCATCTCCTCACCATCCTGGCTTCCTGCCTCCTAGCCATTTGGCAGGTAAGTGTAAGTAAACCACCATTTTTAAATAGTTCCTCTCTTTCCTTTTGTACTTCAAGTTTAATGCATTCACCTGATGTCAATGCCCTATTTTATTTGATGTGAACATAAGGCAAATACATATGTCAAATCCATATGTTGTAGTGCTGCACCTTGGTGGTGATCATTCAGCTAGAAAAGCATGTCTTTCCACAAATTTCCCAAACCAAATTCCACATTGTGAAAATCAGACATGACCTAGTGCAGAATCAAAGATAATGATGCATTAAAAAATACTCATAGCCTTGTTTTTGTTTGCCAGGTATAATATAATATCTGCTCAAAGGGGGCATCTGCACAACTAAAAATGGTTTTCAACGAAAAACAAAACTTTTTATGCATTCTTGACATTCATTTACACAAAAACTGTGTTTTTAGTACATTATTGTGTAAACGTACCATAAGGCTCCCCTTTGGAAAGACTTCTGAGCTTATTGTTATCAGATTATTCAGTTGGGTCAGATATTATAAATTAAACCTTAGCTCAACTTTCAATATAATGATTAACAGATTATTTTGAAACAAATTGTCTTGCATATTATATTGGCCAGTTATTCTAAATGAGTAATTTTGTCATGGAATTTGTAAAAATATGTCAAGAAAACAAGATAAACTTACTTGATAAGCAAATTTGATATATTATCTTGAATGTAACAATTTTTTGTTGAACTGGCAAACAGTTAACACTAACTCTTATATTAAAGATATGACCGCATTAAGATTAATTAATTGGAAAACAAGGCAAAGCATAATAAGAATATGCCTTGCAGTGTAAAGTGACTATGGTGTTTTTATTTCATCCAAAGCAATCCAAGACTGTCTTTTATCTATCAAATTGTTATTTGTTTCAGTCACATTTCATGTCAGAGAATTTTCCGGCCAAAACTCAACCTTTGTTTTCTACAACAAAACACAGTAAAAGTAATATTTTACCATCGATCCTTTTTACTGCCTTCAGATAGTGTTCCCCCACAGTTTCTATCAGATATGTTATTTGAGTTTGGAGCTGAATGCTGATTTCACACAGTGAGCTTTCAAGTCAGTCCAATTTAAGTTCATAAACAGCTGGGACCCAGAGGAAATGAAGAGAAAACGGGTGAAATGCAGAATTGGGTGCGGTGTTGCCTAGTGGTGAAAGCTCAGGACTGGTAATCAAAAGGTTTCTCAGTCAAGAACTTAGCAGTATAGTGCCCTTGAGCAAAGCACTTAACTCCAGGTTGCTCCAGGGGGACTGTTCATGTAAATTAGTGTATTGTAAGTTGCTTCGGATAAAAGCATGCGCTAAATGACTGCTTGCTTACTTAAGTACACTGTGGATTAGTCATAAATCCATTCCTGGAGTTCAGGAATTTAAATTCATGTTTCACACGGAATTGTGTTTTTTACCTACGTGGGTTGGAGGTTGTTTGTTTGTATTTAATTTAATTATAAATGCAACTGTATGAATGATTTGGGCTCCTTCACCCAAGGTAGGTGTTAATGCATAGATGGAAGAATCACAGAAACCTCTAAAGTAGATGGGAGACACATGTGCGGTCTTGCTTGCTCTCTTTTAATCATTTTTCACATCGGACATTTCAAAATGTCCCTAGCTATCGCACCCCAATCAGGTATTGCTCTTCATGCCAGCACTTCTTGCTGCCTAATCCGCATTCAGTGAACACTCTCCAACAGTCTTACTGGGAGAAATAAACAACCCTTAGGGAGTTAGAATAGCAGCAGTAACAGTGACGCAAAAAACAAAGCTTGCTTGTAAGAGAAAAGCCGGTTGGAATGGTCGGGCACCTCCGGCCCTGCGTCGCTAATCCCTGTTTGGCATTTTGCAGATCCATTCAGTCGCTCCAGTACCTTTGGCGGCCTCAGCAACCTTTCAAGCAGTGCCTTCGGTGGATTAGGCAACCCAGCCCTCGGTAAGCCCCGGCCCCCGGCCTCTAGCTTGACTCAGTGCAGCACAGCTTAGCTCTAGACCACAGAGAGTGCAGAGGGAA
Source organism: Cirrhinus mrigala (assembly GCA_036247105.1). Lineage (NCBI taxonomy): Eukaryota > Metazoa > Chordata > Actinopteri > Cypriniformes > Cyprinidae > Cirrhinus > Cirrhinus mrigala. Next base: position 37,052,746 of record CM070011.1, on the reverse strand, counting down.
TAAAAAGGAGGTGGGAATGAAAGAAAGGCACTTAGCTTTGCAGCAAATGCCAAATGAGAGTTTAGGGAAGCGGGGGAGGCAGGCATTACCGCAGACAGCCCTTTGCTAAATTCACACCCCAACTCAAACTCGCAACCCAACTGGTTTAGCATTGCTCTCGCATTCATTAGTCGCTTGCAAAGTAGGGTGGAGTGTTTGCCATATCTCATTTCCTCTCCCTTCTTCCTTCATTGGCTGAACGGGACTTCTTTTAGTAAAATTGATTGCATTGAAATAGAATCTCTATGGAACGCTTTGCTTTTCGTAGCTCTTGACCCCGTCGGGTCACTCATTTGTTCTTTGCTGAAAAGTCTTCATTGGTACCCCATTTGTAGAAGAAACTACAATACGCCATTAACCTTTCAGTTTGTGTATGCAGAAACACAACACAACTGGACTGTGATCTGTTAAACCGATGTTACTTTTTTGTTATTTCAGGGGCCAACAGTGTATTTGGACCCAAAGAGGGCCCAGGGTTGCCTGGTCTCAGTAGTCCTCATCATGACACCTGGAATCGACTGCACCGAACACCACCCTCCTTCCCGACCCCTCCACAGTGGCCCAAATCTGCAGATGCAGAAAGAAGCAGCTCTGCAAACAGCCACGACAGAGAGAGAGAACGGGAACGGGAGCGAGAGCGGGAGAAAGAAAAAGAACGGGAAAGAGAAAAAAGGGACTCTTCTGTTGGGAAAGACGAGAAGGATAAAGACAGGTTGGTTTAATGGACTAAAGCAAGGGTGCCCACACTCTGTCCTGGATAGCCGGTGTCCTGCAGAGTTTAGATCCAGCTTGCCTCAACACACCTGCTGGGAAATTCTAGTATGCCTAGTAAGAGCTTGATTAGCTGGTTCAGGTGTGTCTGATTGGGGTTGGAGCTAAACTCTGCAGGACACAGGCCCTCCAGGACCGAGATTGGGCAACCCTGGACTAAAGCATTTAATTTAGCCTAATTCTTGTCTCCTAATTCAACTAATGATGGGTTCTTTCCTGTTGCAGAGATTCTTTAGATCGCAATCGTCATTCGAACCGCTCTTCTCCAGCTTCTGCTCCGGTTAGCTACCAGATCAGCAGCCTGATTCGCTCAAACAGCCAGAACTCGAACGACTCCGGCAGACACCGCAGTGGTAGTGCTGACCGCAACCGTGAGCCTGAGAAAGATTTGTTGGACCGTCAACGAGAGCCAGGCATTTTGGGAGACATAAAGGTGAAGGAAAGTCGTTCTCCAGGGAAGGAGATCACAGACAGACGTTCCTCGGATGACTCTCTCAAATCCGTTCACCGATCGCCATCTCCATACACAAAAAACGTCCTTAATGATGCAGGAATGAAGATAGGTATCCCACAGCCGCTACCGATTAAAGAAAGCGAGAGGGATAGGAAGGAAACCAACTCAGGGGATCTGCTACAGAAGGTAAAGAATGACATGAAGATCAAGGAGGAACGCAAGGAGGAGCAGGACGTGATGGTGATTGGATCCGAAGCCCCCCCTAAACCTCAAGTCCCTCCTCCATCTCATCAAACCACACCAATAGCTCACCACCCCGTGCTGTCCCATCAGCCTCCTCCGCCATCTCCTCGCTGTAGTGACCCTCCAACACCATCCTCACTTCACGGTGTCCCCATGCCACACTCATTACCGCTCACGTTGAGTGCCATGCATCAAATGGGAAGTCTGAATGCACTTGAACGCACCCGCATGGCACCTTTTATGGGAGTCAGCCCTCTTGCAGCAGGTCGAGACCGCCTTCCTCATCCAGCGTTTTCCTGGGATCCTCTACGAGAGGCTTACCGAAACCTCGACCTTCAACGGCGTATGGACTTCCAGCTTCGTTCCGAGCCTGGGCACCGCTTCCCTGGTGTCTACGATCCAGAACGGCCCTATCGGGAGCGGGAGCCACATGACTACTCGCACCACGAACACCTTCTGGAAGTTCGACGGGAGCAGGAGAGATTGAGGCAACAGGCTGAAGAAAGGGAACGGTTGCATTTACGGGAGGAACTGGATCGGGCGAGGCTTCACCAACTTCACCAGTCGCCCATCGAAGGACACTTACCCCACATGCCGCCATTTATGTCACACCTCGGCGGAATGCCGTACCCAAGGCTTAGCCCTTCGACAGGACATAACGGACTTCTTAACCGGACACCCCCAACCGCAGCACTGAGCGCCCCGCCACCTCTGGTGCCCTCTGGTGCTGCCAGACCGGCGTCACCAAGACGGACTACACCCATCACCACCCAGGACCCTCGGGAGTACTCGCCATCACGCAACCCCAAAGAAGTGGAGGCACGGTAACATACTAAAAAGGACAATGCCTCACTTGAGTTGGACACGGGCAACATGCACTTATTTTCACACAAAGTAGAGTAAATGATAAATGTGTAATTTGTACAAATATTTGTACCTTGGAACAAGCACATCAACCGGCTTTTTTAATTGATTGGAGTGGAAGAGCTTCAACTCTTGTTAGCTCCAACCGTAAGACATCAACGTGAACTACCAACCAGAAATTTGATATTAATATATTAATCCAATGCCTTTTCAGTTTTTCATGTGAAAAGACGTTCTGAAATTAGTTTGTACATTTCCTATCCTTCATGTACAGGCATTTTTTTATGTATTTGCATTAAGTTTCATTGGTTCCCTGCCCTGTATTTATCCTAGTGATCTGCTGGATATGGATGTCTACATATCTGAATTGGTATGATCTCACTGTTTGACAGCTGATTTGCTCTACGGTACCTGGAAAATATTCAGTGCTGACCATGTACAAAGTTACATTTTGGAGGGGGTTTTTGTTTGTTTGCTTGATTTTCTTTTTGAGATATGCAGACAAATATGTATTACGATATTCTTGTTTGGTTTCTGTAAAATTTAAAGATATTGTAAATATCTTGTTGATATTACTTGGAACGAAATGACATTGTACATTTGTTAGGCTTTTTAAATGTTTCTAAAAAACAACGAAATTAAACAGAACCACTTCCAGGTTGAAAACCATGGTGACGGAGCTGTCCAATCAGAGGGGAGGACTCGAATGGAGGTGCTGGCATGGCGATGCAATCTATGCAAAGAGGATTAAGAGCGTTCTGATTGGACGGTTATCAAATGGAGTTCTGAAGTGTGAGCCTGGATAACTGTTTTTCATTCGTCCAATGAAGAGCCAATGAAACAAACAGCTATAAACTTCCGGGTCATAAAGGAACTGCTTTAAGCAGCGAACACTTCTCCAGCCACAAAACCTGGACATCTGAGAAACATATTGGAAAGGTTGGGGTGGCAATAGACTCTTTCTGTCGACCTTGTGGTGTTGTGCAGTTGTTTTTCTTAGACTCTTGTATACAAAACAAGTAGAGCTTTAGGCGTGAAAAAATGAAAATGAACATTCATGGTTTAAAAATGTATGGAATAAAAGTTGGACCTTATATCTGCATACCCGTCTGCTAATTTAATTTTAAACTTTGTTTGTCATGTCTGTGTTGACATATAGACATGAACTTTGTTATTGTTGTTGTTTTACAGTAAAGAATCACCTTGCCTGGACCCAATAATTTATAATATTTATCAAATATTTTATTTTTTGTAATTATTATTAATTCTGATTTTTTTTTTTTTAGAATTAGTAATTAATTATAATTCCAATAATGTTTAATAATAAATTAATTTATAATTAGATTAATTTCTGTATGTAATTACATATTCTTACAAAAATGTATGCAACATTTACATCAATTTTATTTTTAATTAGCATAAATTATATTCAGTACAGCAAATACTACCATGATTTATACTTTTAAAACTCTACTCTACAACTGTACTCTACAAATGTACTTTATGATTTAAATTATTTGTGCGAAAATGCCAAAATTCCTTGAAAATGGGCTTAATTTTTTATGCAAAAAAGGTGATTTAACCGGATTGCTTTTAAGATACTAGAACAGAAAAAGAAATAAAACTAGAACAGTCCAGATCATGTAAATAAATGAACTGAATTTTAAACGTCATAAATAGACCGCATTCTCCACGGTTGCTATTTACTATATTTTTACAGGAGCCAGCATTTATGTCAGCTGTGCTGTAGAGAGTAGGATGAGAGTGTTGATGGGACAGGCCTGCAACACGATATTGATTTTCTGCAAGTGCAGCTTTTGAGTGTTTGTGTTGCAGGTAACTGGTATTGACTCTGAGGCTAGTGTCGTATTGACCCGCGGTCTGGACTCATTAATGGGAGTGACGCCTGCTAATGAGCAATGGATCAAGAAGGCAAGGAGAAGAAGTGAAAGAAACTGAAAAAGCATAGACCAAAGGCTGTCTGTCCCGCAAATAAGACAAGCAGGGGTTACTGTCCTTCTAGTATCGACTATCCATGTCTGTCTTTTTGACTTTCATTCTCCCGCTCTCTTCATCTTTCTTCTCCCCGACTGACAAACAATTCATCCTCATAACCATCCCTAACTGGCTCCATCTGGCGTGCCACGCTCAGCCCTGCCCTCGGTCCCGGCCCTCACCTCAAGTAATGGCAGCATGCGTCAGGCAGTGTGCAGTCATTAGTGATGTTATTGAGAATCGATGGTCTCCCCGCTGCGTCTGGCAGCCTATCTGGACGTGCTGCTTCAGAGAGGTCCATCGCTGGAGAGAGAGATAGACGGACTGGGAAAGCTGCCGTGAGGTGTATTGGAAAGAGAGTTAAATCGGGATCCGTTTCAATTTGGCCATGCTGTAATTGAGAGGGTTATTCCATAGACACCGAGCATCTGTGCCTCCCTGGCCCTCTGCTGTCTCCCTCTAATCAGCTAGTTAGCACTTTCCAGACCTGAACTGGATAGAGAAACCGGAGAGAAAGTATTCACATTTATATTTTCCTTTCAAGACCCCTGCAAAGATGTTTCATAGAAGTGTTTGGGTAGTTTGGTTGGTTAGCCAATGTACTATCTGGCTGCAAAGAGCATTATTTTTGCTAGCAATCACCTCTCTCCGTAGACCTTTTTGATTGGGAAATAGTCATTATTTTTGCAGCCTGCTTAGTGAAGCAGAAATTACACACTTGACTTATCTTTCATACTAGCACTCTTGCCAATTATCTGAGTATAAAATAAAGTAGGACACAGTTTTAACACTGACACTCTCAATTTCAGCCTATAATTTCCAAATATTAACATCTTATATATTTTACCTGTTCAGCTAAAATGTGCCAAAATATAGCTAAATAATAATAATAATAAAATGTTTTACTACTATTAAATGCAAATTAGCTTCTTACAAATATATTAGCTTTGTTGCTGAAGATTAGCGATTAGCATTTTCCCAACCCGTCAAAGGAATTTTTTTAGAAAATGCAGACCAGTCAAATGTGGTGCTATGTGTAGAAAGACAGTTTCTAAAATGTAACATTTATTTTTAACCTTTGAACCTTATCTGGCTCATTTACCTGAATTCCACCTCTGTATCCCACTGTATTCCTCTGTATTCCACCAATTTTTACTATTAACTAGTTGCATGCAGATTACCAGCATATTTAGGGCCCTATGATTTCCGCAATGCGGAAAAGGCAGACAGAATCATGAAATCCAGTCATAAAAGTGGAATTTACTGTATAACGCAGAATGTCACGAAATTTGGTACATTTGGGAAGAATAATTCAAAAGTATGTCAGTACACTTAAATCACAACGCGATATGGACTAGGGGCTGTGAATATTAAAGGAACACTCCACTTTTTTTGAAAATACGTTCATTTTCCAACTCCCCTAGAGTTAAACAGATGTTTTTTATCGTTTTTGAATCCATTCAGCCGATTCCCGGGTCTGGCGGTAGCACTTTTAGCATAGCTTAGCATAAATCGTTGAATCCGATTAGACCATTAGCATCTCACTATAAAATGACTAAAGAGTTTCGATATTTTTCCTATTTAAAACTTGACTCTTCTGTAGTTGCATCATGTACTCAGACTGGTGGAAAATGAAAAGTTGCGATTTTATAGGCCGATATGGCTAGGAACTATACTCTCATTCCAGCGTAATAATCAAGGAATTTTGCTGCCGTACCATGGGTCCAGCAGGCGCAATGATATTACGCAGTGCCTGAAAGTGGACGGCACTAAGTTTGTGTAGATGCAGAGTTGCCGTTGGCAGAGTTGACGGCTGCGTAATATCATTGCGCCTGCTGCACCCATGGTACGGCAGCAAAATTCCTTGATTATTACGCCGGAATGAGAGTATAGATCAATCCATGTTATACGCACAAATAAAAGCCTAACCGTGTGTGTTTGTTTGTTGAATTTCTGACTCTGATAAATTAACTTACCCATTGAACAGTGATATTAAATGCCAGTACGAATATCAATATGATGTAATAGAAGAATATAGTGTACACATATATTGATTGCATATGGCATACATTTAATTTTCCTGAAATAATTTGTATTCTTCATATTACTTGTATGACTGGGTATTTAAAAATGTAATCATTAAATGGGTCCCAATGAAAATGTACTCACAAAGTAAGATCTGGGGGTCAAACATTAGGACACACAAAGTGAATCGCGCACATGACTGGACAGAAAGTTAGGCTTCTACGAAAGGGATTTCTACGTTAACAAGCCTCGAATCAAGGCTTTATCTGGCATGCCCTTTAACACAAGCTCTGATGTCTCGGTCCTAATGTCATTCACTAGTTGACAGTCATTCAAGATTTAGCGATCCAAACTTGTTAATGATGTGTGAACACAAATTCGAAAAGCACAGTGTTGTCCATAAGAACGTAATGGCATCTCTCATAAAGGTGTGCATCTCTACAAAGTAAACAATGGTCTAAAAAACACTTAGCCTCTTCGCTAATTAGCACACAAAATACCATTGGTATACTACGTCCGCCGCCTCACTGGAAGTTGTACCCACGTTCTTTTTTACAGTAGCGCCCCCGGAAACTTGTGGATAGAGGGTTTGCACTTACATCACGATTTAGTCAGTTACCTGGATGCGCGGCCATATTGGCGATACTCTGATGTACTTTGTGAACAACAGCATAGATTGGATGGTTAATATGCTACTAAATACCTTGTTCTTCAAATTTATGCTGTCTTAACCGTGGAAAAACGTGTGGAAGCTGCTAAATCATATAGAGAAGGACTTAGTAAGCAGGAAATGGTGTAATATTTTGACATACTTAAGTTAATAAGTGGTAAAGATACGTACGAACAGTATTAAGAAAGATATTAGCCTAATATTTACCCTACCTGACTGGAAATAAAAGGAACAACACGAATGTTGTCAAGATTCTTGTACTGGAAATCCTGGTTTCGTCTGGCCAACCATAAACGCCTTTTGTTCCTCAGTTTTTTGCACTCTTTTCCTTGCTTTGTTATAGCTTTTGTCAGTCTATAGTATGTTTTTTTTTTTTTTTGGTCCACCCGATTAGTACAGCCCAAAACATGACAATAAGCAGTAATAATCAGTAAGATATGCGAGTTTCATTCGTTTCAGTGTCATTGTTTATGTTTAGTGGCGCCAATATAGAGAAAACACTCTATTTAAATATGAATCCATGTTCTGCGTGTCTGTGAATGAATGGTGCAGATGCAGTTTTGTTTACTACACATACTATTTTCAGCCTGTCAAAATAAAAGTTTGGTAAGAAACTGTGACAGAAATATATTACTTAATGTAAAGATAAAACTACTGCTACTTATAAAATTAATATTTAAAGAATATTTACCAGAGAAATTGTTTACTAGAATTCATTTGCCAGAAAAATATATATACCCAACACAGTATTTCACAATATTAAAACAGAGTCAGGAAGAATTAGAATGGAATCCAGAAAAGAAAAAAAAATTAAATTAATAATAATAAGAAGAAGAATAATAATTTGTGAAAAAATGAAAACTAATTTAATAGGACCCTATATATTGGCTGCTTATTAATACTTCTAAAGCACTTATTAATGCCTTATTCTGTATGACCATATTTAAGATTCCCCATGCGCAAAGTTGGGCTACTTTAACACTTTTGCCGCGGGTTGTTTTTGATGTCCACGGGTTGAAGCGACCCCAATACCGTCTTATTTCAGCCAATGAAATGCGAAATTTACCAGGGGAGCCCCTCCAAAAAACCTGTATTTCTCTTCCAGAATGCGATTTTTAACGGGGACCTCCCTCGAAACGCGATTGGGCTAGTTTTGGGCTAGTTTTGAGTAGCAATTTTTTTGTGAAAACCTGGCAACCCTACCTATACCGAAAAACAACCTTACTAACTATTAACAAGCAGCTATTTAGGAGTTTATTATGGCAAAAATTGTAGTTAATAGTTAGTTAATAATCAAACTAAAGTATGAGCAAAAATAGAGTACTATCTGACACCAGCAGAAGTGGATGTTAAAAATCAGGTTGCTGGAAGTAAACTTAATGAGTGACAGAAGTCTAAGAACTATAATTTTTTCCCCGTATTCCATCTAAACTTTCATCTACACCCTGAAAAGTACACATACAGTGGTGGTATCAGATGGTAATACTGTATAACAGTATAATATACAGTAAAACATTTAGAACTGTGCTACTGTGTATTGACCAAATCCTTTGCGGACCATATAACAGAGTGAAGCACTGACCTCAGATGGCGTGAATTCCAGACTAAAGTGATAGAATAGCATCTAAGTCTTTCTACACCTCCAAATATACTGCCACAGACTCGGCACTCCAGAAATGCTGTCTGACTCTGAGTGCTTCTGGAAAGAAACACATCCACTGCATGCAGGAACATATGAGGGAACGGAATGGAAACAAACAATCGTTCATTCTAAAAACAAGCAAGCCACTGAGATGTGATGACATAGAGGGATAAAATGAGAAAGAGTGTAATGATGTAAAGTAGTCAGGAAAAGATGGAGAACGGAGGAGAAGAAAGGGAAAGAAAGAGATTTCCAGACAGACCAACTGAGCCCCAGCAGCTAAATCATTTTTCCACTTTCATTCATTTTTGAAATGATTTTTTTCCTCCTTCTTCATGCCTCAGTGAAAGCTCGCTGCCTGACTCCTCGCACTCACATACACAGGCATCATTGTGTATACAAACCGTAAAAAGCCAATGAGAATTTATGCAGCTGGGTTCATCTGGCAGAGATGGAGGTTATAGTGGAGAGAAGCTGGCGTGATATTCAGACGACCTGCAATCTGCGCTGCCAGTACAGGGTGGAGGAAAAAGAGTAGATGGACAGATGCTATGCTCAATAGAGAAGGAGAGTAGAAGAAAAGCTTTCTCATACACTGACTTTTCTATTTTGATCAAATATAATGTCAGGGTTTTTAAAAATTTGTCTGCACCACAGGGTTAAAGTTTGACTGTTTAGTGCGGCCCTATTAGCCACATTGGTAGATGCTGTAAGTACACACTCACAGGCATAACACATCTTCTTTCAAAAATAGCTGTGTATTCTGAGTAAACAACAATGTATGTTGTGCAAGCAACATATATCGCTAATATTACATTATAGTAGATGTTCAATTCATGAAAAATTAATACTAATGGATAGCTTTCTTCAGGTAATACAAGCCCCCTCTATAGATGGCCAAAGATCGTTTGGGTCCTCCATTGGGAAGCGAGATTTCTCGCATTAAACAGTGAAACTTTGATTTATTCCTTCAAGCAATGTGTGAAATCCATAAACACTGACCCTGTTTGAGTCTCAGAAATATATGAATGTCTGCTTGGGCTTGGCACACAAGACGATCTTCACATGGAGAATGTTGTTTTAGGTCTGGTGTCACATTCGGTGAATTTTATTATTGCATGATATAAAAGAGAAATGCTAGCTCTGCTAGCTTAACATCACACTTTATTTTAAGGTCCAATTCTCTCCAATACTAATTTGCTGCTTATTAGTAGTTAGTAAGGTAGTTGTTAAAAGTCAAAACACAGTTGTTCAAATGTAAAAACGTGTCTGTAATCATTTCCTGATCATTTACTCACCTCCATGTCATCCAAGATGTTCATGTCTTTCTTCAGTCACAAAGAAATTAAGTTTTTTGAGGAACACATTCCAGGACTCTTCTCCATATACTGTAGTGGACTTCAATGGTGGTCAGTGGTTTGAAGGTCCAATGCAGCATCAAAGGGCTCTACACAATCCCATCTGAGGAATAAGGGTCTTATCTAGCGAAACGATTTGTCATTTCTTAAAAAAAAATCATATTTATATACTTTTTAACCACAAATACTTGTCTTGCACTAGCTCTGTGATGCACACTTATTAGTTAGTTCTTTGTCTGTGTACTTCGCTTCAAAAAGGTAGGGTAGGGTGAAAAACTCCATCTCATCTCATTATCTCCTCTCTCTGAAATCCTTCTTCTCTCTGTGGAGTGACGAGCTGCTCTGAGAGATTGTTTACTTTAGCCACATTTAGCGCGTTTAGCCATGAAACTTGCTAACTAGCACGTTATTAGGAAAGGTGATTGCAGAGATTCATTAAAAAACCCTTATACTCACTTCTGCTGTAGCTGAAGCTGGATCACGAATGAATTGCGTGAACATAGACGCATTTATGTAGATCGGGAGGCGCATTCCCTTCACAGACAAACGTAATCCACTGCATCTTCAGCGGCTCAGATGTGGGGAGTAAATGATGACCACTATGTTCATTATTACATCCAGCAACACAACACCTCATTCGCTCAATCTGAGATATTCCTGTCTAACTTACATCCCTGCTCCAGCATCGAAACAATGGAGGTCAGATTGTTACAACTGATCTGAGGTAAGACGCTCATGTCAATCAACTATCGTGGGAGCGGCCTCTGTGGGTGTGATGCCACACCGACAGGCATCTGAGAATGACTCGATTTGAAAAAGGGGATATTATTTTTACAAATGAATTAAAAACCACTGCATGGATTTTTATCATTATAGGATAGATTTGTACACTGCCAACACACATTAATGTTCAAACAACATGTAAAAGTAAGGTTTGCATCAGATGACACCTTTAAGGGAGGGGGATCATTTTCAGCAATTAAAACCTTATGATTCACTCTTTTCTTCACATGAAGAAATTGTATGGTTTTAGAAGACTTGAAATGCAACAAGATTTGTTTGCAATACTTTTATACTGCTTTTTTATGGTCAGTTTTTGCAATAAATACCTGTGACTGTACTTTTATTTGCCTGTTACGTGTTTTATATTGTTCGGAACGAGGAGGTTTACGATAAGGGTGGGGTTAGGTGCTTCAAAATATCTATTAAAGTTTAAATCTATATAAAATGATTTCTGTTTTTACAAATGCATGCAAACCATTGTGTCTCGATCTGATGCATAAGGTAAACAACTGAAAGCAACGGAGCACCCTGAATACACCAGTGACGAGTTGGGATTGTGAACATGTTGCTTTATGAAATCTATGACACATTTATTTTCATTATTCTTTGAAGAATACTAAGTTCAAAAGAACAGCATTTATTTGAAATCAAACTCTTTTGTGGCATAAAAAAATGTCTTTATAGTCATTTTTGATACATTTAATGCATCCTTACTGGAAAAAATACAGTTTTATTGAATTATATTAATTTCTTTTTAGGGCTGTCAAACGATTAATTGCGATTAATCGCATACAAAATAAAAGTTTGAGTTTGCCTAATAAACGTGTGTGTACTGTGTCCAACTATTATGTATATATAAATACAAACACATTCAGGTACATATATAAGAAATATTTACAAATATATGTATTTATTATAATTTTTATATAATTTATATATAAATACAAATGTTTTTTACATAGATAACATATTTCTCTTAAACATATACATTAATTCGTGTGTATTTATATATACATAATAATTACACACAGTACACACGCATATATTAGGCAAACTCAAACTTTTATTTTGTATGCGATTAATCGCGATTAATCGTTTGACAGCCCTGTTTCTTTTAATTATTCGTTTTCTATTTTTTCTTTTTTTTTTTTTTGTTTACTCACACCAAACCTTTGAATGATGATGTATATTGTAAGTATTACATTTATAATATAAGTTGTCCGTATTTTCATTAATTAAACGGTAAAACAAGACTTGGGCTGGTCAGCAGGCACTCAGTATAGCCTAGCACCATGGCAGTGGGTGTTGCAGGGCCAGGCATCACTCACATTTTCTCCACATTGTTTTACTACTCTTCTGATCCGTATTTGGTTCTATGGAGGATGCTTATGGCCTTGGCCTGTGATGCAAATGTGTTCTTTTAGTTGTCTGCGAAAAAAGCGAAATCTCTTAATCTGTGTCCTTTCGCTTCTGACATACGACTAACAACAAACATCTGACAAGCGGCCTGCACTTGACCCTGAGTTTTTAAGCTGGCTTTGTACAGTATTCAGAGCTGTATGATTGCTGGAGGGGGAGATGGGAGGGCGCTGTATGCACACCCTCGGCTAAATGATTGCAGATGCCTGGCTTGAGCTCAAAAGCTCTGCATTCCTCCCCTGTCGAAAAGACATTAGACCAGCTCTGCTCTGGCCTATACTGTCTGGCAGCCTGCTTTGAAAAAAGAAAACCTCACTTATCCGTTATCACCACATGAACACATAACAATCCCCATATCTTATCTCTCCCTGTTCACTAATGTCATATAGCTTAAGGGCAGGTTCTGTAGTGGTTGCAGGGCTACAACCAACATAAGCCTTTGTACAGCACAAACGCTTGGCTAGTCAGCAAAGTGCATTGACCGGAGCATGTTTGTAATTTCAAATATTTGAATTTCCATAGAACTGCATTTCACAAGAAGAGATGGCGGCATATCGCTCCCTGGCACCAGACCATCAAAGGTTGTTCTCAGAGTGTACATATGCATGTAAAACCAACCCCTAACAGCCACGTTTAGATATGCTGGCTAACCACTCCTGGCTGTAGACATCCGACTATCAGCCTGAACCCGCCATTACACAGTGGCTCAGCCATCAGCGTTTGGCTTCTGTTGACAACCGGCTATTTAACACATCAAAACAACAAGAGCTGCTATCAAGCCCAGCCTCTCCAGGACGGGTTACTGTGTCGCCCAAGAATGCTTCTTATCTTTCGCTTTTCGGCTTGCTGGTTTTAGTCACACGGCATGTGCTGACACTCCCTTTATTCTTCCAAGGGCTCAGTGTAGCCGCCGTGGAAAGGTCAAAGGAGAAGTCGGTCAGCTTATAAGCAAATACCCATGGGTTTATGCAAAAAGGAGGTTTCCATAGAAGCGATTTTATGGAAATGTGTACCTATGGAAATTTCCACTTCAAACAAATGCAAAAAATAATTTTCTTAATCTGTGTTTTTGCTTTGCTTACCAGTGAAAATATCCAAACATCCCAAGGAATTTAGAAATGTATATTTATGAATATTTATATTTATGGATATATAATTGATGTATTCTGAATTAAGTTTATTTTTCTTATCCCGTTGGCACATATTTTTTCTTGTAATAAGCATAAATTAAACAAAGACATTTATGCTAAAAATATTTGGCAGTGGGATAAGAAAAATACATTTCATTCAAGATTCTTTGAAACAAGTCCTATTATCTAATGCAGTTTTGATTCTCATTTAAATTGAAATTCTTTGTCATATTGGTCCTTTTTAATTCATATTTATTTATTGTATATTTTACATCTTGAGTTTTGTTTTGTTTTGTTTTTTTAATTCTGAGTTTATATTTCCTAAACCTGTTTTGTGCATGTGTTTCCGCCATGGGATAGATAGATGAATAGATAGTAGAAGTCAAAAGTTTACATACACCTTGCAGAGTCTGCAAAATGGTCATTATTTTACCAAAATATGAGGGATCATACAAAATTCATGTTATTTTTTTTATTCAGTACTGACCTAAAAAAGATTACATAAAAGATGTTTACATATATTCCACAAGACAAAATAATAGTTGAATTTATAAAAATGATCCCATTTAAAAGTTTGTTCTTCAAACAAATCTTTCGGGTCCCATAAATTCTTTGTTTTTTTTCAGCATTTTTGTGTATTTGAACCCTTTCCAACAATGACTGTATGATTTTGAGATCCATCTTTTCACACTGTGGACAACTGAGGGACTCATATGCAACTATTACAGAAGGTTCAGATGTTCACTGATGCTCCAGAAAGAAAAACAATGCATTAAGAGAAAACTTTTGGAATTTGAAGATCAGGGTAAATTGAACTTATTTTGTCTTCTGAGGAACATGTAAGTATCTTCTGTAGCTTCTGAAGGGCAGTACTGAAAAAAAAAAAAACATATATATGATTTTTAGGCAAACTAAGAAAAATGTACACATCCTCATTCCGTTCAAAAGTTTTCACACCCACTCTTAATGCATTGTTTTTCCTTCTGTAATAGTTGGATATGAGTCCCTCAGTTGTCCTCAGTGTGAAAAGATGGATCTCAAAATCGTACAGTTGTTGTTTGTTGAAAAACCAAAGAATTTGTGGGACGTGAAGAATTTTTATGAAGAACAGCGGGCAGTTTAACTGTTCAGGACAAACAAAGGACTCAGGAACAACTATCACTAAACTAAACAGGGTTATTTTTTATAAATAAAACTATTATTTTCTGTTGTGGACTATATGTAAATGTCTTTTATGTGAAAAAACTTATTCAGGTATAAATAAAAAAATAACATGCATTTTGTATGATTTCTCTTTTTTGCGGATTCTACAAGGTGTATGTAAATTTTTGACTTCAACTGTAGGTAGATCAACTATCATCTAGATTCACCTTTTTAATTTTTTATCCCGACCAGCCTTGCCAATTTTGCTAATGAAATACCCACACTTAACCAACAGTGATGAGGTTAAGACACCATATAAATAGAAATCATGCCTCCATTATCATCTGCGTCCAAAATTTTGATACATCTCAAATTTTGATACATTATAATCAAACGTGTTACATTTTTACGCATGCAGGCATAAATCTGTTCACTGTGAGGCTGTTTGTGAGAGATAAAATGTCCATCATGCATGAAAATGGCAGGCGCTGTGTGCCCTGCTCCTGTTGTGTTCTTCTGCATGTGCGATGAATCTCACATTAATTAACGCTGCTCTTTCACCTGGTATCATTTCCTTGTCCTTCTGTGCTTTATTTGGGTTGCTCATTATTTTCTTTCCCGGAGAAATATGTCTAATACCTACAAGCTGTGCGCCATCACAAATGGCGCACGCGCCAGCATAATGTCCTTTGTTGTTGCCAAATGGTTTTTTAATGAAAAGTTTAAGAGGGGCATAATTACATATCTGAGGCTATTATGAAATCCAATATTACAATTAAAGTAATTTTATTTGCTTGTAATCTCCCTTCACCAAGTCTAATAAGGGTTTTGAAAGAAGGGCAAGCAGGCTTTGAATGGTGACTCTTTTCTAAATGAAGTTGGGCCGCCTTTGCTGTCTCAGTTCTCCATGTCTTTGATTTGCAGCGTCGTGGTGAGACTGTCAGAGAAGCACGGGGGATTTGTTAGTCTGTGATCATGCAGACTCACTGACAAATCAGCGAATTTGGGAGAAATGCTGAAGGAAGTGCTGCTTACTGCTGCACGGTTAGTTATGAAAAAATAAATAAATCTCTCAGCCTGACCAGTTTAATGTAACCAAAACTAAAACAGGTCAGCTGAACACACGCATGGATGGTTTTTCTAGGAAAGAACCAGTTGAATCTGCACCAAACCAGCGCTAACAAGCATGAAGCATGCTGGGAATTCATTCTGGTCTTTTCAGCGGGGCCTTTCACCATTCAGGGTGTTCTGCTGAGAGTGAAGATGTACTGAACAAGATGAGCGCTCTATGAGGCCGATCCCTCTGCGCGTGCGCAAAGCCCCTCCAGCGCACCAATTTATAAACAAATGCCAATGAGATTATGCAAAAACTGTTTTCCATAGAAACGACCTGTGGAGATGCAGGCGAGAGGAAAATATCTGCCGTAATATAAAAACTCGGGTTCCGCAAAATAGCAATATATATAACAAATATGTGAAAATGTAATTTTGACCTGACATTTGTGCCTCTTGGCTGCATCCTTCGCACGTACTATTAACGAATACAAATCATGTTTAATAGTCTGATCGCCCGGGTTTATGAATAATGTGGTAATCGGTTTCTTGACAAATGGCATTGAATGTTTTATTGTTACAAATTACTGAAAAAATTGTAAATATGCATAAATGTATAGAAAATGTTCAGGAGCTGTCTCCTGGAGCAATCGTCTATGACAATTCTGTCATGGATCAACAGCTACCCCTGCTGGATGGTTTGTAGAAATACAGCTATATCCAATTATTAGTGTATTTATAGTTGACAAATACGTCAAGATTTGATCTAAAATTGATTTGAATGTTAAAGTTTTTTTTAATTCATTTAATTAATATTTCTTTTTTATTATTCTTTTTTTTTATTTCGCCACTTTTATGTCACAGAGGTTGATTTTTTTTTTTTTTTAGCGTTTTTTGCCCTTTTGCTATAGGTCTTAAAACCAAGTCTTTAACCAAGCCATTATTTACTTTTGTATATTTCCATACTTCATGTGTTTAAAATGTTATTTCCACAGAGTTATGCTTTTCATTGTCCCTGAAATCTACACTACCAGTCAAAAGTTTTTGAACAGTAAGATTTTTTGTTTTTTAAAAAAGTCTCTTCTGCTCAACAAGCCTGCATTTATTTGATCCAAAGTACAACAAAAGCAGTAATATTGTGAAATATTTTTACTATTTAAAATAACTGCTTTCTATTTGAATATATTTTAAAATGTAATTTATTCCTGTGATCAAAGCAAATTTTCAGCATCATTACTTCAGTGTTCAGTGTCACATGATCCTTCAGAAGTCATGCTAATATGCTGATTCGCTGTTGAAGAAACATTTATTATTATTGTTATTAATATTTAAAACAGTTGAGTGCATTTTTTTCAGGATTCTTTGATGAACAGAAAGATCCAAAGATCAGTATTTATCTGAAATAAAGCTTTTGTAACAGTATACACCATTCCAAGCCAAGCTTGGAGTCAGTATAATTTTTTGTTTTTTGGGGGGGAAAGATTATAGAAATGAATACTTTAAATGAAGCAAAGATGCTTTAAATTGATCAAAAGTGATGATAAAGACATTTATAATGTTACAAAAGATTTCTATTTCAGATAAATGCTGTTCTTCAGTACTGTCTATTCATTAAAGAAACCTAAAAAAATTCTACTCAGCTGTTTTCAACATAATAATAATAATAATTGTTTTTTTGAGTAGCATATCAGAATATTAGAATAATTTCTGAAGGATCATGTGACTGGAGTAATGATGCTAAAAATTCAGCCTTAAAATCACAGGAAGAAATTGCATTTTTGAAAAAAAATTCAAATAGAAAATAGAACAAAAATAGAATTTTAAATAGTAATTTTACTGTGTTTGCTGTACTTTGGATCAAATAAATGCAGGCTTGGTGAGCAGAGACACTTTATAAAAAACGTTAAAAATCTTACTGTTCAAAAACTTATGACTGGTATTCAACCATGACAATTTAAGAATGTTTTTTAGATGAAGATAAGTTTATGAAATAGTGTATAAAATGTTGTCACTGTATTAAATGCATCTGCAAATCATATTAGCTGTCCACCAAATCACAGTAGTCATAATGCATATGTATATAGATACCTGAAAGAAATAAAATGAAGAAAAAATAAAGCAAGCAAAACTCTGATGAGTCAGTTTATCAACAGTTAATCTTTTAATAAATAATTTATCTATTTAAATAAATAAAGCAGTGCTCTGCTTGAGTGAATCTGTCAGGTTAAACTTTCCCCAACCCGGCAGTGTAATAAACTGCAGGGCTCCATGAGTTGGCACGGACTGAATGTGAACAGACAGGCTCTGACATAAAACTGCCTGACTGCTTATCAGAGCCAGACTGCACAGACACCTTTAGAGCCCTCTGAGACACTCTATTCAATCTAAGAGAGGCTATGAAAAGCTAAGTGAAAGCTGGCCAAAGAACTGCTGCCAAAGCAAATGACCACAGTCTTGCACCTTGCACACACTGTGACAGTTTCTCACAGTCACAGAGCGTGTTATCAGCAATCACTCTCTTTCTCTCTCTCTTCTACTCTTCAAAGACCCCAGCCTTAATGTATCCCCCACTTTTCAAATCCTTCTTCTGAGCCAGTCTGTGAGGAGTTCGGAATACATTTGTTAGTGTTGTAACCACTCTTCACTCATCCAGTGTAATGACTGTATACATGACTCGTATCATTACATCAGGTTATCTAAACAGAAGATTTATTTTTAGACATTGTTTATCATATTCTGCAGACGAGAGTTCAAGTCAACTTGGGTTCTTCTGTAGATTGGTGTTCACACATGCATTGTCTTTGTGGTGTCAGTGCGAAAATGTCAGTTATTTCCTATCATTCTAAAATCAGCCTTTGCCTGGCTTTAAGGTTGGTTTTCTGATTCCCCCAAACAGTTATAATTATTCACTTGCAGGGTATATCCATGTACAAAAACCCATCTACACTATATGAGACAGTATAAGTGTGATATTATAAAGGTTGTTTGCAAAATTAGATAGATTTTCTACATATTTATAATAACATTATATAATATATAATTCCCCACAGAATATTAGAGATACACTACAAGTCAAAAGTTTTTGATTTGTAATGTTTTTTAAAGAAGTCTCTTCTGCTCACCAAGCCTGCACTGTACAACTAAAACAGTTAATTTTTGAAATATTTTATTATTTAAAATAACTGTTTTCTATTTGAATATATTTTGAAACGTAATTTATTCCTGAGTTCAAAGCTGAATTTTTAGCATAATTACTCCAGTCACATGATCCTTCAGAAATCATTCTAATATTCTGATTTGCTGCTAAAAAAAAAAAAAAAAAAAAAAAAAAAAAAAATCTTATTATTATTAAGTTTTTAGAACAGCTGAGTAGATTTTCTCAGGTTTCTTTGATGAAAGGAAAGTTCAGAAGAACAGGATTTATCTGAAATAGAAATCTTTTGTAATACTATAAATGTCTTTATCATCACTTTATCATCAATTTAAACCATCCTTGCTAAATAAAAGTTAATTTCTATCATTTCTTCTCCCCCCTCCAAAACTGCCTTCCCGCCTTTGTATCTCATTTATGTCATTTATCAAATTTTTTTTGTATCAAAATCTGTATAAACTTTTAAATAGAAAGAAAACTAAACTGAGATGCTAGCTTAAAAAGATTTCTAATCTTGTTATCTTTATTATCATTAAAATAAAATAGTCACATTATTTATTTATTTATTTTATTTCACTGAAATTTTCTACCGAGTCCCAAACACTTTTGCATATGCATGCATTAAATCATTTTTTGTAAACCTGCTTTAAAAAAAAGTACTGTATAGTAAGGTGCTATAGAAATAAAAGAAAACAGAAATCGCTAATATTTAATTCCAAATCAATATCAAATGAATTATGCATAATCTAAAAAATAACTCATTCACAACAGTCCATACTTCTCCATCAGAGATGTCTAGCTCTAAATGTATAACCATCTTGTCTAGACATCCTTCCAGACAGGTTTTTGTTCAGGGCTTTCTCATGGGCCAGACAGAAGCATGGTGACCCCCTGCTAGCTTCATTCCCATAGCCTCCTCTCTCTCTCTCTCTCTCTCTCTCTCTTTCTCTCTCTCTCTCTCACACACACACACACACACACACACACTCCTCCTCCTCCTCCTCCTCCTCTATCAGCTGATGCCTGAAAATGCCACTGCTGGCCAGGAAGTATTGAAGAAAATAAAAACGAAAGCACACAGAGGATTTAAGTCAACATGCGCTAATGCTTCGGATATTTTCGGACGTTGGTTAGGTTAGTACATTCAATACATTAGAGACTGAGTTTACAGAATAATTTTGTTATTTTTAACTGTTTTGACTGTGGGCTAGCGACTCAGAGTTAGCAGCCCGTCGCGTAAACATTCCGCCGTTTCACGCTGTTGTTTAGCTTCCCAAAACAAAACTCGACTTGAAAACAGTCACTTAAAGAAATTAAAGATTTTACACATTCAGCACGAATCATTTAATTTACTCTAGTGATTTTAGCTTAACCTAAAACACTTTTGTGGTTTGAGTTAGCTGGTTAGCACACTGACTTTTGCGTTATGACCGAATAGCTGGAAATAATGTTTATAAAGTAACTTATGGGAAACATCTGTAACACTCCGCACGATGTATCTGAAACTTTCATGTAATGTTTTTGCATTTCTAAATGCTTCAAATTAAAGTTGTTTAGAAATATACAACTTGTATAAACTTTATAAAATGAATTTCAAGTAAAAAGAGTTTTGTTACACCCTTCTTCACCACCAGTGCTGTAATAATAAATGAAGGGTTTATATGAATTTATTGGTTATTGAAAGCATGCATTTATTACGATAATAAAATTTCCCACCCTATCCATATTTCATTTAAAGCCACTAATAAAACTGGAAACCAATATGGGAAAAATTACATGAAATATAGAAAGCAGAAGTAGATAGGTGAGTTATGATACATTGAAATGTGAATCTGCTGATTCAGATTATTCCAGTTCTGTCAAATTTCTCACACAGAAAAATTTTGCAGATTGTTTTACGCAAGTCTATCTTGAGGGTGGTGCTCAAGCAAAGTATAATTTCACTTTTGTAGCTCATTTCTAATTGGTTAAACTGATGGTTACAACTAATCTTGGGTTACAAACACTGCATTTTATTTTACATATAACATGCTGTCTGTAGTATTTCACTGTACATTTTTCAACTCTGTTTCACCATAATCAGAATTGTAAGTAAATGCATTTGCATTTATTTGCTTTTATGGCATATTTGTGTTTGTGTTCTTTGCCTCATGCAAAGGTGACGTGATCTGCTGTCTGGCAGGTTAAATATGGAAGAGGAGAAGATGGCGCATCAAGACAGTGGACAGGCCTGGGGAAAACTGGTGAAAGTCAACGCATCTCCGGGTTCAGAGATATTACTTATAAACAGAGAATGCATGGTGGGGAGAAAAAAAGGTGCGCTAAACATCATCACTTTTAATGTGTTTGGTCATATTAGTTGCTCAGTGTTGTTTTGTGAAATAATTTTCATTTTAAAAGAACTTTATCATTTACTTTTTTCCATGACATCACCTATGACTGTCTAGTTTTGCTTATTAACTTTATTAATTATTACTTTTTTTTTTTAACCCTCAAGAAGATAATCAGTCTGAAGCGGTGTCTGCATGTATTGAGTGAGCCCATGCTTTTCACAATACTCTCTTTAGTTCAGCAAACGAACCCCCACCCCAATAATGACAAAGGCGTCTATTGAAGACTTGCTCTTGGAATATTAAGTAGTTTTTTTGTGTTGTGGTGGTGTGCAGGGAAAGGTTGTATCCCTTTGACTCTGTCTGTGTCTGTCTGGTTTTGAAGACTGTCTCTTTTCCCGCTTTAATTAATATTAAGCCATGTCTCTGTTTGGTTCTGCGCGCTTCACAGTAACATTCAACGCCGGTTATTAGCAGAACTGATATGCTTCATTACTATAATATTGTCATTTTTAACCTTACATCACATCACGCCACACTATACTTCATTTAAGACTTGCATGCCTAATGTGTCTGGGAAAAGAAAGTAATGGGCCAGGTCAGGAAAAGAAAAGGTGCTTGATGAAAAGAGGAATGTGCTTTATTAAAATCAACATGAAAATGCTTTTGCAACCAGTTTTATTTCAGTAACATCACATGTTTTAATGGAAAGAAGGGTATTAAATAAAATCTTAGAGTGTCCCATTTGTCATTGCCATTTTTTGCAAAGTATACATTTATCATTTCATGCATTCCCTCATGCATTAATATCAGTAGTCTTAAAATTAGACTTTATGTTCTTCATGCTTTTTTCATTATCACACAGCTATTGTTTGAGCTAAAGCTAGCATTTTTGTAAAGCATATTTGCAGATTTATGTAAAGGCTTGGGCTGGCATCTGGGCTAAAGGTGATATCAGGCAAAACTTTTCAGAAGTGGAACAATTCTTTTTGTTAAAAGATGATAAAGACCTGCTTTTTGTTTTTAATAACACTGTGATGGATTGTACACAATAAGAAAATGAATATATTCTATTTTGATTTATTGTTTACTTGTCTCTATATCATAACCTTACAGATATATTTTCTTCATAGATTGTGACCTCGCATTCCCGGCTAATAAACTGGTCTCAGGGAATCATTGCAAAATCACTCAAGATCAGAACTCAGGAAAGGTGTGGCTGGAGGACATGAGGTAGGACCACTTCTTTGACATCATGAGTTCTTTCTAAGACGACATGGGCTATAATAGACAAACATAAATTGTTGAATAATTTCATGCCAGTGTCATATTCTTTGCATACAGTTGCGGTCAAAAGTTTACATACACCTTGGAGAATCTGCAAAATGTTAACTGTTTTACCAAAATAAAAAGGATTATACAAAATGCATATTGTTGTTTTAATTAGTACTGACCTGAATTAGATATTTCACATAAAAAACATTTACGTATAGTCCACAAGAGAAAATAATAGTTGAATTCATAAAAACGACCCCGTTCAAACAGCAACATACTCTTGATTCTTAATACTGTGTTGTTACCTGAATGATCCATGCCTGTTTTTTTTTTTTTTTTTGTTTAGTGATAGTTGCTCATGAGTCCCTTGTTTGTCCTGAACAGTTAAACTGCCTGCTGTTCTTCAGACAAATCCTTCAGGTCCCACAAATTCTTTGTGTTTTTTTTTTTTTTGACTGTATGATTTTGAGATCCATCTTTTCACACTAAGGACAACTGAGGGACTCATATGCAACTATTACAGAAGGTTCAGATGTTCACTGATGCTTCAGAAGGAATGTGCTGAAGCATCAAGAAGGGGTAAAAACCTTTGAAGATCAGGGTGAATTTAACTTATTTTTTTCTTTTGGGAAACGTGTAAGTATCTTCTGTATTTTCTGAAGGGCAGTATTAAATGAAAGAAATATTATATTTAGACAAAATAAGAAAAATGTACTCATTTTCATTCTGGTCAAAAGTTTTCACCCCCCAGCTCTTAATGCATTGTTTTTCTTTCTGAAGCATCAGTGAACATCTGAACCTTCTGTAATAGTTGCATATGAGTCCCTTAGTTGTCCTCAGTGTGAAAAGATGGATCTCAAAATCATACAGTCATTGTTGGAAAGGATTCAAATACACAAAAATGCTGAAAAAACAAAGAATTTGTGGGACCTGAAGGTTTTTCATGAAGAATAGTGGACAGTTTAACTGTTCAGGACAAACAAGGGACTCATGAACAACTATCACTAAACAAAAAACACAGCCGTGCATCACTCAGGTAACAACACAGTATTAAGAATCAATGTAAACTTTTGAACAGGGTCATTTTTATAAATTCAACTATTATTTTCTTTTGTGGACTGTATGTAAATGTCTCTTATGTGAAATATCTTATTCAGATAAGTACTAAATAAAAAACAACATGCATTTTGCATGATCCCTCTTATTTTGGTAAAAAGATTAACATTTTGCAGATTCTGCAAGGTGTATGTAAACTTTTGACCTCAACAACATTTTTGTAAAAAATAATTTGATGCGGACACCTTGATCCATATATTGTAAGTTCTAATATTTAAATATTTCATCATATATTGATTTCAGCAAGAAAGAGGGATGAGTACATTTTTAAGTTTACAAAACTAATATTGTTTTGGAAGACTGATGGGTAATGGTAATGCTATAGTATACATTTTTTCACAAGTAGATGTACCAATAAAAAACTCAGTAGAAGCAGTTACTGTTAATTCTTTTTAGTTCTATTAAGTTTTTGCAAATTATACTGAGTGACTTACATAATAATAAGTAATTACATTAGTAAGTGAATTCAATTAATGACATGCTTGGCCCTGCGGCAAATATATATCCAATTCCCTGATGACATTTAATCTTTGCTTTGGTGAATAATTAATTGTAATTTGGCTAATAGTCAGTGAATGGAGATACAGTAGTCGATGTGTGTCCGTAGTGACTGCATGTCTCATGTATTAGCTCACCAAAGCTGCTGTACATTTCCATCCAGCTAATTAAGTGTATGTCTGCTAGACTGTCGATATGCTGTGTTTTACACAATGCTTAGTCAGTGTGATTGAAACGACATGCTTCACTCTCTACCTACTTTCTCTTTGCTATTTTCAACAAGACTTTAATTAGGCGCTTTATTCTGTCTCTATTTATTGTCTTGACAGAAATAGTTGATGGATCAGTTCTACCTGGATTAAGCAATTTTTTTTTTTTTTTTAAACATAGATAAGTTCATAAATGGGTAATTTGTCATCTTTAAAGAGACCCATCTAATATATTTCAAATACACGAGAAGGCAATGTGGAAAAATCAAAAATGTGGATTGGTGGTTAAGCGGACAAGCTTGGACATGTTGCTCAGGCTGAGTTTGAAGCTGACCTGTGACGCATTTACTGATAACTTCTCATAATCGTTTTTTTTTTTTTTTTTGGGATTGTTCCTGAGAAATACACGAAAAATGCACAAATATAGTCAATAAATTCACTAATTTAGTCATTTAGCCTCTGAATAGCACTTATACAAAGCAAACCACGAAATCCATAATTATGGGCACTGTCATTTCTTCTTGTTCATGATCTGTTTGTTTTCATCAGCACCAATGGAACGGTGATCAACATGTCTAAAGTGGTAAAGAAACAGATGCACTTACTGCAGAATGGTGATGTCATTCACTTTGTGTACAGAAAGAATGAGCCAGAGCAAAGTAAGCTTTCACATTTGTTAAGCACTTTCTGTTTCGGTAGTATAGTTACCAAAAGATGACACAGGTTAGACACGTGATTTATGTGTTTTTGGTTTTGCAGACATTGCTTACGTTTATCAGGCCATCAGGCCACAGGAAAGTGCCTCACAGGACATTGAAGGTAAATACATAGTAAATGTAACATTTCATGCAGATATTCCTATACTCCTGTTGTACAGAGTTAGTTTTGCTATTGCCTGCCTAAGTGACTACATTTTGAATAGAAATTATGGAAACAAACATTTACATCTGAAAGGTTGAGGATTGGGGTCAGTTTTAATTTCATGTTGACTAGAAATCCCAATTTTATCCTCATGCAATTTTTGACAATTTCTTCAAGTTAGAGTTTTCTCTTTGGGGTATCCATAGATGCTGGAAAAGAAGAAGATTCAGATCTGACAGAAACCGAGAGTGAACCGGCACCAGTAGAGCCTGTTATTGTGAAGCCTCTACCTCAGTCTGGGCATGAGGATCCTCAACCATCTACCTCCAGCTCTTCCTTCCACTTCTACAACATGCCCTTATCTACCTGCTCTGGTAATTACCATCCACACTAGGGCTGCAACGATTTTTCGATTCTGTTTGTGTATCCGATTTGAAAAAATACTTGATTGTAATCTGCAAAATACCGGAAGTGGCGCATTCCACATATTAAACCCATTTAAAAATCATAATAAAGCATAATGGTATTAAGAATTCACAAACGCTAAGATTCAATTAAATAAATGTATGTGATGCAGATTTAATATATGTGCTTTGATTATTTACATGTGTGTAGGTTACGTACGTCTTAGAGTGGCTCCGTTCACAGTAAATGCTGCTCCACAAACTGTTATCATTTACATGTGTGGAGAAACTCAAATTCCATATCTGCATATTGTTGTGAGTTTGGGTTTATTATAACGTTCATCTGGGAACGCAACGTGCCTTTTATCAGATTTGTATGATAAATAATTTATAAACCTACGCAAACACAGAAGAATACAACATTATCTTTCTCAATATGCTAACTGTTCATCGCGATTTCAAAATAAAATCTCAAACTCTCACTCTGAGTATACACGTTTTGATGTCCACATATTCAAGAAATTACAGTAGCTATAGCATTTTTATCCTTAAGAAATGGCCAAATTTTACAGATTAAGTGGGCATTTGAATTAAACGTTGTGTAGTCAGTATTAAACAAGAATTAGGTTGCGCTATAAAGTGTAAAAAAATTGTTAGGGTGTTGACGCCCTCTTGAGGCATTTATTATACAATGTACATTAGTTCTATTGTTTATAATACATTCTGAACAATTTTGTTGTAAAGTAAAACTACGATTACTTGCTTTTGATACTTTATTTGAACTTATTATTATTGCCTCATTGCTATTATTTGTGTGTTTTAAGTCATTTTAAAGGCTATTGTTCACTTAGGTCTATTTTTATTAATACAAAAAATTAATTGTCTGATTACTTGATTACCAATATTAATCGTTAGTGACAGCCCTAGTCCACACTGTATATGCCAGAAAATGACTAGTATATAAATGTAAATGCATTGGCTTTCTGTGCTGCTGTTCATCTATGCATTGAGTTTTTGAGATTTAAGGCCTGTTCAGATCAAGGATGATAAATATAACAATAAAGATACCATTTTTGAAATCATTCTAACTTTAAAAGAATAGCAGAGTCCACAACATGGCTAAAACAGAGAAACAATATGACTGGCATCGCTTCTTAAGAACAGTTTTTTCTAACTGATGAACGATTAAAACATTGACAGCCAATCAGAATCCATCCTGCTTTAAAGGGCAGCATGCACTTATAATAAAAAAACTGTGGACACTAATATAGTTATTATTTTCTTTAACTTTATAGTTGTCATTTTTGGTGTAAAACAAACCTTTACCGTGTTGACATAGATAAAAAATTTATATGCCTGTATGCACCATTTAGCAGATGTGTCTGCAAAGAAGAATCCAGCGAGTTCTTCGGTTATTTGTAAAGGAGAATCAGAGATGACTGCACCAGCAGGCAGCCCTGGGGAGCCGGTCATGAATCACACTCGCCTCAAGTGGACCTGCTGGTCTGAAGGAGAGCAACAGACGGAGCCGGAGGTGGAAATGCAGAGGAAAAGAAGAAAAACTGACAAAGGTGCAATAACACTGTGACACACAGTTTTGGTAAAATAAATAAATGTGGCACGTTGTAAATAATTTATGATTTCTGTCTATTTTGAGTGGTCTGAGCTTATAATAATCTAAATCTCTCATGTTCACCAAGGCTGCATTTATTTAATAAAAAATACAGTAAAAACAGTAATATTGTGCTAAATTATTACAGTTTAAAATAACTGTTTTCTATTTTAATGTGTTAAAAAGTAATTTATTCGTGTGATGGCAAAAGCTGAAATTTTAGCAGCTGTTAACTCCAGTCTTCGATGCCACATGATCATTCTAATCACTGTAATATGCTGATTTGGTACTTAAGATAATTTCTTATTATTATCAGTGTTAAACAGTGTTGCTGCTTTGTTTTCGTGGAAACAGTAATGTTTTTTTTTTTCACGATTCTTTGATGAATTGAAAGTTGAAAAGAACAGAATATATTTGAAATAGAAACTTTTATGTCTTTATTGTCACTTTTGATGCGTCTTTGCTAAATAAAAATAATTTTATTAAAACAGTGAAATCTTGCTGACCTTTGAGTGGTAATACATGTCTGGTATTAACATGCATTTTCTGTCTTGTAGATGATCAGAATGGGTGTGGATCTTCTCATAGTGACTCTGGTGTTTCTGCAGCAGCTTCTCAGGCTCCTCTCAGAGGAGCAGCAGGGAAAGAAAAAACTGAGGCAGCCACAACAGACAAAATGGAAGAATCCCTCACATGCATTGTCTGCCAGGACCTGCTGCATGACTGTGTCAGGTCAGTCCTGTGTGCGTAAATCAACACCTTCACATGTAGGCATGTTGGCCGAGCATAAATCCCTTTTAGTTGTTATATTAATTAAAACTTAAATAAATCATTTAAAGGGATAGTTCATTCAAAAATGACATGGAGGTGAGTAAAAAAATAATAGAATTTTCATTTTTGGGTGAGCTATTCCTTTAAGAAGAATACTAAAAAGGTGTGTAGAGGCTGAATTTGAATGAATTTTTATGCACGTTTCTATACAGTCTTCAGCCCTGCATGCATACGTTTTGCGCTGCATGTTATTCTGGCTGGATGGAGCGTTCCTCCCTCTGCCCCACCTGCCGATGTCCTGTGGAAAGAATCCGTAAAAACCACATCCTCAACAACCTTGTGGAGGCTTACCTTCTCCAGCACCCAGGTACTGTATCATACCTCTGTTCTCACTTTAAGACCTGTTCAGACCAAGTTATAAATTAGCAATTGTATAAATAATCAATTTTAATATTTTTTTTTAAATAATCAGGTCAAAGAGTTTACTGTGATATGTTACTTAGTATGAGGTCCATGATTTTTTTTAATTTTTGAAAGAAGTCTGCAGTTATTTAATTAAGAAGTGCAGTAAAGACAGTATTCTTTTGAAATATTATTGCAATTTAAAACTATAGTTTTATATATTTCAACTTTTTTGTAATGTAAAGCTGAATTTTTAGCATCGTTACTCCAGTTTTCAGTGTCATACGATTATTTAGAAATGGTTCTAATATGCTGATTTGGTGCTTAAGACAGATTTCTTATTATTATGAATGCTGAAAACAGTTGTACTGCTTATTTTTGCGGAAACCAAGACACTTTAGGATTCTTTGAATAGAGAATTTAAAGGAACAGCATTTATTTTAAATATATATTTTTTCTTATGTTATAATTGTCTTTTGTATTTTGATCAATTTAATATATTTGTAGAATAAAAGTATTAATATATTTTTTTTAATTTCCTGACCCCATACATATGAAACTTTTGAACAAATTTCTGAACTCTTGAGCCTCTTTTTTTTTTTTTTTTGGTCATAGAGAAGTGTCGAAGCGAAGATGACTTGCGCAGCATGGATGCCCGAAACAAGATCACCCAGGACATGCTGCAGCCGAAGGTCGAGCGCTCCTTCTCGGACGAGGAGGGCAGTTCAGACTATCTGTTTGAACTCTCAGACAATGACAGCGACATTTCTGACATGAGGTCAGTAACTGTTGTCCATTCAGAAGCTAGTGTTTTTGTTCAAAGGAAGTGCTATCATATTTGTGGTGTAAATTTCTTAAAGTAGAAATTTAAGAAAGGAAAATCCAGTTACCTAAATTATTATAGTGTTTTGTTTTTATTAAAGGTACAATATATGTAAGATTTTTTTTTTTAATTTTTAAATTCTTATGTTGCTTATTTGTCTATGTGGTGTTTTTAAAATGCTTTTATACAAACCATGTGCCAGTCCATTAATCAGTACATTTGCTGAGTATTTTCTCCTTAAAACTGTAGTTTCCCAAAGGCTGTCCCAGAAATGTGGTTTGAAACAGCCCTTTTTTTGCTACGTCACAAACTTCAGTAACCAATCACGTCAAAGGATAGATTTCTATCATTAGCGTGCAAAATAGACCAGTAGGATTATTAGCACAAAACCAAATGTTAAATAGAGCATTTAATAGAGCATATAGACCATTAAATAGAGCACAACCGCTAAAAACTAACAGCTAACTTGAAAAATAACCCGCGGCAACAGTGTAAAAGTAGCCCGGAGTCAGACGCATCTCTCCCGCATTGCCGTCTACACTTTACTCGCATATGCTCGCGGGCGTGAACTGGAATCACAAACTAGGCAGCGTTCGAGCCTTCAAGGCATTTTGAGGGAACAACATCGTTAAGTAAGTAACTTTAACAAATGTTACAGTATCCACTGTAGTTGTCCGCTAGTAAAAAACATAGTTTTATCAGTCATTATCCGTGTTTCGCTATTATATCGCGTTTACAACAGTTTGTGGATCGGGGCCTCTGGCTGGTGTGACTGTGGGGGCGGGGCTAATTTGCATATTCATGGATCCACGTATAGTAAATGAGGGAAGGGGGGTAGAGTTACATTCAAGCTGTTTTGAGGCATGAGAAAATTCTTTTCACAAGAAAAAACATTTAAATATGTCATTTTGATGATCAAAGTTTTGACTACAGGGGGACTTTAAATCCAGGGAAATAAGCAGTTGTAACTAGTGTAACAGACCATGTCCTTACGTCACCTGCCAATGACAATGTTTTGCCTCACATATGCATGACCGGAAGAAGCGGAAGCAGTCGAGTGTGGCTTAACAAAAGCGCTGCTGCACTCGTCCTTCTTTAGCAATCGCTCCAGCGTCCTTGTTTTGCTTCCACGGCTTTCGGCCCCACCGTGCTTCATACTACTACTTCATAAAACATGATTTCTGCCTGAGTCCCAGTGGATTACATCGGCTGTGGGGGTGAACTGTGGCTAAAGGGACTACAACTCCCATGATCCCACACGCAATTGCAGCATCATCAAACTACGCCTTGAGTTCTTTGTTTTGAATATGCGGCGAAAACGTACATATTGTGCCTTTAAATGTTAGTTGCAATTGTGATTCTTGATTGGATCTTAAAATAGCAGATGTCCAGTAGCTTCCATCAAGTTTTTAAGCGATTACTGAAACACACTCTGTTCTAACATGTTTGTTCACAGTCAGCCCTATATGGTGTGTCGGCAGTGTCCAGGTTATCGGAAGGAGCTTAGCTCCGCCCTGTGGATCTGTGAGCCCGCTCAATCAGAAGGGCCAGCGAAGGTGCCTGGAGACGGCCCCTCCACATCTTCTGACATCTCTCCAGGTTATTAATGTTCACACTTGAGTCTAGACCAGGGGTGCCCAGACTCGGTCCTGGAGGGCTGGTGTCCTGCAGAGTTTAGCTCTAACTTGCCTCAACACACCTGCTGGGAAGTTTCTAGTATGCCTAGTAAGAGCTTGATTAGCTGCTTCAGGTGAGTCTAATTGGTGTTGGAGCTAAACTCTGCAGGACAGCATCCTTCCAGGACCGAGTTTGGGCACCCTTTGTCTAGACAATGCACTCACACACCAACAGATACATCCATGCAACTCTTCATATACTTAAATGTGCTGTATTCCTGCTGCAGCTCCTCAGGAGTTCAGATGTCCTGCTCAGGGCAGTCATCTCATCTGCTCCTGCTGCCTGCAGCCCATGCCCGACCGACGCTTCGAGCATCTTCCCCCTCAGATGTCCCCGCAGCACTGTGAGTGATCATGAAACTTGTCCATCAATGTTCTCAGGCCTCCTGGAGTGACCTAATGATTTGTTCTCTGTTCATTTGACCAGGTATGGTGTGCCAGAAACCTTACTGTCACGTGTACTGGGGCTGCCAGCGGATCGGCTGTCACGGCTGCCTAGCACGTTTTAGTGGTAGGTTTCTGAGCGGTTAAGACTTCTGTGTCTGCTTTGTTTTTCAATGCGGAAGTAGGCTGTCTTCTGGTAATGTGTGAGACTTCCGGCCGCTATAGGGAAATAACAAGAAGAGTAATGAAGTGCAGTAAACGGTAAAAGTGTTTGTTCTACAAGCCAGTTTCTTCATAGATCCTTAAAACATGTTCTTCATAGATAACAAATTAAAATAATATGTGACCCTGGACCACAGAACCAGTCATAAGTAGCATGGGTATATTTGTCGCATTAGCCAAAAAACATTGTATGGATCAAAATGATTGATTTTTCTTTTATGCCAAAAATCATTAGGATATAAAGTAAAGATCATGTTCCATGAAGATATTTTGTAAATTTCCTACCATAAATCTATCAAAACTTAATTTTTGATTAGTAATATGCATTGCTAAGAACTTTGCTAAGAACTATTTTCAAATAGTTGTATCTCAACCAAATATTGTGCTATCCTAACAAAACATACATCAATGAAGAGATTATTTATTCAGCTTTAGATGATGAATCTCAGTCTCAGTCTTTTTTTGACCCTTATGGTCCAGAGTCACATATGGTAAGACACACCAGTTTGCAATACCAAGCAGCAAAAACGAGCTGTTTTATACAGCTAAAAAATAGCTGGATGCTGATGAGACCGGAAGCCAGACACATTAAATTTACAAATGTGTCCACTAGGGCTGCACGATTATTCGAATGCGTTTATGAGGCGCGCTTAGTCAGTAAAGCCGGTACTTTGATTATTAGTAAAGCTCCATCAGGTGCGTTCAGCTGGAGCGGCAATTAATACACAGAGCTGTAAATCACTGACAAGCTATGCCAAATCACGCTCATAATCGCAGATGAATCGCATTCGATTATGAGCGCGATTTGGCGTAGCTTGTCAGTGATTTACGGCTCTGTGTATTAATTGCCGCTCCAGCTGAACGCACCTGATGGAGCTTTACTAATAATCAAAGTACCGGCTTTACTGACTAAGCGCGCCTCATAAACGCATTCGATTAATCGTGCAGCCCTAGTGTCCACTCTTACAGGAAAAATAAGGTAGATAGAATTTTTCTGACTGCCTGTGTTATTTTATAATAATGATTATGGTTATTTCTCTTCATAGAACTTAACCTTAATGATAAATGTCTGGATGGAGTTTTTAATGGCAATCAATATGAGTCTGACGTCCTTCAGGTATGTTGGCTCATACTTTCCCTGATCAGTGTTACTTTTGTATTATTTATATGCTATTATAGTATTTATTTATTAATGTTTAGAATTAGCTTTTTTATGTTTTCATTTGCATATTTAGCTTTCATTTATTTTTATTTTAATTTTAGCATTTTTTTTTGGCATTCTAACTCAATTTATTTAAGTTAGTTGCCAAGGCAACATTTTAAATTTTTCCTCTCTCTCTCTCTTTATTTATATATATATATATATAAAATATAAATGAAGAGTTCAGATGCAAAAGCCTCTAAATCCATCTGACGTCTTTCTTTAAAAAATGCATTTTTATCAGGCTCCGATGTATAGGTTTTTACTTAAGTACCGGTAATTCTGATTGGGCTGAGGCTGGGATTTTAGCAAGTTTGGAGTAAAAGTATTTGATGGGCATATACTATGTGATGAGAGCATTCACTTAGTATCATCATCTCATTTTTGACTGAGATGGCTTTTAGGGGGCTTTGCATCTGAACTGTTATATAAAATACGTATATATACAGGGGTTGGACAATGAAACTGAAACACTCGCCAATATAGTATTGGAGGTTTCATGGCTATATTTGCGCTGTCTGGTGCCCAATCTTCACTTATTGTACATTACACCAGTTAGAGCAGAGTGTAAAGTTTCATTATGTGCACCCAATGGTTTTAAACATTGTGCCTTGAAGGTAGTGCTCTGTATCAGGATAATAATGCACCAATACACACAGCAAGACTGGTGACAGACTGGTTTAATGAACATGAAAATTAAGTTGAACATCTCCCATGGCCTGCATAGTCACCAGATCTGATTATTATTGAGCCACTTTGGGGTGTTTTGGAGGAGCGAGTCAGGAAACGTTTTCCCACATCAGCATCACATAGTGACCTGGCCACTGTTCTGCAAGAGAAAAATGGCTCAAAATCCCTCTGGCTGCTTTGCAGGACTTGTATTTGTCACTCCCACGATGAAATGATGTTGTATTGGCTGCAAAAGGAGGCCCAATATCATACTAATTGTGATCTAAAACCAGGTGTTTCAGTTTCATTGTCCAACCCCTGTATATATATATATATATGTGTGTGTGTTATTTTTATTCATTTTTTGTTGTTGTTGTTAATTTCAGCTTAATTTCAATTAAGAAAACAATGTGTAGTTGTTTCGGTTATCAATACAAACACTGTGTGGGATTGGAGATTTGAGCAAATCCCCAGCTTTCATTATTAAACTTGTATTGCAGACCTAAAATTGTATGGATTTTTAAGGAGAAGTGTGCCATTGCTATTGCAAAAAAATATATAAAAAATCACTGACATAGACTGTCAATACATTTGATTCAGATAATGAATCTGATTCATCTCATGCTACAGTAACATGTTAATACACTGTAAAAAGTATTTTTTTTTTAAATTCTTACTGATACTTCAGTTTATTGCTGTGGGCATTTTATTATTATTTTTTTTTTCTTAAACTAAACTATAAATGCACTTCACGTCCCACTTAGAAACCCAGCCCTAGGTTAACTTTTCATGGGCTAGCTCACATTTTCTTTAGAAAGTGTCAACACCAACTTTTTTAATTCTAATTGTCAGGAGGATATTTTACTAAAACAACTCCAAATTTTAATTTCAAGTATTTGTTAGAATTTTAATTATATAACTCTTGAGTTCATTATTGCTTTTTTTGTGGCAGAATTATTTGACTTCTCGAGGAAAGACCTGGAGGCATATGCTGCAGGAAGCGCTTCAGGCTGTACAGCAGGGCCTGTACCAGCTCTCTGGTAACTGCTCTTTGGTCATATTGAGAATTTTTGGAAATGTTGATCAGGCACACGTTGAAATAAGGGTGGTTGATATAAGGGAACAAAATCACAATATACCTGAATATTTTGGGGGATTATATTTATCATACATTATATTTATCACATTATGCATGTCTATGGAAGAGTGATGGTCATTTTCACATCACAGAGATCTTTCTTACAAGAGTTTTGTCTTATTCTATGAACGTGATTGGAAGCCTTATTTCCTAACATGCGGCTGCAAGTCGTATAATGATTATTATGATTACCAGCTGACAATTTGGTTTCTCATTTGGCTATATCACTCATCCTTGTGATCAAGAAATTGAATGTCAATGCATCAGTTGTCTAGTACTATTTCACTAAAAATGCCTATCTGAGGTAAATTACCTTCTATAATTCACTGTTGTTCATATGTGCACGTGTTTCAGATTACAGAATCACTGCAAACTCTTTCCTGTGCTACTGCTGTGGACTTCGCACTTTTAGAGAGCTCGCATATAAATACAGAGAGCATATTCCTCCATCAGATCTGCCAGGTAAGACTCATATGAATTAAAAGCTGCAGTCATATTAGCATCACAGTATTTATTTATGCCTTCCTGCTGTAGCTAGACATCAGTCCAAATATATAAAACTGCAGAATTAATTTGAAATGATAAAAATGTGTTTTTGCATGCAGTAATTTCCTGTTTTTTCTCCCCACGCAGATTCTGTGACTGCCAGACCAAACTGTTATTGGGGACGCAACTGTCGGACTCAAGTGAAAGCACACCACGCTTTGTAAGTCAGCGACATGTGAAACCACAGTGTTAAATTTAAAACTTACCAAAGCATTATACATATTCCATCCTTATGTCCATATTTTGTCCACATCCTGTAAAGCCTGTCATATTCATTTCCACCAGCAGAGGGCAGCTACTGAACATTTATGCTGTGTCAGTCTGCAGTACAACAACATAGACCTGTTTATTAGGACATTGTCAATTTATGTAAAAGTTCTGTTAATCAGGGTTTTTGAGGGTCTTAAAAAGTTTTAATTAACTCTTGTACATCTAAACCAGAGCAGAAAGTCTTAAATTCATAAAGTTATGGCATTAAATGTTGCCTGCACTTAAAGTATTTTTGTTTTTGTTTTCAATAATAGAGAAACTGAACAAAATTATGTGAGTTTATGCTTAAAACAAGAACAAGTATCTATCATTAGGATATGAAAACTTGTTTTCCCTTTGAATTAAGTTGATTTTGGTAACGCTTTATGTACACGTTACATGTACTTACTATTATAATAACAATAAATTATGCATAATTACATGCAAGTAAACCTAAGCCAAATCCTGATCCTAACCCTAACCATATAGTAAGTACATGTAGTTAATCAGTATTACTCAGTACCCAAATGTATAATTATAGTGTAACAAGGACACCTTAAAATAAAGTGTAACCTTGTTTTTTTTTCTGGTCCCATTTTCAGATATTTGTTTTTGTCTTAATCATAAACTCACTTTTTTGATCAGTTTCTCATAAAGCAAGCTTTGCAAAATAAATGTATCTTCATTTAAGAATCTTAAAAAATCCCCCTGTTTCAGCACAGGCTGTTCACACCTCAGATTTGAAAAAGACTCAAGAAATGGGTGTGTAAAGTTGTGGAAAAGTGGGAGTGAAGACGGTGGGGAGAGGAGAGAAAGCAACCAATAAAACACAGACCTACAACACACTCATTATACAGACAAATGAATATTAAAATATGAGCAGAGAAAGAAAGAAAAAAC
Source organism: Cirrhinus mrigala (assembly GCA_036247105.1). Classification (NCBI taxonomy): domain Eukaryota; kingdom Metazoa; phylum Chordata; class Actinopteri; order Cypriniformes; family Cyprinidae; genus Cirrhinus; species Cirrhinus mrigala. Next base: position 37,016,720 of record CM070011.1, on the reverse strand, counting down.
ACTCAACAGAGATATGGGCCACCTTGATATATTGTAAAAATATAATAATAACTCTCAAAAAAACTCCCAAAAAAACGTATCATTAGAGACTTACAGCTATCATGAACAAATACGTTTTGATAAATTATTATTTGAAATAAATAAGCAGAGATATTGGTCTATATGAAAAATGAAAGAGAACATTTAAAAGTTGTATTATTATTTTTAGGTTTGCCAGCACTACAGTCCTATAATAAATGACACACATCAGTTTAACAAAGCAAGAATAAACGCATTGTTACTCTTAAATTTTTCGGTCTATATCCTTGTTTGCTGTGTATCACAATAATGCGTCGTCATTGCGTTCATGATAAGACGTGCTGCTGTATCAGCGCCCAGTTTGCGCATCTTTCATTTGAAGAAGACGTGATGTGTGATGTGTTACGTGCGCGTACACGGTGCTGGATAATGTTTGGAGCAGGAGAGATTATGAATATGTGTACATAAACTTGAAACACGCTTGCTCCGGTCCGAGTATGAACTATGATCCACGCAGCGAGTGTTGTTAAACTCATCGCGGTGTTCGCGCAGAAACTGCGCTGTCATGTGCGCTCCACGTGTTGTTATATTAAATATTGTTACGGTCATGTTTACAGAGATAAACTGACAGCGCGGAAGCTCTGAGATTTGAATTCTCAGCTGTAAGACGACCTTATGTATATGCATAGTACAGCGCTGTGATTGGATCGTAAGAGTTCATTCTCATGAATAATACTGAAAAAGCTCATTAAACCGGTGACGTAGACGTGTACTTTCCAACCACAGACCCCAATCGCCACTCCAAATAAACGCATATACGTCACTTTTCGTGACGTAGGTTTAACGTTGTTTTTTTTTAATTAGGAAAGCGAAATGGCTCCAAAAAAAAAAAACTTTTCCCTTAATGATAAAAATAATGAGTACTATTAACTATTACAATTTTCACTGATATGCAACATGTACATGTCTCAAAAAATTTGTATTAGGGTTTCATGACACTTTAAGACATTTGCAGAGCTATTCAAGCTTTTTTTGTTGTTGTAAAATAAATTTAAATGTCAAGTTGAGGCTGTTTTTAAACTTTGAAAGTTGCAAATTCAATGTTTATGTTCAATTCATTCCTTAAATTTTATTTACTTGGTTTTAAAACCTGCAGAAACCTTGAGTAATGACCATAATCATGCTCAGTAATTGAGATAATGATAAGCTATGATAAAAGTGAATCTTAATAATTCAATTTGTTTTCTCCTCTTTCAGGAAATTCAACCATGTATGCGAGCAGACGCGTTTTAAGAACTAAAGCTGGAGGAATGACTCTTGATTTGACAGCAGTGCTTTAGGAGGTTGATTTTTGTCTGGAGCCCTCTTCAGGCTAACTGGTCTGCTGCGGGCACTTGTTATACCTCTTTACTCCTCTAGATGGCAACTTTACATATGCAAAGTCAATCAAATGATGATAAACCAATCATCCTTGAGGTATGGTCTCGCCATATGGAAACATCCGTTCTGGATCTGCACTGTGTGTAAGAAACAGACACTAGTTTTCCATGATGGCCTGACCGTCACACTTTCAGTATGCACACTTCATTCCATTATGCTATTGACATGCATTCATGCTGCATCTCTGCTTATTATTGTGAAACGAGAACGCAGGCAATCACCTTTTCATGCAAAAAACTCTTTAGCTTGAACGTTATACAATATACAAAATATATAACTAACCTTTGGTGCCTAAGAGTCGACTATGAGTGCGCTTTCTTTGCATACGTCACATAGGCCTACTTCTTCCATTGTAATGTTCTTTCACTATTAACATAAACTGCTCAAGACATTTAAATGCTACTGAGAACACTGAAAATGTATAAGAAAGGGATGATCGTGTTTGTGACTTCGATCAAGTGCACTAAACTTTCACATGTTACGTATTCAGCATCAGTAGCTGCATTATTTTTCTCATTACTCAGGCCTGTTTTGGCATATGAGAGGGTTTTTTTTTCTCTAACACAAGACTGAGGGTTATATCGCACTGCAGGAGATAATCAAGTCAAATCTGATGTATAATAAAGGCTTAGATGCTTTCGCACATCTCGTTATGATTATGGATTTTTGGTTTTGGTTCATGTTCATATGCAAACAAGGCCAGATTTTAGCTAGTCAGTGGATGATGCTTTTTCTTGTGTTGTCCTAAGATAGTTTAGTTTTCTTTCACTTGTAGGGTTGGTGATATTATAAGTAGATGGTATGGATATATAATAGCTGTTTAAATATTTTTATATTTTCTGACTAGGCTAGAGCTACATTTTCTGGATTAGTAAAATAGTTCCTTTCCTTATTCCCATCTTCCTTTAGAAGTTTTATTTCAGTTGGTGTGTATTTTTAACACTCAGCTGATTCTTGTTTAACTTGGTAAACCACATTGGTTTTAGCCATAGTTCTTCCAAATGTTTTCATTTTTAAAAAAATGATTTTTTTTTTTTCTTCAATTAATGAACGTTTAATGTACTGGGGAAGCCAGTGTGGTCCATGAAACAGTTACCACTGTCAGTGTTTAAAAATATCAAAGCCACATGAAAATTCCTAAAGTTCAGAACGTTTTGTTTTTTTGGGGGGAGTTATCAAAACATTGCAAGCATGAAAAAATATGTGCAACTCTTTTAAATACATGAAAGTACAGTTGAAGTCAAAAGTCTACCTTGCAGAATCTGCAAAATGTTTTTTTTTTTACCAAAATAGGAGGGATCATGCAAAATACATGTTCTTTTTTTATTTAGTACTGACCTGAATGAGTTATTTGGCATAAACGACATTTACATATAGTCCACAAGAGAAAATAATAGCTGAATTTATAAAAATGACCCTGTTCAAAAGTTAAAATACACTTGATTCTTAGTAATGTGTTGTAACTTGAATGATCCACAGCTGTTTTTTTGTTTAGTGATAGTTGTTCATGAGTCCCTTGTTTGTCCTGAACAGTTAAACTGCCTGCTGCTCTTCAGAAAAATCCTTCAGGTCCCACAAATTCTTTGGTTTTTCAGCATTGTTTTTTTTTTTTTTTTTTGTATTTCAATCCTTTCCAGCAATGACTATATGATTTTAAGATCCATCTTTTCACACTGAGAACAACTGAGGGACTCATATGCAACTATTACAGAAGGTTCAAACACTCACTGATGCTTTACAAGGAAACATGATGCATTAAGCTGGAAAAAAAACTTTTAGAATTTGAAGGTCAGTGTAAATTGAACATATTTTGTCTTCTGGCAAACATGCAAGTATCTCATGTGGCTTCTGAAGGGCAGTACTAAATGTAAAAAACAATATGATATTTAGGCTAAATAAGAAAAATGAACACTTGAAATGACAAAATGATTCTGTTCAAAAGTTTTCACTCCCCAGCTCTTAATGCATCGTGTTTCCTTCGAGTGTTTGAACCTTCTGTAATAGTTGCATATGAGTCCCTCAGTTGTCCTCGGTGTCAAAAGATGGATCACAAAATCATACAGTCATTGTTTGAAAGGGTTCAAATACACACAAATGCTGAAAAACCAAAGAATTTGTGGGAATGGAAGGCTTTTTAAGGACAAAGAACTCATGAGCAACTATCACTAAACAATCGTTCAGGTAACACACATTATTAATAATCAAGCGTATGTAAACTTTTGAATGGGGTCATTTTTATACATTTAACTATTATTTTCTCTTGTGGATTATATGTAACTGTCTTATTCAGGTCAGCATTAAATAAAAAAATAACATGCATTTTGTATGATCTCTCTCTCTTATTTTGGCAAAATAATTAACATTTTGCAGATTCTGCAAGGTGTATGGAAACTTTTGACTTCAACTGTACATGCTGTATTTCAGTTCATTGTTTTGTAAATATTTCCAAGAATCCTGCAGGGAACATTTTACATTACAGTTAGTTTAAACACACAATATTGTTACAAATATTTTTCTTCTTTGCCTTGTGCATGTTTTTGGGGTCTGTTGTTCCTCACAACACCGCATTCTTCAGAGGCTCAGATTAGACTTCCTACAACTATAGAGGTCAATCCTCTCCATCCCTCACCAGCCTCAACTGCTCTTTAAATGAAGGTGGACAGAAGGACTCAGCACTCTAAACTCTCACAAACTGACCTAATGGCACCTGACAAACAGCCACGTTTACTGGATTTGCTACACTTCATTAGTGAACGTTAAGTTGTGGCTTTACAGGCTAACATAACCTACCGTTGTTTTAAAAGTTTGTTTGAGAATGTTTCTAAGGTTCATGCTTGTTGCAAGTTAATGCTTACTTCCACCTATTTTATTTATTTTCATTTTATTTATCATTTATGCTTCTGGTAGATGTTTATATCTAGAGCAACTTTCTCCATATTTTATCTGATTGTAAATTAACTGGTATGCAAATATTCTTTTTTATACAATACACACAAATATCAATAGATGTGAAAAGGGTTTTCTATTAAAGTTAAATATCTACATAAACGTTTGTTTGATAAACCAATAAAGCTTCCTTTGAAACCACATATAGGCTCGTGTGTAAACCTAAAAGGTGGTTTTAGGTTGTCGATTGGTATTATAATGTGAGCTCCAAAGCAGGTCTTGTTCTATAAACTCTGCAGAAAAAATCTGCAGAAAAAGTTGAGGGATTTATTCAGGAATGGTCCTGCATGTTAGTGACGCTTTGGAGGCTGCTTTGCATTTATTGAAAGGGAAATGTACTCAGCAAATATTTACTTGGGTGAATGGGATTTTTTTTTTTTTTTTTTCCTTTCAGAAAAGGGGGTTTAAGTCTACCTCAATGTTTAAGCTGGGGCTTCAAATGGAGAAAAAAACATTTTCCGCTCATCAGGTTTTTGAGTAACTATAGGAAAACCCGTATAATAGCACTGTTAAAGTTCTATAGTTGAATTAGCGCTTGCTGTGCCTCGTTTGTAATGCCTAGAGACTAAAACCTTGTTTAATTTACTGCACTAATAATAAAAGACAACATTAAACTCGACTCAGTCCTTTCTATCGAACGGTTCCACAAGCACCACACAACATAACTAATACAAGTTTTATTTGCATTAAATGTTAGTTACTGCATTTTAAATGTCTGTACAGTGATCAGTTCCCTTTATAATCCATCAAAATCAGTACAGTTGACATTACTGCATTCAGGAAAACATCATATAATGAAAAGTTGCAGCATATGAAATTGAATACATTATAAAAATGATTGTATACACAATTTCAGGTATTGCATCAGTGCATATTTAGCAGCATAAATGATTTCCACAAGGCACAAAGTAAGTGATACAGGTGAAAAAAAAGGAAAAACAGTAACTTGATTGAAATTTGAAGAACGTTTAAAGTAAAAATGAACGTTTCAGTGGTTACATCCCTTGAGAAACAAGAATATATACAATTTCCATTCATATATGCTTTACTACCTTGCAGATTTTTTTTTAACATTACAATGCGTGTATTGGATCCATGGTGAATTACAAAACACAAAACGTGGAAGTCAAAAGAAACGCCAAGCAGCTTTCTACCAGACCAGCTAATTGGTCTTCTACATGTCGCAAAGGGATTAGAACAAGCTGTATTTTTCAGAGCAGATACATGGAATTTCATAATGAAGTAACAATGCAGTCAGTCTACAACTGGAACTCTCAGTAGTGAGGAGAAACATTAAGCGATCATGGTTAAATTTGCAGGTTATAAAATATACTGTTAGATGGTTTTTATAAATGTGCAGATACAATAACACAAACAATAAGTGCTGTCATTTTTCATTCATGCCAATATAACAAACACCACTTGTGCTTCGCACCATCTGAACACATCAGGAGCAGCTCATAAGCTGAGTTTTCAGTCCTGTTGAGATCATTATTGGCTAAACTGGTCACATGACCATCATACTCAAACTTCATGGCACGGTTAACAAGAAAGAGTTGAAGGATCCTGCGTCTCCAACGCACCACCACGGCCTCCCCTCACTAGAGAAGTTGGTTGGATGCTAGTAACTTGGCTTTTTGATAGAAGTGGTATTTTTGTGCCTTCAAACATCTGTCCATTCATCCTCAAAGGCTTCGCGGGATGTTCTGCTGAGACTAGAGGCTGTCGGTCTTCCTCTTCTGAGATTGCAAACACTGGCACTGTGACGTGGTCATCCTCTGTGCTCGATATTGGACATTTGACCTGGAGCTGGGTGGATGGGGCGCCGCTGGTGCCCGAGGGCGTGTTTGAGGTTGTGATTCCACTCGGTTGTGGTTTGGAGGACTCGGGCGTGCCAGCGAGCAGGCCAAAGCATGGAGTGTTGAAACGCGTGCGTCGGAGGTTGCTTGTGGAGTTGAGACGTCTCTGGCGCTGGGCGGGTTGAGTCAGGGGGTATGAGGCGTTACTCATGAAGGAGTCGGACTGACAGTTGCCGGCAGGACTATGAAGAGGAGCATCAGATAGGATCTTGCCCCTTCCAGAATCTGTAGCTCTGCTTGGGAGACCCTGAGTGTACAGTGTCATAATTTTTTATATATATTTTTTTGAATATATATATATATCCCTACTATATCCAAAAGTACAGGAATAGGAATCCAAAAAAAAAGTTTTAATGAATTTTTAAATATTCACAGGATGTTGATTTTATATATATATATATATATATATATATATATATATATATATATATATATATATATATATATATATATATATATATATATATATAAGTTGCCGTTCAAAAGTTTAGGATCAGTAAGATTTTTAATGTTTTTTTTTTTTATTAAGGCATTTTTTGCTCATTAAATCGGTTTATTTGATTACAAATACAGACAAAAACTGTAATATTTTGAAATATTATTGCAATTTAAAATAGTGATTTTATATTTTTATATACTTTAAAAAGTAGTTTATTCCTGTGATGCAAAGCTGAAATTTCAGCATCATTACTCCAGTTTTCAGTGTCACATGATCCTTCAGAAATTATTTCAATATGCTGATTTATTTATTTTGGAACCTGTTATATATAATCTGTTATCTTTTTTCAGGATTCTTTGATAAATAAAACATTAAAAAGTACAGAATTTATTTAAAATAGAAATATTTTGTAACAGTATACACTACCGTTCAAAGTTTGGGGTCAGTAAGTTTTTTCTATCTTTCTTTGTTTGAAAGAAAATAATACTTTTATTCAGCAAGGATGTGTAAAATTGATAAAAAAGTAAAGAGTTATATTGTTAGGCCTATATATTGTCATAGGTTCCAAAAAAATGTTAAGCAGCACAACTGTTTTCCAACATTGATAATAAATCAGCATATTGATGAGAATGACTTCTGAAGGACTGTGTGACACTGAAGACTGGAGAAAAAGATGAAAATTCAGCGCTGCATCACAGAAATAAATGATATTGTAAACTATATTAAAACAGAAAATTTTTTTAAATTGCAATAATATTTCATAATAATACTTTTTTTTCCTAGAAGAATCTTTTCCTGTTTTCTTTTTAGAAAACATTACAAGTTTTACTGATTCCAAACTTTTGAACGCCAAATATATATATATATATATAGTGTGTATAGTATATACAGTATTGTTATTCTTTTATATATAAATTTAAATAAATACAATTAAAATCAAATGTTATTATTACTGTTTTATATAGAAATATTAATAAATATAGATAAATAAATTATTATTTTATATAAAGAAAAATTAAACACTGTCTTATTCTTCAAAATGAAGCTTTCCTTGAAGTTTGAGTTTGACTTGCATTAGACTTCCAGTTTAGGTTTAAAGAAAGTTCTAAAAATACAATATATATATATATATATATATATATATATATATATATATATATATATATATATATATATATTATATATATATATATATATATATATATATATATATATATATATATATATATATGTTGATATATATACACACAAATGAATACTGCTATTCAACAAGGATGCATGTAATGATCAAACATGAAAGAAATATTTTGTAAATGTGTAATTAAAATAATTAGTATTCATCAAATAATCCTGAAAAAAAGGTTTACCATTTAATATCAAGGTTTAGTTTAATATATACATTTTTATACACACAGCATGACAATAATACTTGTACCATTGTTTCTCCCCCCACCCCATTACCTGTGCTTGAGCACTTGAATGAATTAAGAGTGCTAAAGAAAAATAATTCTGATTAATGTTATGATGAAGACAACCATGGACATCATTAGGATGTCAAATTTATGTGCCCGAATGATAGGTTGTCATTCCTAATTATTATTAATATTATTTATTTATTTTTTTTAACAAAAAAGCATAAAAAGCATGTGGTCATTACATATCTCACTAATGAAACTGAATCATATTTTTGCGTCATAAATGACAAAATGTCTTTAATACTCACACTGTCCACCAGCTTGGTGAATGGGCTGGTTGAGTTCCAGCTGCACCATTTCTTATGGAGTTGAGGAAGAGGAGGAAGGAGATCCTGGAAGGTTCGGACGCTCCACGCTCGTGGTCGTGTGCTGTTTGTTGATTCGGCAAGGCTGCTCTTTGTCACAGAAGGCAGCGCTTGATCTGGAGTCGGCCAGTCAAAGGGACGGCTGGGTCCCGTGTCACTATGTCTCAGGAAACGCTCTCGTTGCTATAAAAGACAGAACAAATTTAGGAGAAGAAGATCCCGTTTAACTGACAAACACTAAAAAAAAAAAAAACAACTGTAAAAAATCCCTCTGTGGTGGAATAAATATTTGATATGGTAACAACTACTATTTCCATAGAACTGCTTGTACGTCACTTTGAATGTAAGTTGCACTAAATTAAATCACATTACCTTGGAAATATCATGCATTTTTATTGGTTACTTGTATTGTCACACAATCTGTCCTAACTGACTAGTTTCTTTGTGATTTTTAATGTGTGTTTATTTAATAGTTATAATTAATTAATTTATTAATTCATCATTGTATATACATTTGTGCATGTGATTATAAATAATAATAAAATAATAAATAAAAAAAAAAAACATAATATTAAAAAAAAACATAACACACACACACACACACACACACACACACACACACACACACACACACACATTACAGAATACAATACTAAAAAAATTTTATAATAGTTTAATTCTATGGCAAATGTTCAAATTCACTACATAAAATATTTTTTATTTTTAATTTGTAACATTATATTATACGTTTGGGAATTATTATATATATTATACGTTTTAAGAAATTATAATTTTTATTTAGCAAGGATGCATTAAATTGACAGTAAAGACTTTGCAACTAAAGAATTTTTTTTAAAGAAAATGCAGTTTTCCCAACACATTAATAAATTACAAAAATAAAAAATAAAATAATAGAAAACTTAAGTTGTAAAATTATTTCACATTATTACTAATTTTACTGTATTTTTTAATCAAATAATGCAATTTAATAAAAAAAAGAAATTATCAAAGAAAAAAAGAAAAGGGAAATTCCAAATATTTGAGAACAGGAATCTATTAACACTGCACAACATAAATCTATAATACCATTATAATTAGCTCGATAATACAATTAATTAGGTAAGAAAGCAGCTTACAAAGTTCCCCCACTGGACCTATTCAGGAACTAAATAATTTGAGCTTCATAAATGGCCAAAGTTGCTTGAAATTAAATTCTATAATGAATAAACTTGCATCAGTGTAAATAAACTAATAAATGTGAGAATTTGGCTCGGATTTCAAGCTTTCAGAGCAGTATGAACCTGTTGAAGTCAGGGAAGCTAAATCCAGAGAGACCAGCTGTTGCTTCAGGAGTTGCTTTAATAAGATTAAAAAGAATTTCTCCCGTTCTCTTAAACCGTTTCAGACACAGCGGCAGAGACTGAAGTCTAAATGGGGTCCACGACAAGCAAAGACCTCCAAAAGTGTCAGTCAGCTGTTAAATCGGACATGTGCAGCGTGTGGGTGAGTATCAGAAGGGCTTTTCTCATCAGTAGGAGTTTGACAGTCCTCACACATGATCTCCAGCAGCTCCCCATGTCTAGACGAGTATTATGCCGGATTTAATCTTGAGCTGTTCTGGCACGGTTTCATATTTTTAACCGAAACAATACCAAATTGTCCGGGTTGTGAGGGCGAAGGCAAAAACAAAAAAGGATAAAGAAACTACAGCACCAAATAGCTAGCAGGAACGCAGCCGGACACCAGAGATGCAGGTTTCTGATTCTTCTCAAACCTCCTTGGTTGAGCACAGCTTGGCAAATTTTTCAGGCCACATTTCAGAGCCAAAGCAGCATGGACCACACACACACACACACACACACACACACACACTTGCACAGAAACACACTGAGCTGGAGCTGGGAAATTGGCTACAGGCGGATAGCATTCATTAGTCAGAGCTATTAGCGGGCCAGCTCTCCCTCCGTTTGCCAGAGTCTCTGCGTCCCAGCAGCCTCTAGTAAAGAGCTACTTCTCTGCCCCTCATCCAGAACATCACCACACACCGTGAAGCTTGGCCTCCATCAGCGTACTACACTGCACTGGCTATTCAAGCTGAAAACAATTCAGTGTCATGAAGAACGCTTGAAACTATCAAGTAAAAGTAAACAGAGAGGATCTCTTATAGTACTAAGATGGCAATAAAAGCATTGTGTTTATATAAATAATCTAAATAGAAATAGCAGTGTGCCTCAAAAGTATTTAGACATTTCAGTAGACAACAAACTATCAAACCAGGTGGCATCTGGGGCAAAAAAAAAAAAAAAAAAAAACACTACGCGGGACATTCAGAACTTTTTTTTTTTTTTTTTTTAAACCACTTCACATTCATACTTTATTTTGGGATTTCAGTGGATGTATAAAGTCAGTCTCCCTCAAGTTCACAGGTTCAAGAGGTCAAACTTTTGTGTTTGTGCTGTTTTTTTCTGCAAAATAAATTTTGTTATTCATTGGTTACTGTATTAAATTTAATTATAAAAAGGTCAATCATGGATATATATATAGTAAGAAATTATTCAAATTAAAAAAAAAAAAAAAGAAAAAAAAAGGAATTTAACCTAATTTTTAATACCTATTTTTAAATACGTTATAACAAATTATTATTTTTTTGGTTTGCAAAGTGTGCTTGTTTTTTAATAATAACATTTCAAATATATTATACATTTTTAATCATTTAAAAAAAAAAAAAAAATTATATTATATTATATTATATTATATTATATTATATTATATTATATTATATATATTATATATATTATATTATATTATATATATATATATATATATATATATATATATATATATAAGAACTTTAAAAGAAAGCTTAAGAGACTACTTTCAAAAAAATAAAAAAAAATAAATCTTACCAAACCCATACTTTTGAATGGTAGTGTATATCCAAAATATATCAAAGTTTCTCATCCATTTCTGGATGTGGCAATATACAGAAGAATCAGATACTCACAGTATGTGGAGAGAAGGGCAGTTGGGCTGAGTTGGGGGCAGAGGCGATGACAAAAACCTCATCTGTGCCTAATTCTAATTCAGTCAGACCACTGGAGAACTGCTCTAGAGCGGCCTTCTCTGACACATCACATGCTCCATTTATTGAAGACCCTTCAGAACACAACATAGTGAACATATGGAATGTCATATTTATAAATATGTGACTTCAAATACTTCAGGTTAACATGCATAAATAAAGGTGAATAACTTATTCATTTGTCATGGTGTCAAAAAAAAAAACCCTCAGCTCAGTCACTCACAGTTTATGTGAAGGTTAAATGGAAACATTTAAGTACTTTAGCTGGTACGACTGGACTAAGTTACAGAGAGGGGGTATTTCAGATTTAGAGCTTAGTATAAAGCCAATGTCCCTCTTAAGTAAACCTTACTGCATTATGGCCTTGACTTCTCATGACTTTATAGTTTTGTGTTTGGGAAATATATACAGTACATAGCTAAACCATTTTAAAAAGGTTAATGCTGAAGTTTCACAAAATCATATTTTCCCACCTTAAGTCACATCAATCATCAACAAATACAGGTAAAGGCTAGATCCACATATTTAGGACCGAAAGTAACAGTTATTTATCATTACTACTAATGATGCTAAAATGAAAAAAAAAACAAATTAAATAATATAATATAATATATATTATATATATATATATATATATAAATATATATATATATATATATATATATATATATATATATATATATATATATATATATATATATATATACATACATACACAGACAGACAGACAGACAGATATTCATTACACACTAAACAGAAAATCAAAAGTTCTGTGTGTGATTTTCCTGATTTTATATGCATAGTAAATAGGACACAAACCTGAGAAACCTCACACATAATTTTCACATTATTATTTCACTGCATTATAATGTCCCTAGTGAAAAAAAAAATGCTCAAATGCATTTGAAATACATTTATCTTGTGCTAAGTAATTTACAAATACATTTACATTTAGCAGATGCTTTTATTTAAACTGACTTACAAAAAAGGACAATGGAAGCAATCAAAATCAACAAAAGAACAATAACATGCAAGTCTCAGTTAGCTTCACGCAGTAAACGTAGCAAGTTTTTTTTTTTAATTATATGATAAATAAAAAAAAAAGGGATAGAATAAAAAAGCAAGCTAGTGTTAGAGGCCTTCTATTTTTGCTTTTTGTTAATCCTACAATAAACAAAGAGAAAAAAAAAATAGATTTTTTAATAGATTGGAAGTATGCTTAGAATAAAATAAATGTATTTTAAATAAATTATGACAGGGTTATTTTGCATTAAAAAATGCAAAGGACAAATGCAGCTTATGTTGTTTCAGTAGAGACATAAAACAAATGGCATTAAATTGACTCAAGTTTGTTTGGATTGTTACTTATTTAAAACACATTGTTTACATTCAATCATGTTTCCTTTTTTGTCAATTATAGCATTTAATAATTACTTCTATGTGCTTTGAATACAGGAGGAAATTTATTTTTTAGCAAGCTACACCATAATGGAGCTCATGGAAGTCTTGTTATACTGTTTTTGAATTACAGTAATTTGTCCTTTTATCTGTTCCTAGACAAGACTAATTCATCTCAATGTATAGGTTCAGAAAGGGGACAAATGAACTCCATAGCTTTACCAAAATGAACCCAGTGACCCCAAAGTTCCCTCATCTGACAAGATCAATGAAACAATAAATCTGGGGGAGAGAGAAGGGGAGGGAGAGAGAGAGAGAAATAGAGGATTGAAGTAGTGATGTGAAAGGGAAAACAGAATTAGGCAGAGGGACAGATAAAGAGCCACTAAGCACCTGTATGGGACAGACTGTGGTTGACAGAATGGTTGTTGTTGTCGTTCAATGTTCCTGGCTGCTGCTCCAAACGATTGGGAGAAACCATCTGCAGCTCACTCACATCTGCCGCTGAATTTAACACTCCTTCTGGAACCTACAACACAATACCTCACATTATTTCTACATGAGTGTGCAAAATAATCATTTGCCAAAGAACCAAATGACAGCACAAACTGGCTTTGGCAGGTGAATACTCACCACCAAAATGAGAGACAAAATCACTATGTGCATTTACACTTTTGTGTGAGAGATCAAGTCTGCTCGTCTATATTATACACAAGCACACATTTAAATATATAATATGCAAAAAGTAATTTTTAGAATCTAAATAAGTCATTTTGGACCCTGGATGCAGTACAAACTCCTCCTCATCTTTCATAAAGGTGGAAAAGATGCTCAGAGAAGAACGCATGTCTACGTGTTTACCTCTGAGCTGATGGAAGAGGAAGGATTGGCTCCTTTTGCGCATAGTTTCGGCCTGGGAAAACAGCAAAACACAAGTAACATCATCTTTTAATTACTGTTATTTGTCATCAAGTGTTCCATTAAATAAATGTTTATTTCTTTCAGCTCAATGACACTGAAATGTCTGCTATAAAATCTGGAGTACACCAGGATAATTTTGTAGGAGAATTGGATATTTTATCTGTCTGATTCATGCTGTAAAATTTACTGCAACTGCATGACCTCTAGAAAGGTCATGCCATTAGTAAAGAAAACAATTTCATTCGCTGATGAAATTCAACCTGACAGTGATACTGGCCCAGTATATTACCACACAGGGAACAGTTGAAAATATTCTTAAAGGCCTTGCCTGCACCATATATACAAGTAAACATAAACATAAGTACATTTATTTGCAAACCTGCCTACTATGCTTTTTAAATTGTATTGTTAAACGCTAAAAACAAGACTACTTTCAGTGAATAAACAAACAGGGAAAGTTTGTAACAGAGAAGAAAAAACAGAAATGGCTCTGTTCACATGTTATTAAAATCTGTCTTTAATGTGAATGGATCACCTAAGATGTACACTACCAGTCAAAAGTTTTTGAACAGTAAGATTTTAAAGAAGTCTCTTCTGCTAACCAAGCCTGCATTTATTTGATCCAAAGGACAGCAAAAAACAGTAAAACTTAGAAATGTTTTTTACTATTTAAAATAACTATTTTCTATTTGAATACATTTTAAAATGTAATTTATTCCTGTGATTTAAATGCTGAATTTTTTAGCATCATTACTCCAGTGTTCAGTGTCACATGATCCTTTAGAAATCATTCTAATATACTGATTTGCTGCTCAAAAAAAACATTCATTATTATTATTGTTGTTATTATTATTATTATTATTATTAATAATATTATTATGTTGAAAACAGCTGAGTAGACCTTTTTTTTTTAGGTTTCTTTGATAAATAGAAAGTTCAGCAGAACAGCATTTAATCTGAAATACAAATCTTTTGTAACATTATAAATGTCTTTATCATCACTTTTGATCAATTTAAAGCATCCTTGCTAAATAAAAGTATTAATTTCTATAATTTCTTCCCCCAAGCTTTAATTTCTTATTGACTCCAAGCTTCTGAATGGTATAGTGCATAACGTTACAAAAGCTTTTTATTTCAGATAAATGCTCATCTTTGGATCTTTCCATTAATAAAAGACAGAATCCTGGAAAAAAAAAAAAAAAAAAAAAAATTTACTCCACTGTTTTAAAAATAATAATAATAATAATAATAATAATAATAATAAATAAGTAAATCAGCATATTAGAATTATTTCTGAAGGCTCATGTGACACTGAAGTCTGGAGTAATGATGCTGAAAACGTAGCTTTGATCACAGGAATAAACTACATTTTAAAATATATTCAAACAGAAAGCAGTTATTTTAAATGGTTAAAATATTTCACAATATTACTGCTTTTACTGTAATTTTTATCAAATAAATGCAGACCTGGTGAGCAGAAGAGACTTCTTTAAAAAACCATTTAAAAACTTTTGACTGGTAATGTATGTAAATACCTGGTGTAAACAGAGCCAGTGAAAGACAATGGCACTCAGTAACCCTGGGGTTCATAAATCAGTTCTGTGAGTGTCAAAAGTCACACTGTTTTTCCCACTGGGAGCAACAAAGAATGAATCTTACATGATGGATTCTTTGAAACGTCATGTTTGTGTTTTGCCAAACAAATGAAACATCTTTGTGGACAATGGTCTCTCGTTCTCTCTATTCTACCCTTTCTCTCTGCTTCTTATATTTCTTCTGCTTTCTTTTCTCTTTATTGTGTGACTGCACCTTGCTTTTGTGCGTTTAGTTTATTGCCAGGTGCGGCACCATGAACATGCTCAGGTATGAAGAGCATTATAACATCAAAGTGTTTCCGAAAAAAGGAGAAGAAAGACTTGAATTAAGCTGCCAACAATGGTGAAAAATACCTCCAGCTGTGTCAACACCAATTCACCTGACTTACATTATCACGGGCATGGTATTGTGTATGCAACAACTGACTAAATCTAAAGAGAACGAATGAGAGAAAAATGGTGATACTGACAGCTAGTTATGGACTGAAAGCGATGGTATGAAATGCTGAATATGAAGACCTAAATGTCAGGATGACAGTTATATTATAAATGTCACATTATTATACAGAATTTCACAATGCAATAGAAAATAAATTAAAGCTGCAAGCAGCATTGAAAGGGCCCTCACACCCGGGCTCTCCACCATCCAGTGAACTGTGAGCAATATGCATTTAAAGTGGTAAACATGGTATGTTTGATGTAGTGTAAAGCATGACATATCCTGTCACCAACAGGTGGCACTATGGTTATACCTGAATATCGGCCTTTACATGTCTTCAGGCCAGGACTCTTTCAAAACATGTTAAGTTCGGTGCAAATTGGACATTGCATGCTCAAGGTAATGTAAAACAAGTCATTTCCTGTTGCCAGCAGGTGACGCTGTGATTATAACATGATATTGGGCTTCAGATGTGTTCAGGCCAGGATTATCGAACGTGTAAAATTTGGGGCAAATCAAACACTGTACGGCTGAGTTATGACGACTTTTCCATGGTGAAACATTGAACTTTGTCAGGCCGCCACAGACACCCCCTTTAAAGAAAACTCAAGATCTTTGCAATTTAACATCACAAAAGCCTTTAGAGTAGACTGACCAAATACAATGTTGATGTCAATAAATCTCTAGGAGGAGTTCGTTACAGCGTAAAACGTCACTTCCTGTTGCCAGCAGGTGTCGTTATGACTATAACTAAAAATGGGCATAGGCATTTTTTTCAGGACAGGTCTCTTATCAAACATGTGAATTTTGGTGCAGATTGGACTTTGTATGTTGAATTATAGCATCTTCCTTCTTCATGGCGAAACATCGAAGTTTGTCAGGCCGTCACGGACACGCTCTTCAACGAAACTCAAGACCTTTGCAATTTAACATCACAAAGGGCTTTAGATTACACTGACCAAATTTGGTGTTGATCTGTTTAAATCTCTAGGAGGAGTTTGTTTAAATACAACGCCTGAAAAACGGACTTCCTGTTTGGTTTCGGATTTCGTACCGGGGGACTTTTTTGTAGGTATTGGTGTGTTATATGTGTCTACCAAATTTCATACATGTATGTGAAACACAGTTCAAGGGGCACTTTGTTGAAATTTTACAGGTGGTGCTTTGAGTCATTTTGCCTCACCCACTTCTGAAACCCATATAAAATGTAAATGTTCACCACTTCTGGCTTGTGTGCAAAGTTTTATGAGTTTCTGAGCATGTTTAGGCCCTCAGAAATGTGATTCATTTTGGAGAAGAAACTGAGCAACACCACCGGTGCTCGGGCCCCAATTATGAAAGTTTGGTCAGTAAGGTTTTTTTTTTAATGTTTTTGAAGGAAATCTCTTAAGCGCAAACAAGGCTGCATTTATTTGATCAAAAATACAGTAAAAACAGTAATATTGTAATTGTATTGTAAGGATGTCACATGGACTATTTTAACATCGTCCTTACTACCATTCTGGGCCTTGAACGTGGTTGCTGCATTGCTGTCTATGCAGGGTCAGAAAGCTCTCGGATTTCATCAGAAATATCTTAATTTGTGTTCTGAAGATGAAAGAAGGTCTAACGGGTTTGGAACAACACCAGGGTGAATAATTATTGACAGAATTTTTATTTTTAGGTGAAGTATCCCTTTAAGTCAGATAGGTTTGCATGGCAACTGGATGGTAATTTTCTGTAATTCTAGATCAACCGCAAATAAATCTCTCCACCTGAAGAAACTTCCTTACCTGAAAATCACACAGAGGATGCCAACCAGGGCAACAGCAAATACAACTGTTCCACTTACAGCACCGAGCAGTGCACCAGCTCTGCTGTCCGAGGTCAATAGTGATCTCTGTCGTTGGCTTGTGGCTGTCTGCGTTTGATTCTGATAATGGAAGAGGAGAGCAAAACCACGGCCCCAGTGGGTAGTGGTAATCAACTCCATAATGACCTCCACCATGTCATCATCAGACCCAAACACCAACTGGCTGCTAGAAGGGCGTCTAGAGCCACAGAATCGTGAGGAGAAGGTGATGAGATCAGATATGTAGAGGACATCATGGGGACAGGCATCAATCAAAGGTGGCTGGGTCTCAGGGCTCACAGCGTCATCCGTTTCTATGACCGTACTTGGACTTGTGGAGATAAAGTCGCTGGCTGCTCTTGATGCCTGAAGTGAAACTGAATTTCTGTTTTCTACTGGAAGAGACGCTTGGGGAGCCGAGGGGGAATCGGAAAGCATTTTGGCAGAGTTGGAAACTTTGGTCATCTCCATTTTGGTGGACTGTTCTTGGATCACCACTTGTTTGACATCCTCTCTGTGTGTGGACTGGGGTTCCTTTGGACTCCCAAGGCTTTTTGATACCAGCAAGCCACTATCGTTTGGCACCTCATCCAGAACGGCATCTGACGTGGTGGGATATCTTGCAGGATTGTCGTGACTCTCAAAGACATCAAAATCAAACATCTCCATGATTAGCTGGTGACCAACAGGTACAAAGAACTGCCATACACAGTGAGTTCCAGATGAATAGTTATATGGGAAACCAGGTGACAGAATGAGGCCCTGCACGTCCACAACATCCACCTTGGCACCACAATCAAAGTAAACCTAAAGACCAGAGACAAAAAAAAAAAAAAGCATCAGATGGATTTCCACTATCACTGCCTGGAACCAAACTTAATTATGATTACAAAAACAGGCCCATGAGATCTAGTTGATGACATGTTAAATGTAATGGTTTTAAAGAACACTGGGATGCCTCAGCAGAATTTCAAGGGGGCCCTAAAGACATAGTTCACCCAAAAATGAAAATTAGTCCATTATTTACTCACCCTCCAGGCATCCTAGGTGTATATAACGAATGCAATCGGAGTTATATTAAAAGTTATCCTGGCACTTTCAAGCTTTAGAATGGCATAGTTGGGAACTTCTCTTTATCAGTCCAAAACAAGTCCAATAAAGTACATCCATATATAATAAAAAGTGCTTCACAGGGCTTGAGGAGGTGAATAAAGGTCTCCTGTAGCTAATCGATGCATTTTTGTAAGAAAAATATCCATATTTAAAATGTAAGAATCACTTTAATCTAGCTTGCGCCAACTGGTCGTACACGGAAGCCTTTCCAGGCAGATGTTGTAAGACGTCGGCAATGCGCATGCGCCACTTAGACGTGACGAACGTGGATGTGCTGTGGAGAAGCCAAAACAAATTAAAACGTCACAAATTAAAACGAGGATTTGTGCCGGAGGATTTCCATATAAAGAGGAGACTGGTTTTCCTTTGCTAAAGTAAGGAAACTTTGCTTCCTTTGCTCCTGTAAGCAAACACAGTTTTCACAAGACACACAGATGCATGTGCAACGCTGACGAATTACGTAATCCGCCCGGAGCTGCTTCCGTGTACAACTGTTAGCGCAAGCTAGATTAAAGTAATTATTATGTTTTAGATATGGATATTTTTCTTACAAAAATGCATCGATTTGCTACAGGAGGCCTTTATTCACCCCACGGAGCCATGTGAGGCACTTCTGGATGAATGCACTTTATTGGACTAGTTTTGGACTGATGAAGAGAAACACCCACCCACTGCCATTCTAAAGGTTGGAGGTGGCAGGATAATTTTCAATATAACTCCGATTGCACTTGTCTGAATGAAGTAAGTCATATACACCTAGGATGCCTGGAGGGTGAGTAAATAATGTGCTAATTTTCATTTTTGGGTGAACTAACCCTTTAAGATGATATAAATAAGACAAAACAAGTTTTAAAATTAGCTGAATAACTAACTAAAATTCTAAACATTTTAGATGTACCTCCTCAACAATGGTTTGTTTCCTTTTAAGAAGCAGAGTTCCCAGAGAGTAAAACTTGGATATACTGAGGTAACCTAATCTAAAAAAAAAAAAAAAAAAAAAAAATATGTGATTACTAGATCTGGAAAAGTCATGCAAATTAAATTAATAAACTGTTAAAACACCATGGGCAATTTTACAATGAATAAACAATTTAATAGTTATGCCAATGTATAAAACATTTAATTAGGTAAAAATTAAATTAGATTTTTTATAAGAGATGTATAAAGAGGGACATAAATAACTTTGTTAAAAGTGTGGGAGCCCTGAAGAACATTCAGTTCCTAAAACTTAAGGAATCATAAAATGTAATTATTTTAATTATAATTATTGTAATTACTTAGAGATTACTCTAATTACACAGAGATTAAATAAGTCTTGAAAACAAAATTAGGGCTTGGAGGCCTTTAAATATGATTGTGGAAAACGGGGGACCTTGGCTTAAAGCTGTACGACACAACGAAAAAAATAAAATAATCATGATATTATACAAATTAGAAATTATATGCACATTAAAGGGATAGTTCACCCCCCCAAAAAATGTGTTTGTGTAAGAAAAATAACCATATTTAAAACTTTATGAACCAAAATCTCTAGCTTTGTTTACAGCAAAGGAAAACCAGTCTTTGTCCCTCTTGGCTCCGACATTTTTCTTTACAAATTCCCTTTTGTACTACTAAATCATGATCTGCGTTTTGTTTTGCTCTCTCCACTGAGCTTCCTTGTTCGTCACTTTTCACCGTAGTTTACACTACGCCTACGTCCTACATCATCTGCTGAAACGCCACTCTTTCATAAACGTGCATACAACAGTTAGTGGAACCTAAAGATTACAGTTTATAAAGTTTTAAATATGGATATTTTTCTTAAAAAAAAAAGAAAAAAAAAAGCATCAGTTCACTTCAGAAGGCCTTTATTAACCCCCTAAAGCTGTGTGGAGTACTTTTTATGATGGATGGATGCACTTTATTGGACTTCAAAATCTCAACACCCATTTATTGCCATTATAAAGCTTGAAAGTGCCAGGACATTTTTTAATATAACTCCATCTGTATTTGCTGAAAGAAGAAAGTCATATACACCTAGGATTGCTTGAGACGGAGTAAATCATGGGGTAATTTTCATTTTTGGGTGAACTATCGCTTTAAAATAGTAAAAATCATCTTCCGTGACACTATTTGCAACACTTTCATGTGGAGGTCAAAGAGTTGCATGACGCTTGAGTGAAAGGCGGGTTGACTTTATAGCAGCACATTTAAAGATAGCATAGTAGCAAAGGAACAACATAAAGATTAAACACAGGACATTTCTGCACCACTTGAATGTAGATTACGATAAACATGCTCAAAGAAATTTACAATACATTTAATAGCAGTAAAGAATCTGTTCAAGATAATTCTTCCCAGAACCTGAGCTCCAGGGGTTAGCGCTATGGTCCTAAAACATCTTAATAGGCTGTGGTAGTTCTAGCATCAAAAGTTCAAGAGGATGGCATGAGTTCAACAAACCAACGGGAAAGACTTTGGCGCTGCTCCGGTTCATTCGACACAACATTAAACATAGGTAAACAATTTTGGCAGTCATAGCTGGTCTGACGGTAAATCGCTAGATGCTAGAAAACTACGTAAAGCGTTGCCCTAATGTGATCGTTTCAGAGCAATAACAACAGACGGCTGTGAAAGAAACCCACTGAGCAACAAAACTAAATGTTCTGTTCAGAAAATTAGCTTCGGTCTGCCTCTCCCAAACTGAACTATTCAACCCTTCCCTTCATCGGGTATCAAAGCTGGATATGCTGGCTGCTTTGCTAACCCCAGGGAGGTATTCCTTCAGACATGCTGTTCGTAATATCTCACAGGTGTGCAGGATGAGGGGACCTCGGTATAATTGGAGGCAGATGGGAATCGGGGCTAGACCACTCCGAACCAGACCTTGGCAGGGGCCTGTTTGTTTATTGGGCTTCCTGTTGGCACTGGTTCTGGACGGTGGGAGGGAATAAAAGAACTGCAAGACCTCTACAACACCAGACAGGTAACAAGCCTAGCCTCAAGTGACGGCATTATGCAGGACAAAAAGTGAAATTAAAGTCAAGATGAGATACAAATCGAGTCAGTTTACTTTCTAAAGGTACATTCCTAGTCTTATTGTCATGATTTATTAGTGAACAAGACATGTTTGTCTCCATAATCTTTCATCAAAATGTTAAAATATGCACTGCCTCTGAAACTTTTCAACTGGCATCACCAGAGAATGAAAACAAATGTTAGTCAAGAGCCAAATATGACCAAATATTGGACAAACAGCCAAAACAGCAGCAGCTTATAGGGTTACTTCACCCCAAAAACTGATGTCACATGGATTATTTTAATGATGTCCTTACCATCTTTCTGGGCCTTGAATGTGTCAGTTGCATTGCTGTCTATGCAGGGTCAGAAAGCTCTTGGATTTCATCAAACATATCTTAATTTGTGTTCCAAAGATTAACAATAGTCCAAAGGTTTGGAATGACATGAGGGTGAGTAATTAATGACAGAATTTTAATGTTTGGGTGAACTCTCTCTTTAATGTTGGTTAATATAATAATATAAAAAAAAGACAGATTTTAAAGACAATTGTGACCCTGGACGACAAAACCAGTCTTAAATAGCATGGGTAAATCATAAGGATATTAGGTAAAGATCATGTTTCATGAAGATGTTTTGTAAATTTCCTATATATATATATATATATATATATATATATATATATATATATATATATATATATATATATATATATATATATATAGTAAATGTATCAAAAAGTAATAACAAACCATACATCAATGGAAAGCTTATTTATTTAAGAAAAAAAAAAAAAAAAACAACTGACCCTTATGACTGGTTTTGTGGTTCCAAGTCACAACTGAGAGGCAATTACTTACTGAGGGTGAATTTGGCCATCATCCATCTTGTTGTTCCCAGAAATTAGAGGCTCAAATGAACTTCAAATAATATTTTTTTCCTTCTTCACGTCAATTGATTGTAAACTCTTTCACTTCTGGTTTGTTTCTGATATGTAACATCCACTTTTCACAATATAATCTATTCCTAATGGATAAAATCAAATCACCATATATTTAGAAATCTTTATTGCATTATATGCCAATAGTGACAGTTCAAAATGGGAAAAACACTCTGAAAAACAAAACAAAAAAAAGTTTGCATAGCTGTAACTCAAGCAGCGATAAAGAAGAACTATTACTATTACAAATGTGGATCACTTTTCATTAGCTGATACTTTTTTCTTTTAAAGAGGAACAACTGAAAATCAAATAAATAAACAAAAAATGTATCTCGTTTCCTTCTCTCAAAATAATTGCATAGACCATACCTGTCTGAGTGCCATTAATATTATTTTTCAAAGTTTTTGTACCCCTAACTCATTAAAGGATTAGTTCACTTCCAGAATAAAAATGTTCTAATAATTTACTCTCCCCCATGACATTCAAGTTCATGTCTTTCTTCAGTCGAAAAGAAATTAAGGTTTTTGAGGAAAATATTCCAGGATTTTTATCCACACAGTGGATTTTAATGGGAGCCAAAGGGTTGAAGGTCCAAACCGCAGTTTCAAGACAGCTTCAAAGGGTTCTACATGATCCCAGCCGAGGAATAAGGGCCTTATCTAGCAAAGATCATTTTCTAAAAAAAAAAACAATAATATACTTTTTAACCACAAATGCTAGTCTTGCACTAGCTCAACCTCATGCATTACACAATCACACTGAAAAAGGTCACACATGGTTAGTTTTTCGTCTGTGTACTCTAGTTCAAAAAGGGAGGGTAGGGTGAAATCTCATTTTCTCCTCAAACTTCAAAATTGTCAACGAGCCTCGGCTGGGATCGTGTAGAGCCCTCTGAAGCTCCATTGAAACTGCAATTTGGACCTTCAACCCACTGAACGCCATTGAAGTCCACTATATGGAGAAAAATCTGTGAATATTTTCTTCAAAAAACTCACTATGAACTATGAACTATGAACTATGAACTATGAACTATGAACCTATGAACATCTTGGATGACATTGGGGTGAGTAAACCATCAGGAAATTTTTATTTTGGAAATTAACTAAACCTTTAAGTATTCCAGTTATCTCAAAATTATATTATAATTGTGGTTCTTAATAAACTTTTTATTTGGCGTGTTCATTTTACGGCCCTGTATGGTTCAATCCTATCCACCTTATTTTTCAATGCGGAAGTAAGCTGTTTTCTGGTGATGTGTTAGACGTCCGGTTCATAATCCACCATAGGAAAATAACGAGAAGAATATCGAAGTGCAGTAAACGGTAAAACAGTTTGCACTACAAACCAGTGCAATCTCAGAAAAAAAGGTACAGTTCTGTCGCTGGGGCGGTACCCTAAGGTACAAAAGTGAAAAGGTACATCTTTGTACCTTACCTGCCCCTAAACAGTACATATTGGTACCTTAAAGGTACATGTTGTTACCTTATAGGTACATATTAGTACTTTAAAAGTACATATTTGTACCTTTTCACTTTGTACCTTAGGGTACCGCCCCAGCGACAGAACTGTACCTTTTTTTCTGACAGTGTGTGTTCATAATTAAGATAATACATCAAAACAATATGGGAAGACACACCAGTTTGCAATATCAAGCACTAAAATGAGCTTTTTGTGCAGCTAAATATAGCTGGAAGTGGATGAGACCGGAAGCTAGACACAAAAATTGTACAAATGGTTGCACCCACTCTTATGGGAAAAATAAGGTGGATAGATATGGGGATCTCAACGCAGCTCTGTGTTCAAATAGTTGAATTCTACCCATTTTATTGGTCGAAAACTAAATGTGGGTCATACAGGTATACTTACTGTTTTTAAAAAATAATGCTCATCCATGACATATACACTCTCAGAAAAAAAAGGTACAGTTCTGTCGCTGGGGCGGTACCCTAAGGTACAAAAGTGAAAAGGTACATCTTTGTACCTTACCTAAACAGTACATATTAGTACCCTAAAGGTACATTTTAGTACTTTGAAAGTACATATTGGTACCTTAAAGGTGTATATTAGTACTTTAAAAGTACGTATTTGTACCTTTTCACTTTGTACCTTAGGGTACCGCCCCAGCGACAGAACTGTATCTTTTTTTCTGACAGTGTACATTATGCCTTTCATCATTATTTACGCTTGTCTTTTTTTTCAGAAAAATATAAACAAAATCAAAGATGCCACATAATCAGTCAGCTATGTATTTGTGCCCCAGCCCGCCTCCAAAATTCATTCTTGTTGGACGACAAAGCAAAATAGTCCAAAAGTCATTGTGAAATGGACAAGGCCACAGTAAATAATCTCAGCTTGACAAGGTCAAAATAAGTTTCAGCTTCATACTGCCTTGTTTGTTCTGCGTACACTTCTACCCTTGATTCTCGCCCCATGTTTTTCTCCACTCAGGCCATTTATCAAACAGAGATCTGTTAGTCAAAACCTCATGCTGTCCAGAGTTTTCATGTGCTACTACACTAATAATTGCATGCCTGACATTTGAGCCGGTCAAATGCCACTCACTGCTGGGATGTAAAGTAAGCCGATTTCACATTAGCACAACAGGAAAGTTGAGCAATGCACATGAATATGAAAGAAAGAGAACAAACTAAACTGGAACAAGAGGTGAAGAAAGGTGCAGGACAAGCATGTAGGGTTATTCCAAGCAGCAACAGGGGAAAGGCAATTGGTTAAGGTCCATGTTTCAATGAAATGTGCTAAAGAAGTTTGTGATTCAATCAAACCACTGCCATCACCAACTGCCCAGAGAAAACCATTTGGTTTTCCATGATCATGTCTAATTCCAAAAGACAATAAATAGAAAACTTTGGCAGAGATTTGCGAGATTTTGTAAGTACCTCCCTCTCTATCCAAACAAATGGAATTGGGTCATTACTGTGGCTCCACCATAATACTGGACTATCTGCTGGTTAGGGCAGTGTACCATGCATGGTAGACTTCACATGAATGGCGTCCAAAGTACCACAGTGCAGAATAGGAAATGGGACATTCTTATAATGCCAAAGATCCCAGCTCTGTTACATCATCATCCCACACTGGCATGGCGTAATTAGTAAAGTTGTCTTTTCTCTCACAAGGGACACTGGAAGGCTTCGCTATTTGGTTAGATAGCATTTTAATGAAACTAGGGTAATAAGTAGGAGGCATTTACATAAGGTCCCGCTGGTTATCGCGCCCCAGTTGTGCTACATCAAAAGAGAGCTGATGACCCCCTTACTCCTCTGCCAATCACTCATACAATACGCACTCGCATACATCAATGACAGATCATTCAAAGTCATTCACTAGTCAGTGAGTATCACACAAAATCCATGCCTTTTAAAGTCAACATAAAATATCACAAATTGACCAATTTACTTTCTTAATACACTGGGTTTTGGGTCTTACTTATGTTTTTCCCCATGCTAAAAGATAATGTCACTTAACCTTTTTAATATTTTAGTTTGACCCACAACACAAAATTGAGTTTATTAAATACAGTATAAATACTGGAACTTAATTGTTATTTGTAACAATTTCAAATTTCAAAATCAAATTTACAATCTTTTTCATTATTGTCACACAAACAAAAAAGTTAATGTTTATAATATTCTTATTTTTTAGCAAAGGAAAAGAAAAATTGTTGCCAATTTTAAAAACATGTTTATTTTTAGTTGTAATATGTATTAAAGGTAGTATTAAAGGATTAGTTCTCTTAGTTCTCTCAGAATAAAAATGTCCTGATAATTTACTCACCCCCATGTCATCCAAGATGTTCATGTCTTTTTTTCTTCAGTCAAAAAGAAATTAAGTTTTCTGAGGAAAACATTCCAGGATTTTTGTCCATATAGTGGACATCTATGGTTTCCAACAGTTTGAACTTCTAAATTGCAGCTCTACAAGATCCCAGATGAAAAATCAAGGTCCTATCTAGCGAAACGATTGATCCAGTTAATTTTTCTTCACGCATTCCGTAATCACATTGAAAACGTCATGTCCAGTTAGTTCTTCGTCTGTGTACTTTAGTTAAAAAAGGTAGGGCAGAGCGAGAAACTCCATCTCATTTTCTTCTCCAACTTCAAAATTGCCCAACATCATTGTTTTACCTTATTTTGTAAAGTATTTTGACTTTCTTTTCACATTTGTGTTGTAAACACTGGGTGGGTACTTCCGCCTACGTGAGTGATTACAAAATGCATGAGGTCGAGCGAGTATTTTTCTTAGAAAATGACTGATCATTTTGCTAGATGAGACCCTTTGTCCTCAGCTGGGATCATGCAGAGCCCTGTGAAGCTACATTCCATAGAAGCCATAGAAGTCCACTATTTGGAGAAAAATCCTGGAATGTTTTCCTCAAAAACCTTAATTTCTTTTGCGACTGAAGAAATAAATACATGATCTTTTTATTCTGGAAATGAACTTATTCTTTAATGTTAAATGTTTGACCCAAAATTCAACACTAAAAGGGTCATCAGATGCCCATTTTCCACAAGTTGATATGATTCTTTAGGGTCTTAAAGGAGAAGTTCACTTCCAGAACAAAAATTAAAAGATAATTTACTCACCCCCTTGTCATCCAAGATGTTCATGTCTTTCCTTATTCAGTCGTAAAGAAATTATATTTTTGAGGAAAAAATTTCAGGATTTCTCTCCATATAGTGGACTTCCATGGTCCCTGTGAGTTTGAACTTCCAAAATGCAGTTTAAATGCAGCTTTAAAGGGCTCTAAACAATCCCAGCCGAGGAAGAAGGGTCTTACCTAGCGAAACAATCATTTTTCAAACAAATTGACAATTTATATACTTTTTAACCTCAAATGCTCATCTTTGCACAAGTGTAGTCTGTGTAATACAGTCAATACAGTTGTGTCAAAAAACTCCCGTCTTGTTTTATTCTTCAACGTCAAAATCATCCTATATCGCTGTTTTACCTTTTTTTGTGAAGGGCGTTTGATCTTCTTTGCATGTTCACTTAGTAAACACTGGGTCGGTACTTCTGCAGCGATGTAGGACGATTTTGAAGTTGGGGAAGAAAACGAGATGGGAGTTTTTGGTCATACCCTAACTGTATTGACCGTATTGAACCGGAAAAAGAGTTCATGCAGACTTAGACAAAACGAGCGTTTGAGGTTAAAAAGTAAATAAATTGTCAATTTGTTTTGAAAATGACTGACTGGTTTGCCAGATAGGACCCTTCTTCCTCAGCTGGGATCATTTAGAGGCATTTGAAGCTGCATTTAAACTGAAATTTGAAGTTGCATTTTGAAGTTTAAAACACACTTGGGGGCACCATAGACGTCCACCATATGGAGAACATTCCTGAAATTTTTTCTTCAGGAAACATAATTTCTTATCGACTGAAGAAAGAAAGACACGAACATCTCTGATGACAAGGAGGTGAGTAAATTATCTGTACATTTTTGTTCTGGAAGTAAACTTCTCCTTTAAGGAGATGTTCAGGAGGGAAGTAGCCCTCCACAATCAATTGAAATAAAGTTCAGGTCTGACACACCAACTTTTCATTTTCCATTCAATTCCCAAAAGATAATAAAAAGAATCCCTCTACATTTTTGTTTTCTCATTATAACAACCTGTTTCACTTAAAAATACATCACATTGAAAATAAAAAAAGAAAATAAAAAAAGCAAAAAAGAAAAGTTCAACTCAAACATAAGAATAAGTGTAATGTCATCCTGTTACTTGCCACTTACCTTACTTTACTATTATTTTACCTTACAATTGCAATTTTAAATAGCACAGCATGATTTAGTTAGGAAAATATAAAACAAAAAGGTAACAATGGTAAACGAATATGGCAAGGGAGAAGTACACAAGAAATGAGGGCGCAATAAACCCTGTGGGGAGATTAGAGAAACACTATAAAGAAGACGGCAGGTATAAAATGATACTAGGTGATATGAGCATGTAGTCAACACAAGCATCCGGAAAATGACAATACATGAGAGCCATGGGGCTTTCCCATAGATTATACATGCAGACACAGATGTTGATCTAATGTTACTGATCACAGTTTACCACAGTAAATGCAAAACAGTGCAAAGCAATGTACGCATGCAATTTTGTGCAAAAATTTTACATTATTATTATTTAGTTATTAGTATTCTTTATTTTTCTGTTGAGTTTTATTCTATTTGAATTACAGGATCTATTCCTTCTGCTGATGCAACAGCAACTCATGAACTGAAAAACAAGTCGCCTGCACTTTTAACACTAACAAACTGTAGCTGACTCACCGAATGAGTGAGAGGAAAACAGTGCCAGATAAACTCACAGCTGTCGCAGGGAACAGCAGATCTCGCAGTACGAGCTGCAATATGAAAAACACCATGCTGAAACTTCCTCTTGTATTGATAGGTTACACACATCTATCCCTTCTTTCCCCCTTACAGTA
Source organism: Cirrhinus mrigala (assembly GCA_036247105.1). NCBI lineage: Eukaryota > Metazoa > Chordata > Actinopteri > Cypriniformes > Cyprinidae > Cirrhinus > Cirrhinus mrigala. The sequence goes on along the minus strand of CM070011.1, from coordinate 36,987,468 downwards.
AACATATCACTTCACAACCTCCGTTCTTATTGTCATTTTTACAATAATTCATTCTCGGCTTGTCTCACCAACATTACCTGTACTTAATAGCTTTGAATAGAAAAATATGACTCAGTATGAAACGTGAGAAGTCAAAGAAGCTGTTAAACTGAAAGTTCATATATAGTTCTTTTCCTGGTCTCTTTTGTACTGTAGTGTTTTCACAACAGAGGTTTCAGAGATAATATGAGCTGACAATATGACTACTGAAATTGTGCAAGCTGAGAGCTTAAGCCCCTTTTGCCACACACACACTCTCAAATGCACAAACACCCCTGTGAGTCCCCCATAAACATGCTATGGGCCCCTGTAAGGGGGCTGGAAGAGGAGCACGGCTATTTATTGGTTGTGAAAAGTGAGACTGTTCCAGGCACTATCGAGCCCAGAGCACAGAGAGCCCGTGATGATGTGTTACAACCGGTTACATCAGTCATAGCTTGCCACTGCACACTGAGGCCAGAAGGACTGGAATATGACAATATTCCACAATAATATTTGATGAAAAGAGCAGTGGTAGCTGCAAAACTTCACAGAGAAAAATTTAATATGTAATAAAATGTAATAATTAATACAGTAAATAAAACCACTAAATATACACTAATGATCAATACAAATTAACCCTCGAAACATGCAAGAATGTGAAAAGTAAGACAAGGACAAGTAAACAGTAGTTCACTAAAAGCGAAGGGAACCAGCTTAAAGGAGAAGTCCACTTCCAGAACAAAGATTTACAGATAATAAACTCTGCCCTTGTCATTCAAGATGTTCAAGTCTTTTTTTCTTCAGCCATAAAGAAATTATGTTTTTTGAGTTAAACATTTCAGGATTTTTCTCCATATAATGGACTGGTATGGTGCCCCGATGTTGAATTTCCAAAATGCAGTTTAAATGAGGCTTCAAGTGATCCCAAATGCTGTTGTAAATGATCCCAGCCGAGGCAGAAGGGTCTTATCTAGCGAAACGATCGGTTATTTTCATTAAAAAAATAAAATTTAAATACTTTTTAATCTCAAAAGCTTGTCTTGTCTTGCTCTGCCTGAACTCTGAGTATTCTGGCTCAAGACAGTTAGGGTATGTCGAAAAACTCCAATCGTACTTTCTCTCCTCAACTTCAAAAATCATTTCAAAATCATCCTACATCACTGCAGAAGTACCGACCCAGTCTCTGCAAAGTGAACATGCAAAGAAGATCAAAGACCCTTAACAAAAAAGGTAAAACAGCGATATAGGACGATTTTGAAGTTGAGAGAGAACATGAGATGGGAATGAGAAGATGAGCGTTTGACATTTAAAAGTATATAAATTATATTATTTTTATGAAAATAACCGAGCGTTTTCTTCCTTGGCTGGGATCGTTTACAACCGCATTTGGATCGTTTGAAGCCGCATTTAAACTGCATTTTAAAAGTTCAAAATTGGGGCACCATACCAGTCCATTAAATGGAGAAAAATCCTGAAATTTTTCCCTCAAAAAACAATTTCTTTATGGCTGCAGAAAGAAAGACATGAACATCTTGGATTACAAGGGGTGAGTACATTATCTGTCAATTTTTGTTCTGGAAGTGGACTTCTCCTTTAACTATAAAACTGTGCTATATATGTACAATAAGTACAATATTTATGTTATATTTTTACTTTGTTAAAAATGTAATACACTTTATAAAGTGTGCCTTCCAGAAAAAAAAATAAAAACAAAACAACATAGAACAAATGATAAAAGATCAATTAATGTAATGTGTATAGTGCCGACAAACGATTAATCACATTCAAAATTTTTTGAAAAAGTTTTTGTTTATATCATATGTCTGTACTCTGTATATTTATTATGCATATATAAATACAGTATAAATTTTGAAAATATTTATATGCCTTTGTGTATATTTTTTTCTTAATATGATTAATATTATATATAAATATACTTAATATATAAACAACATATTTTTCTTAAATATATCCATGCATGTGTGTGCATTCGTACATACATAATAAATATACACAGTACACACACATATATTATGTAAACAAAAACTTTTATTTTGGATGCGATTAATCGTGATTAATCATTTGACAGCACTAATAATGCAACAAAATTTAATTAAGTTAAAATTAAACAAATTTTTTTTTTTTTTTTTATTACTGTTTTTAAACATGTAAAAACATGTTTTTTTTTTCTCATTTGAAATGTTATCAAATTTATTGTAATTTTTATTAATTCTAGGCTTTTTTTTTTTTTTTTTATATAGAAGGTACAGAATTATTAAGTGCATAAATAAACCCCATTGTCAATCACTTCTTTTAATTTTGCAGTTAAAGGTATAGTTCACACAAAAATGAAAATTCTGTCATGAATTACCTTCATATCGTTCCAAATCTGTAAAACCTTTGTTCATCTTCGGAACACAAATTAAGATATTTTTTTATGAAATCCGAGAGCTTTCGGACCTTTCATAGATCTCTGAATTCATCAAAAATATCTTAATTTGTGTTCTGAAGATGAACAAAGGTCTTACAGGTTTGGAACGACATGAGGGTGAGTAATTCATGACAGAATTTCAGTTTTTGGGGGAACTATCCCTTTAACTAAAATGGTCAGTTGGACACATGTAGCACCAACATCTAATTTTTAATAAGATTTTTAAGAGGAAGTTTTCATGCATTTTAATTAAACAATTTCTGAGCAATTTTAAAATTTTATATATAAAGTACATGTCTTGCCAATTGCAGAAATGTGCTAAATCAGTCAGATTTTCCTGAGCGACCCTGCAAATGTTTAACATTTTTGTTCACAACTAGACCATAGCTGTCATTGGAATAATTCTACTGTATTTCTTTTAATTACTCTCCACAAATCATTCAAAACAGTTACTTTGAAATTTTCAAATTCACACAGAATGTGGTCTGGTGGTCAGGAAATGCACATTAGTGGTTTGCTCCCATTAAAACTGTTACGAGTGGCTTTCTCCATTCTCATTCGGCTGGGTGAACGTGTCAGAATTGTGTGGGTGTGATACAGCATTATTGGTGGGATGAGGTTGAATAATTGAGAGAAATCACTCACAGAGCTGCAAGAGCTTTGCATAGATATGTGTACACAAACACAGGAATTTTTCTGACCTACACAGTGCTAACCGCACTAACTCAAGAATGAAAGTAATTTGTTGTTCGAAATATTGATGACTACCAGAGAAAGACTTGAAAAGACATGAAAACTCTTTGTCATTGCTGAGATCACAAGTATTTAAACCTATCTTACATGATATCATATAAGTTTTTTTCTTCGTCTAATTGTGAGGGCCATGCAGCAAATTCCAAACTTGATTTGCACAGTTCTGAAAATCAACTTAATTCAAGAGGACAAAGGGAGCATTTAGAGGGGCCAGATAATTGCAGAGCCGTCGAGGTGCACACACTCAGTAACTGAAGCTATGCACATCAACAATGCAATAAAGCCTTTGTTAGCGGCTCAGAATTTTCAGAATTCACAGAGGACGAGAGTTATGACTCAATCTGACTGGTCGTCACCTCAGAAATAGCCCATGACCTTATGTGGCACAGTCAAAATCATGCAGACCTTTCCTGCATATATATATATATATATGTATATATATATGCAGGAAAGGACCTTTCCTATATATATATACATATACATATATATATATATATATATATATATATATATTTATTTATTTATTTATTTATTTTTTTTTTTTTAAATGAGGAAAAAATACTTTGTGCACCTTTAGAATTTAAGATTTAAGATCAAAATTGTCTCATAATATGTCTCTGTTTACTATTTATCCTTGTATGGAATATCACTCTGCTCTACAAGAATCAATAAATTATAGCCATGCCTGGTAAGGGAATAAGTATTGGTGAAAGACAGCATGTGGAAATGACCACAGTGCAATGTGTTTAATTACATGAGTGGAGCACGTTTTCCACAGGAATCTGATAATCACCTCGAAAACACACACTAAGCTTTTCTTTAACAACATATTTCCCAAACTCTCCATTTGCTAGCACGTGAGGAGCTACATAAACAGTGTACAGCCTCTGTGATGAGAACTGATAAAATATCCAGAGAAGCTGAAGTAAAAGGAATATGAATAAAACAATTTCAAATGTCCTGTCATTCAATTCTGATATATGACTGTACACAAAGACAGGTCTGAAACCTGTTTCAGAAATGTAAAAAAAATGAAGTTTTCAGAAATGTAAAAAAAAGAAAAAAAAGAAAAAGGAAAAAAAAAAAAATAGGTCTATTACGACAATGAGATGATGCAATATTGCATAATGCAACTATGCACTATTCTGATGCAGACAGGTTCCCAAAAACCACAAAGTTTGCTCAGTAACAGTTTAGAAAAATATTCATACCATTTTCTATATCTATAAACACTTTAGTAATGACTCTTAAAGTTTCACATGGTGAAAGCAGCCAGTAAAAATAACTAAAATACTTTCCTTGCACCTTGAATCTACAACATCTTAATCATTATATGCTAAATAAATAAATACAGTCAAAAAATAAAAATAAATAAAAAACAAAAAACAAATCATTAACTCTTGAGCTACGAATATCAAGAGGTTTTCTTAGGATTACCCCATTTGACTTGAACAAAAATATCTTCTTCAAAGACTTCAAAATATGAGATATGAAATAAAGTTATGACGGTCTATGGGGGTCTTTTATTAACTCATTTATATCTTGTCACATGACATCAAACGGCTTCCTATATGTTGATCAAATAACGCTTGATAATTGAATATTAATAATATTTTGAACTAAAATTGATTCACTTAATAGTACCAAGAGTGATCTGATCTACTTACACTACCAGTCAAAAGTTTTTGAACAGTGAGATTTTTAATGTTTTTAAATAAGTCTCTTCTGCTCACCAAGCCTGCATTCATTTGATCCAAAATACAGCAAAAGCAGTAATAATGGGAAATATTTTTAGTCATTAAAATAATAATAAATTATTTAATAATAATTTAATAATTAATAAATTTCATGTTAAAATGCATTCAAATAGAAAACAGTTAGTTTAAATAGTATACCATCAAAATTTTTATTTAGATCAAATAAATGCAGGCTTGGTGAGCAGAAGAGACTTCTTTAAAAAAAAAAATAATAATAATAATCTTACTGTTTAAAAACTTTTGACTGGTAGTGTAAGTAGATTAGATCACTTCCAAGTAAACCAATTTTACTTCAAAATATTATCAATATTTTCAGAAGAGACAGCAGAGGAGACTTATTTAAAAAAAGATTTAAAATCTTCTGACTGGTAGTTTATGTCACCACATATTAATGCCAAGATTTCCAACAAGAATTTAGCTCTACAATTACACCATCTACACATTTTTGACATTAAGCTCAATAAAAAAAAAAAAAAAAAAAAAAAAAAAAATTAAAGAATTCAAAACATTGCAATAGAACGTTTAATTAAAACATTTTGATGTATTTTTGAATAAAAAAAAAACACTCATAACTGATCTACAAATAAAAAAAGACTTGTTTGTTGTTTCAATTAATGTATATAATAATTAATATATAATAATTCAAAAAAATATTTCTTCTATCCTTTATGTTAGTTTGAATTTTTTTCAATAAAAAAGTTATTTATACAGAAATGATTTTATTTATAAAATAATAATAATACAAATAATAATAATAATAATAAACACTGTAGTTGTAAAAACTGATCTCACGGAACCATCTGATGCGGAACCGCTGGCCCGTGCTGAACTGACCCCGCTCAGCCGAACTCTCTGCCAGAACCGACCCGGACCACACAACAAGCTGCTCCACATTTCATCACAACACCTTCCCCAAACTTCCGAATTAAATTCCCTTCAGACCAAGAGACGTAAGATTTGAAAACGGTTTTAACTACTACATACTCCATATAGTTTGCTATATACTGCATGCTATATTCCCTGCTGTAAACATTTTGACAAGCCGAAACAAACCGCAGACAAACAAAGTGGAAAGTGGGCTACTGCCACACACTTGCACTCACTTTTTGCGTAAAGCATCCAGTCACCCACAGAAGGCAGACTGTCATGTACACCCGCGTCCTGGTCAGTCCGCGAAGCCCCATTTTTGTCACTTCAGCTCGGCCGGAGACGCACACAGGACTCGTCCTGTCCTCTCCCTCTCTCCATTCACCTGAGGGAGCGCGGGGGCGCGCCTTCATAAAGCGTGGACACGCACGCAGCAACAGCGGAGGTCTGGCGGTGCGCGTTCACGACTACTGCACAGATCAAATAGACATCAACGGGGAGAGAGAATGGGAACACTTAATACCATTGCACAATGCTTTAGGGAGTGGAATTACCTTTAATCTACGTCCTAAAATGGAAGAGATTTTGTTTTCATTTAGGCTACTTTATTTTTGTGCAGCCAACTCGGACAAAATTATGTTTTCCCCCTGACTCCTCTCTGATATGAAACTGAAGACTGTGGAGCCAATTACCATGAATTTGTTTTAGCTTGTTATTCATTGTGCGGCAAATCCGACCTTTTGTTCTGCACGCTTGAGTTTGCTATCTATATATCTATGTATCTACACTACCAGTCAAAAGTTTTTGAAGAGTAACATTTTTAATGTTTTTTTTTTTGAAGAAGAAGTCTCTTATGCTCACACCAAGCCTGTATTTATTTGATCCAAAGTACAACAAAAACAGTGAAAGTTTGAAATATTTTTACTATTTAAAAAAACTTTTTTTCGTTTTCTATTTTTCGTATCATTACTCTAGTCTTCAGTGTCACATGATCCTTCAGAAATCATTCTAATAATCTGATTTGCTGTTCAAAAACAGTTATTATTATGTTAAAAACAGCTGATTAGAGCTTTTTCAGGTTTCTTTGATGAAGAAAAAGTTCAGAATTACAGCATGAAATAGAAATCTTCTGTAACATAAATGTCTTTATCATCACTTTTTATCAATTTAAAGCATCCTTACTAAATAAAAGTATTAATTACTATCACCCCCCCCCCCCCCCCAAAAAAAAAAATACATAAAATAAATCAAATAAAAGAAAACATAAAATAAAATAAAATAAAATAAAATAAAATAAAACAATAAAATGCTGACTCCAAGCTTTTGAATAGTATAATGTATGATGTTACAAAAGCTTTTTATTTCAGATAAATGCTGATCTTTGGACCTTTCGATTCATCAAAGAATCCTGAAAAAATGTACTCAACTGTTTTAAATATTGATAATAATAATAATAATAATAATAATAATGTTTCTTGAACAGCAAATCAGCATATTAGAATGATTTCTGAAGGATCATGTGACACTGAAGACTGGAATAATGATGCAGAAAATTTAGCTTTGATCACTGGAATAAAGTACATTTTAAAATATTCAAATAGAAAGCTGTTATTATAAATTGTAAAAATATTTCAAAATATTATTGCTTTTGCTGTACTTTGGATCAAATAAATGCAGGCTTGGTGAGCAACAGAATTCTGCAAAAAAAAATTAAAAAAATCGTGAAAAAAATTTGACTGGTAGTGTATCCATATATTCAATTCCATAAACATATACATCATAATCTTAAAACAATGAGAAATTATACATTTGAATCCAAAATCAAGGTTAAAAGCATATTTATCCAGTTTACATGAAGAATTGAAAACATTTTCATCACAGATGTCAAAGTCTTTTTTATATATTTTTAAAAATCCAAAATGAGCAGCACGTACCAGATCTACCAATCTAAAAAGCTTTTTAATTTTTCAGTAAAGAAAATGTAATTCTTTTGTATTTATTTGTTAGTTTAATTTATAATAATAATTTGAATAATAAATTATTTAAAATAATAATTTAATCCAATGTAAATTATCGATCTATCTATCTATCTATCTATCTATCTATCGATCGATCTATCTCTATCTATATCTATCTTTTTCAAAACAGAAGATAAATAATGAAGAGACAGAAATGAATGTTCAAGTTATATTTATTCAGTTTTTTTCCCTTGATGAACAAAAATAATAGATGTACCTTGATATGAAACTATAATGTCTTCATTTCATCTGAACGAAATACTTCATCACAGAAAAAAGTCCCATAGTTGTTCTTTTTTCCTCTTTTTTTTTCTTATTTTTTTGTTTTAACTGTACACTTGTTTCATTTAAACAGAAGGTGACGCTGTGCCAGACAGCGGCAGTGATGGACAGAGATGTTGACGTGACCGAACATAGTGACACATTCACAGAAATGGAGCCTAGCAAACTGTAAAGGCATTTCCATGACCATATGAATTATTTACAATTTCAAGGAGCTGTTTGACTGAAAAAGAGTATGATAATAACCCTTTTTACATGCACCAAAATGATGTTTGTACTCTGTCAGTGCTTGAGTGTCCCCTACCCCTAAGGCAGATCTGTGAGGAAATCAATACGAATTCCTTGGAAAGTCATCTGATGAGCAGCAGAGAAACTCCACATGCGGTGCATTTTCAGTCAGCAAGACATCTGTAAGATCACCCTGTCAAAGATGTCGATAGCATAAATCAACACTTCACTACAAAATGATTCTTATAAAATTGTTAGGTCTTTAATTGAAACAGGCCACAGTGTGAAGTTCTGTTAACAGGTAGATATTTGCCACTTTCACCTGTGCTGTCCTTTTAATTTCGAGAAAAAATAATTACATTTAAAGCAAATTTATTTTTAATTTTTAGATTTTAATTACATAAATGCCTGTCACTTTATTTATTTATTTATACATATATATTTTTTTAAATTAGCATGTCTTGCACTACCAGTGACAATTTCCAAGATGTATCTCTTTCTTAACCAAAAAAAAAAAAAAGTGAGAAGGGAAGGTGAGGCTTTAAATTTCCTTAGCCAAACTGAATGATATGAAAGGGACATATGAAGAAATTTATTTTGATATACACTACCGTTCAAAAGTTTGTGGCTTGTAAGATTATAACATTTTTTGAAGTCTTTTATGCCCACCCAGGCTTTGTTTATTTGATCAAAAAGTTGTCCTAAGACAAGAACGGGTATTGTTTTGGTTTTAGGACAACTTTAAAAGGTTTTGATCCCTTTCCAATGTTGACTACTGTACAATAAAACAGTAATATTGTGAAATTTTGAACAAAAAAAGAAATAGAAAACAAATAATTGAAATTATAAATAGTATGTTTGTAACAATGTAAATGTCTTTACTATCACTTTTGATCAATTTAACGTGTCGATTTAATTTCTTTCTTTATTAAAAAAAAAAAATCATCTTACTGACCCCAAACTTGAACAGCAGTTTAGAAAAAAACGTCATATTATGTCTCTCAAATGGATCCAGCATTCAAAAAAACAAGCATCTTCACTTCAACTTTCTTGAACAAAGTTTCCCAAAACTTTCTGTAGTAACATCTTAATCGTTCAACATTCATTCACTGAAGAAAAAAAACGAAACAAAAAAAAAAAACAAAGTACTACTTCAAACTAATCAAAATGGCAATGCATACTAATTAATTTGTACAAATAAATTATAAAATATGCAAAAAAGTAATGGAAAATGAAAAAATCCACTCAAAAAATCTAAACACCCACCCATTTGAATATCTGTATAAAAACTTTTGAAAGCTGGGTTAAAAAAAGGCATTATAAAAATAAAAGAAATGAAAATATTTGGGATGCAGCCATGAATTGCCATCATTATGTATTTCTAATCTATTGCAAGTAAATGAAAATGGTAAAGCGATAAAACAACTTGAGAAGATCACGACTGTAAAACATGGTAAAATATGGCTTTAACGTGTGGCCAGTACTGCTAATACACAGTGGTGTGTTTCGGTTTACATATTCATATTTCTTCCACTATAAAATACTTTTTTATAAAGAAAAAGTTTAAAAGAAAGTTTTAACAAACTGGTGATAACAGCCAGTATCATTTTTTTTTTTTAATTTTCTTTTTTTAAATTGTACATATACACATGTATGTTTATTTCTATGGCAGCTTATAGTTTTACATTACAAAAAGTGTAAATGACCACCATATTTGAAAAATAAAACTTCTGCTTTGTTTTGTTTTTTTTTTTTAAAGTACACAAGTGCTGTTATGGTTTGTTTGGAACCTGATAGCTTAACAGAGAAATGCATTTGAGATGAAACCCTGATTATTAGATCAGCATAATGACAAAAACATAGTAGTAATGGAGTTACATATACACTCACATTCAAGTGTGTGAAAGATTAGCATATTCAGCGCATTTGCATTCAATATGCGATCTTTGACCTTTTATATACAAACAACTGAAGTGACACTGTACATATTCAGCCCTTATTGTATATATATTTTAAATTTCCATTTTAAGCAATCAAACCAGTATTTTCTGTGGTGTGCGATTTATATCCTGATGGCTGATATTTTAAAAACACACAATGCTTCTTTGACGAAGCACTCCTGTTATATTTTACATTGGGTCACGTGGAAAATTGCTTGCCATCTCTTTAGCAAAGAAATGGCTAATGCAAAACCAGAACTGCCCCAGATACTGCGTGTCTCCTGATCGGTCAGTTTGAATATTATTTTGAAAAACTGTGGAAAGGAAGAGAGAGCACGTGTGTGTTGCCATGGCAGTGCTTTTCCTCACAGGCAGTGGCTCTTCAAGCTGTCCGTCAAACGGAAATCTCATATGTAGTTCCGCCCACTCCGGTGACCTTTTTGACACTGGTGTGTCTGCTGGGAGTTCCAGAAGGAGTCCCTAGATGGCAGTCACGTGCTTGGCCCTTTAGTTGCCCGTTGACTTTACCTTGACCGAGGTCATCTCTATGTGGAGAAAATATCAGAAAACAGGAAGACATATTTGAGGTGGGTTCCTTTCCAACTGTATTGTGAACTGTTATCCTTTTCTGTCCTTCTTTAGAAAGGATGAAATTTAAACATGTACTAAATGAACAGGGATGTTACAAATGAAGATGAGTTCATGAAGAAGAGGATGGTATTAAAAAGTATTAATTGAGATAACACAGGACTCAAAAATAAGGAGTAAGTTTAGGGCCATTTGACAAAACAGGACCACAAATTATGCCTTGCAAACATTTTTTTAAATCATCTTTTTTTTTTTTTTTCCTTTTTAAAATATTTTTATTTACTTTTTATGTAATGTTATGCTTTCAGATTTTTTCTTTGCTCTTTGTTATCGTTACGCTTTTGTTACCTTTTTTTTTCTTTTTATAAAAAGGGATCATTCTTCTTGATGGGATCTATAAAAATGTTGGCATGAAAAGTAAAAAAAAATCCTTTCTGTTGAGCCCTGTAATAAATCAAAATTTTAAAGAGGAAACAATCATGCAGTCTGATGTTAGTCATTTGCTATTTGTAAAATAATTAAGTCAAAGAAAGGAGCAAAGAAAAATACAGTATGTAAAATTATAGTGATTAAAAAGCATTATTCAAGCATAAAAAAAGCAACAAACAGAAAAAAAAAGAGATCAGAAATCATGATTATTAGGGGTCGACCTATTAATGACCTGGCTGATTATCGGTGTCGATATCAAGCGATTTTATATTTATCAATATTGGTCGTTTTCAAAACTGATTTGCTGATAAAATAATTTAAAAGTATAAAAAAGCAACACAAACAGAACAAAAAAAATGGATATGAAATCATGATTATTAGGGGTTGAGCGATTAAACGGCCTGGCCAATTATCGGCGCCGATATTGCGCAACTTTATGGTTATCAGTATTGGTCATTTTCAAAACTGATTTGCCGATTAAATAATTTAACAGCATAAAAAAAGTGACACGAACAACAAAAAAAATGGATCTGAAATCATGATTATTAGGGGTTGACTGATTATCGGCACCGATATTAAGCATTTTTATGGTTATTGGTAACGGTAATTTTCAAAACCAATTTGCCGATAAACAAATTTAAAAGCATAAAAAAAGCGACATAAACAGAACAAAAAAAATGGATATGAAATCACGATTATTAGGGGTTGACAGATTAACGGCACCGATATTTAGCATTTTTATGGCTATTGGTATTGGTCATTTTCAAAAAGGCATAAAAAAAAGTGACACAAACAGAACAAAAAAAATAGATATGAAATCATGATCATTAGAAGTCAACCGATTCAAAATCGATTTTCTGATAAAATAATAAAAGAAAGAAAGTTGAAGAGTTTTTATCAGAGCCCTTGTTATTCTTCATTTTGACATTGATTTACACCAGACATATATCGGTTTCAAATATCGGTTATCGGTCTACTTAATAACTGGTATCGATTATTGCATATTACATTGATTTCTGACACCATTTATGAGATTATCATGATGCAATAAAATGTACAGTATGCCAGAAGTAGATGCCATGCAGTGTTTCATAAATAACAGGCATGCAGAAATGGAAACTGAAAAATGAAAATGGGGAAAAGCAAAAAATGACATTTATTTAACATATACATAATCATAACATTTTTGTTTTCATCTCTGTAGAAAGGCAAAAAATAATCCAAAAACATAGCCATAAATAATCTAAATAACAATAATGACAGAAATTAATTTATTAAAGTACAAAAAAGCAGTACTTAAAAATTAGCAAATAAACTTAACACAACTGAAATCTCTTTTCTGAAGTCTCTTGACCCCGCCGGATCAGAGCGTACATATCGAGACTGTTTAGTCTATGCATCACGTCCTTACTCTCTTTTCTGATTGGTTAAAAATTGATGCTATGTTTCATACCTTGTACCAAGATGTGGTGAGTCTGCCCTCTCCAGAGCGCTAATGAAGGCGACCTTCTGATGCGCGTATGATGGGGAACGGGGCACAGCTGTTGGGGAGTGATGCATTTGGTGCACCGGAGAGCGATATTGGTGTTCGCCCGTCCTGCTCACACCCCCTCCATCAGTGTGAAGGGACGTAGTAGAAGTCCTCGGAGCTCTAGCGAGTGAGGATGCGGTGGAACGCAGAACAGGCGTTCGGGGACCGTATCCCACTACCCCAACTCCCATTAAGTTATCCCGAGAGCCGCACACAGGAGGGGTGGGCTCTCGGGATCCGGGGCCTCTAGGGCCATCGGGGTAGCACGTCCCATGTGGGAGTCCATAGGCGGCTCCACTGCAAGTGTCAAACACACCTGAATCGTTAGCATAGGCCACCGGTGCTTGAGCGTGCCGATGCATGAGTTTCTCCCTCTCCTCAAGCTCTTTCCTCTCCTGGATGGAGGCCATGATGGTTTTGGAGAGGTTGTCATAGCGGACAGGCGAGGGATCTCGCTCTCTTGAGAGTGGTGACTGCCGTCCGTACATCGCTCCTACGTGCACAGGACTATAGGACGGTGGACCGACGTGGCGTTGAAGCTCTGGCCCTCGTACGTGGCACATTTTAGTGGGCAAGTAGGGTGAATGGAAACCCATAGAGGGCACTCCTGGGTGGGCAGCGCACTCACCCACAGATGGCGTTATGCTGGGGCTCAGTAAGCTATCGTAGGATAGGCTGCCATTGCGGCCAGATATCGTCCCAGGGGAGAAGACTCCTTTGTGGGGGGTAGAAGTGACCGTTTCTGGTTTGCTGCCACCCAGTGGCATCTGGTCGGCCCTGTTCACTCCCTGTTTCAGACTGAATGAGCGAGATGTTGTGCTGAAAGAGTCCAGCTGGAAAGGTGAGGACTGGTAAGTTCGGTGGAGTGGAGTGCTGCGGAAGTCAGGCATATCCAGATTTGGCTCTGAGCGGTAATCGTGACCTCTCTCCTCCAAAACTGCAGAGGGCTTACCGTTCTCGGACATTACGATCTGAGAATATTTGAGAAAACAGATTTTTAAATAATAGAAACAGCATTTATAATATTTGATATTATTGTTCAAAAATTTGGAAGGAGTAACATTTTTTTTTTTTTTTAAGAAATTAATTCTTTAAACTTTTTTTCAGCAAGGATGCATTAAATTGACCAAAAGCATGACAATCAAATAAATATTCAAATAAATGGTGTTCTTTTGAGCTTTTAATTTATCAAAAAATTCCTGAAAAGAAAAATATCAATGTTTTCCACAAAAATAAACTATTTTTCACAAAAATAGCGGAACAATATTTTTAAAGTATTAGTTCACTCCAGAATGAAAATTTCCTGATAATTTACTCACCCCTATTCATCCAAGATGTTCATGTTTTTCTTTTCTCAGTCAGAAAAAAATGAGGGTTTTTGAAAAAATTGTCATTCCAGGATTTTTCTCCATATAGTGGACTTCAGTGGGGATCAACAGGTTAAAGGTCCAAATTGCAGTTTCAATGCATCTTCAAAGGGCTCTACATGAACCCAGCTGAGGAATAAGGATCTTATCTAGTGAAACGATTGGTCTTATTCTAAAAAAAATATAAAAATGTATATACTTTTTAACCAAAAATGCTCATCTTGAACTAGCTCTGCAGCCACAACTTAATGCATTACGCAGTCACGTAGAAAAAAAAAGTCACGTGCAATGGGCGGAAATACCAACCCAGTGTTTACAAAGCGAACGTGCAAAGAAAGTCAAATGCCCTTTTACAAAATTTTTTTAAAACAACAATGTTGGATGATTTTGAAGGTGAAGGAGAAAATAAGACAGAGCTTTCTACCCTACCTTTTTGAACCAAAGTACACAGATGAAGAACTAAACACGCATGACCTTTCTAATGTGATTACATACGTAATGCATGAAATCAGAGCTAGTGCAATTTGTGGGCATTTGTGATTAAAAAGTTTATACATTTTTTTTTGTTTGTTTGTTTTTTTTAGAAAATGACCTATTCTTTTGCTTGATAAGACCCTTATTCCTCGTCTGGGATCCTGCAGAGCCCTTTGAAGCTGTACTGAAACTGCAATTTGGACCTTGAACCTGTTAATCCCCACTGAAGTCCACTATATGGAGAAAAATCCTGGAATGTTTCCATCTGAAACCTTAATTTCTTTTCAACTGAAGAAAGAAAGACATGAACATCTTGGATAAATACAGGTGAGTAAATTATCAGGAAATTTTTATTCAGGATTCATTCTAATCCTCTAATCCTAACATTGTTCTGCTATTTTTGTGGAAAATAGTTCTAATATTTTTGTGTAAAACATTGATTATTTTCTTTTCAGGATTCTTTGATGAATAAAAAGATCAAAAGAACAGCATTTATTTGAAATCTTTTGTCTGAACACTGTTTTAGTCTGTTGCTCCCACCTTCTCTCCGGTTGCGTGGTAGTGCACTTTAGGCATGGTTCCGAAGGAAGGTCGATATTTGTACATGGCTGGGGTGGATGGATTGGTGGGTTTGCTGGACAGGGAACTCTCTAGAAAAGGTGGCACAAATGAAATGAATGACTCAACAGTGCTGCAATATGATGCAACACCAGATGGCAGTAGAAGTACAGTTAAGAAAAGGATGATTCAACAGCCTGCTGGCCAGTGAAGACACAAGCTTTAAATAATTGGGTGAATAAACTATCATGACCAAATGCTGTTTAAATAATAATAAGTATAAATCTCACAAGACAAATATACAGTCAAACCAAAAATTATTCAGGCACCAGATATAATTTTTGATATTTTTTGACTAGTGGGTGCATGACGGCAAAGTGAGGATAGCAAAATAAACTGACATATTATACCCAAAAATTCTTCATACAGTGGACTACCAGTAAAATTTGGGACCAAAAATTATTCAGACACTTTGACCTGAGCATGTTTTGCTTAAGTGTTTTTTCTTTAATTGCTAATGCGACCTTTTTACACCACAGACTGAACAAAATTAAACATTGCTTGGTAATTGGTCAACAAAGTATTGATAGTTGTGTAAATATTGTCATACTAACAGTTGTCTGAATTTTGGTTGATTGTAACCCATTACATATTATTCTATCAAAGTTATCTGACATTATCAAGATGAATGTGTTCTGACGCAGTTTAACTCTTGAGCTCTTGTCATATTTTATTACCATTTTCTAAGCGAATAAACTGTGATAATGTGAGAAATGTTGAAGGTGTCTGAATAAATTTTGGTTTGACTGTAATAAATAATTACAAATACATAAAATAGTTACATTTTGGTGCTGACTGCTTTAAAATAACCTGTAGTAAACAATGAGCGACTGGCTGTTAGTGTTACTTGCCTTCACTGGAGGTGAGTTGACTCTTGAGCTGGTTGTAGCGATCTGCTTTGGGCGGCAGAGGTGGTTGTGTATCTATACTTTTATCATCCACACCATCCAGACTGGTCTTAGACTGAAGCACAAGAAAAATCTAGTTATTTTAAGAAGATTGATTTAGGCAGAGGCAGCATATTATTAAACAGGGACACCATTTATTTGTTTTCACTGAAATCTAAATAATGAGCCTGCATTGATGCGATTCTGAATTGCTGCTGTTGCGGTACTTAGTACAATAACAGAAAATAATTAAACACCATCGAAATTCCAGGTTGTGGGCAGACAGAATTAAAAGCTTTAGTGGACTCACTTTGCTTCGTAGGATGTTACTATGGATACCATTATCACTGACTTTTACACTGATGTGTCGGGTAGAGAGGTCAGGGCGGAGGAATGGTGGTTTTATGGTGATGGGAATTTTCTTCCTGGGATCAGCAATGTACCTGTAGAGCAGAAACAGTTGACATAATGCATGTATTAAATATTTTTTAGAAAAAGCTTGTAAGTTTATGGGTCAGACTTGGTGTGTACGGTCACATGCAGGGTATCAAATGCTTAAAAATAGTTGAAAAAAATGACAACTGTGTCCTCGTTTACTCATGCTCATGTTGATTCAAACCCACATGACTGACTTTCTGCTGTGGAAAATAAAAGGGCAAAAATTCTGAAGATTCTGATTCCATTTAAATGTTTGGGGTCAGTATTATTATTATTTTCATTATGTTTATTTATATAGAAAGTAATGCATTTATTCAGCAAGGATGCATACAACTGATCAACAGTGAAAGACATTTTATAAAATGTTCTATATCAAATAAATACTGATTTTTTTACCTTTATATTTAGCAAACAATTCTGAAAAAGTATGTATTGTTTTTCACAAAAATTTTAAGCAGCACAATCGTTTGTGAAAAAAAAAAAAAAAATCAAAAATCAAAAATATTGAGAAAATCGCCTTTAAAGTTGTCCAAATTAAGTTCTTAGCAATGCATATTACTAATCAAAAATTAAGTTTTGATATATTTACTGTAAGAAATGTACAAAATATCTTCATGGAACATGATCTTTACTTAATATCCTAATGATTTTTGTCATAAAAGAAAAATTGATAATTTTGACCCGTACAGTGTATTTTTGGCCATTGCTCCAAATATGCCCGTGCTACATAAGACTGGTTTTGTGGTCCAAGATCACATGTTAGTATGATTATTGACTGAACTTTTTATTTTTATGTGAACCACATTTATAATTTCAGAATCTAGGATTGATTTGTCTTGTGTAAGAAAGTTTATAGCAACTTCCTTTTGTTCTGCTTGGCCTCACAAAGGTTGTCCTCTATTGTTTCTGAAGATGCCTTCACCAGTCTTAACAAGACATTAACCTTGGCTCTGAGCTGTGTTTATACGGCAATCACTTTCTCTCTCCATTGTTTCACAGCCTGATTCAAATCTTCAGTGCTATACGCTTTTCCTGCTCGGAGTGTCATAAAACAGGCAAGAAAAACAGGACACAATCTACCTTCCTATGGACCTCTATTCTTCTCAAACCCCTCCAGACTGTCTACTATGATAAACAACCTCTATTTTCACCTCTGTTTGCTGTTTATAAGTATTACACTAAAAATTAATGGCTTTACACATATTTCAAAGCATATTTTCTACTTGAAACATTTTAGATTTTATAGTGTACTGCCACACAGTCTTCATTATAGTTGATAGCACTGCATAAAATGTTTCATATGCCACGTTGTCATTTTACTGCCATTCAAGAGTTTGGGATCAGCAAGATTTTTAATGTTCTTTAAAGCAGTCTTTTCTGCTCATCAAGGCTGCGTTTATTTGATTAAAAATACAAGAGAAATCAGTAATATTGTGAAATATTATTGCAGTTTAAAATAGGGGTTTTTATTTGAATATACTTTAAAGTAGAATTTATTCCTGTGGTGCAAAGCTGAATTTTCAACATCATTACTTCAGTCTTCGGTGTCACATGATCCTTCAGAAATCATTCTAATATGCTGATTTATTATCAGTGTTGAAAATGGTTGTGCTGCTTAATTTTTTATTTTTTTTGGAACCTGTGATACTTTTTTCAGAATTCTTTGATAAATAAAACGTTAAAAAGAATAGCATTTATTTAAAACAGAAATTTTTTGTAACAATATACACTACTACTTTTTTTTTTTTTGTTTAAAAGAAATGAATACTTTTATTCAGCAAGGATGTGTTAAACTGATAAAAAAGTGATAGTAAAGACTTATATTGTTAAAATATATATATATATATATATATATATATATATATATATATATATATATTTTTTTTTTTTTTTTTTTTTTTTTTTTTTTTTTTTTTTTTGAATAAATGCTGTTCTTTTTAACTTTTTATTCATCAAAGAATCCTGAAAAAAGTATCAGAGGTTCCAAAAAATATTAAGCAGCACTGTTTTCGACAATGACAATAAATTATCAAATTAGAAAGATTTCTGAAGGATCAAGTATATTAAAATAGAAAACTGTTATTTTAAATTGCAATAATATTTCATAATAATACTTTTTCTGTATTTTTGATCAAATAAATCAACTTTGATGAGCATAAGAGACTGAAAAATCTTACTGATCCCAAACTTTTGAATGGCGGTGTGTGTATATATATATATATATATATATATTTTGAGAAAAACAACAAACACGCTAAGGCTAGGTAATTTAAACAAAGAAAAAAAAAATGATTTCTCGATTATAATATATTCTCATTTCAAATGGACCAATATCAATTCTTAAATCACAATTGATCTTTTGGTCTATGCTGTTTTCACTTGATAAATGAACAGTACATAGTGTGCCTTCCTTTCAATAAATCTTTTGTTATGAAACAAATTCTGTATATTTCATTAGGAAATTCAAGCAATAAATACCATTTTGGCGCTTTTTAATGTGGCGTGATAGATCGTTGTAGCTTCTGTGTACTCGCCTGTGTGTAATCAAACGCATAGGAAAACATTCATGACAGTTTCGTTTTTGTTCTGGATCCAGTGCTGTGCTGTGAGCACACTCGCCACCAACTGGACAGGGGTGGGATTGCAGCTAAAATCTACAACAGATGACCCTCAGTCAGTGACAGATTAATGTCAAAATTAATCTGTCACTGATAAAAAAAAAATAAAAATTCTGTCAATGACGGACTTTTCGGTTAACGTGACCTCTGATATGTATGTATGTATGTATGTATGTATGTATGCATGTATATATACACACACATACACGTTTGTTTTTGCGAATTGTGGGGACTTTCCATAGACTTCTATAGTTTTTATACTGACCAAATGATACTGTTTATCCCCTCACCCAACCCTAACCCTACCCCTACCCCTTATAGAAAACCAGATTGCATCGTTACATTTTCAGATAAACATCATTTACGATTTTTAATCTTTATATATATATATATATATATATATATATATATATATATATATATATATATATATATATATATATATATATATATATATATACACACACACATACATACATATATAAACACACACTAGCAGTAATAATTTTTACAGTCCAATGAACAACCAAATGTTAGAATATTTTACCATATGGACATCAGCTGGAACTGCCATTCCATACTGACTAAAATTTTTTAATTTTCCACAGTACAGAGTGAGGTTGGTACTTCATAGGTCTTTTGTAGCATTTGCCAAAGCAAAATGTTTATTTAATCCTGTCTTGTTTTGCAAATGTAAAATAACACAATCTAATGTAAATTCATTTAAAGTGAAATTAAACACCCAACCGTCTGTTCCAAAATGAGCGAAAGATAGCTGTCAAGTGCCTGGAAACCAGCTGTCAGGGGTCGTGGAAACACACCGTGCCTGGTGTTACAACTCACTTTCACACATCTCTGGTATGTGTGCATATTTGCGACACTCACCGATTTTAAACACAAATATATGTGTATGTGGAAGCCAGTTTTTTCTTTACCTAGGAGCAAGTGGACTGCATAAGACGTGTTTCACGTTGCCACAGCAACCCCGAGTGAATGGATTCACTCCTCCTCGGAACTTTCCTGTCACCTGAGAACACACAGAGAGAGAGAGAGAGAGAGAGAGAGAGGAATTCAACTTTGAGCAAACTGAAGAGAGTGGAAAACAACTGTCCTTGACCTGCAGGACCGTAATGTGCGATGAAAATACCAGGCTTTGTAACAGACGCGTGCACGAACAACAGAAGGCAATCAAGTTGGAAAGACATCAAGGTGATTCTGAGTGGGTGTGCAACATGTGACCACGATTCTGCCTCTACAAGTGTGCATGTTGTTACACAAACCAGATTAACACATTTAGTGGTGGGTAATTTGATTCACCTGTTCATTTGTGGTACGTCCTCTGGCTACAAGAACCATGTGGAACCCAGTGAGGCCCATTACAGGGATGAAAAACAGACCAGTCACACACATAACCACAAGACTGAACAGCAGGAAAGTCAAGGAGCCTGTTGTGATTTATTTCTATACTTTCTGAAAGAGAATGCTGCATGGAGCTGCAACCAATCAGAATCTTAAACTACTGTAAGTAGTGCAGGGATTTCGAACCAATGAGATCTCACTGTGGGCGTGGCCACCCTGTCTACAAACAGTGTTGTTATTGTTAATTAAAATGGTAACACTCTTTGTTAATGTTAGTTAATAAAAATACAGTTGTTCATGTTAGTTCACAGTGGATTAACTAATGTTAACAAACACAACTTTTGATTTTAATAATGCATTGGTAAATGCTGAAATTAACATTAGGATTAATAAATACTGTAAGTATTGTTCGTTCTTAGTTCATGTTAGCTAATATAGTTAACTAATGTTAACTAATCAACCTTATTGTAAAGTGTTACTATTAAAACTATTACAAACCTGAAATAAAATAAAATATAAATATTAGATGAAATATCAGACTGAAAAAAATAGAAATGTTGATATGGCAATTATCTGAAATAAGCTGAAGCTAAAGTACTGAAATAAAAATAAAGGTACACAGAAATATTAATAAAATAAAATAAAAAATTAAAAACTAATAACTAAAAATAAAAACAACATAAGCACATACAATTAAAAAAATACATTTAAATTAATTTAAAAAATATATAATTGAATTGAATTTATTTTATTGTTTGAATATAATTTAAAATAAGAATAAATACTATGATAGTAAATCATGAACACAATAAGTTATATAACAAGACAATGTAACAATGAAAATGACAATGACGCCTGCTGAAAACAAAAAATTATTTAAAAATTTGTTAATTTTTTTTATCAGATTTCTTTCATTACCAAAATCAAGTTTTAAAAGGAGGACAAAAAATAAAAATACAAACAACAACAAAAACAGTTTTTTAGGCTAAACTACAATGTATGATTTCGTTCTAGTCAGATGTTATTGTTGCTTTATTTGAAATAGAAATCATCTGTAACAAATATCATATCATATCATTTGCATATCATTGCTCTTTTGTTAATGTTGATTGCTTCCACTGTCCTCGTTTGTAAATCGCTTTAAATAAAAGTGTCTGCTAAATGACTTAATGTAATTACTGTCATTAACGTATGCTTGCTCAATAAAAGTATTAATTTCTTTAAAAAAAGAATCTCTTAAAGACACCAGTGTAAATCCACAAAAAAAAGCCACACATTTATTAAATACAACTAAATGAGCTTTCAACATAGGTGCTATTTGTTATTTACAACCGGGAACTGCGTATTGTGTAAGGATACGTCACAGTTGTGTGAAGCGCACTCAGCCTCTCAAGGTGGTGTAAGACGAACAGCAGGCCAAAGGAAAACACGCCCACCATGTGAGCACTTAGAGACAGCAGGAACAAGAAGAAATATCGATAATTCCTCCGGCCAATGCAGTTGTTCACCCATGGGCAGTGATGGTCAAACTCCTACAGTGAGAAGGAAAGTATGTGTGTGTGATGCTGGCATTGTGAGCATTTCATATTACGCAGGAATGCTGGTGTGTGTTTGTATGCTTCTCACCTCCACACAGTTGTCACACACGCTGCAGTGCGAGCAGCGTGGAGGTCTGTAAAAGTGGCACGTGGCACACCACTTCATCCGCACCTGAATTCCCTTTATCTCCACGTTTTTATAAAGCGGCGCTCGGAAATCATCGTCTTTGTCTTCGTCCTCATCCGCTGGGAAAAAAAAAAGAGAAATTTCAACATTCACATTTGACATTTAGGATATGTTTTGTACACATCCTAACCATGGACCTACTGTTGAATCTCCAGAGATCTGAAATGGAGAAAGGATTGAGAAACCTAAACTACAAGCAGGTCATACCTCTGGGAAAGACTCCGGGATCCATGAAGGTGGCCATGCTGAAGTTGGCCAGCACAAAGAGGAAGACGATGCCATTGTATAGAGGCACAACAGGAGAGACGGCCTGGGTTAACCACGGACACCTGAGAAGATACGAGAGAAACACAAGAAGCATTAGCATTTTAAATGCTACAGTTAAAAAGACAGTCTCTGATGATTTTTCAGCCTGTGCGTGTCCTTACTACCTTCCTCGGCCTTGAACGTGTCAGTTGCGTTCCTGTCTATGCAAGGTCAAAAAGCTCTTGGATTTCATTAAACAATTTCTTAATTTGTGTTCTGAAGATGAACGAAGGTCTTATAGATTTGGAACGACATGAGGGTGAGTAATTAATGACAGAATTTTCATGCTTGGGTGAACTATCTCTTTAAATAAATTCATCATATTTGAAACAGAGATATCGCTACAGGCAATTAAACAAGTCTATACTGATCGCCTACTAACTCAAAAGCGTTGCGTGCAATGTTTAATGGGTAAACTGTTGGAAAGCAACTATCGCTGCCCAACACATACAAAATGGGACATTTAGCAAGATGTCATGTGATCCACAACTAGTTGTCCTATCATAGCTCCTCTCATAACACACTCTCTAACTGGGCTCTGCTCAGGTCTTATTTAAGATGGGCTAACAGACAGATCCAAGCATATATATTTAAGCACTTCTAAACTTGGACTCCTATTGGAGTCTATTAGATTTCTAGTAGTCCTACAGAACAGGACTTTTTCTGGCCAAGAACCACCCACCCAGACTGGGAGACACCATTTGATTGACATGAAAAGTGACCAGGCACATTTACAGTTCAACCCAGAAGTTTCCATACACCTTGCAGAATCTGCAAAATGTTAATTATTTTACCAAAATAAGAGGGATCATACAAAATGCATGTTATTTTTTTATTTAGTACTGACCTGATTAAGATATTTTGCATAAAGACATTTACATATAGTCCACAAGAGAAAATGATAGTTAAATTTATAAAAATTACCCTGTTCAAAAGTTTGCACACACTCGATTCTTACTGTGTTGTTACCTGAATGATCCACGGCTGTGTTTTTTTGTTTAGTTGTGTATGAGTCTCTTATTTGTCCTGAACAGTTAAACTGCCCGCTGTTCTTCAGAAATTTCTTTCTGCATTTTTGTGTATTCAAACCTCTTTCAACAATGACTATGAATCGAGATCCATCTATTCACACTGACAACTGAGGGACTCATATGCAACTAATAAAGAAGGTTCAAACACTCACTGATGCTTCACGAGGAAACAACGCATTAAGAGCCGGGGGTGAAAACTTTTTTAATTTGAAGATCAGGGTAAATTTAACTTATTTTGTCTTCTGGGAAACATGCAAGTTATCTTTTGTAGCTTCTGAAAGGCAGTACTAAATAAAAACAATATGACATTTAGGCAAAGTAAGAAAAAGGAACACATCTTTATTCTATTCAAAAGTTTTCACCCCCGGCTCTTAATGCATTTTTCCTTCTGAAGCATCGGTGAGTGTTTGAACCTTCTGTAATAGTTGCGTATAAGTCCCTCAGTTGTTCTCATTGTGAAAAGATGGATCTCAAAATCATACAGTCATTGCTGAAAAGGGTCCAAATGCACAAAAATGCTGAAAAACCAAAGAATAAGTGGGACCTGTGGGATTTTCCTGAAGAACAGCAGTTTAACTGTTCAGACAAACAATGGACTCATGAACAACTATCACTAAACAAAAAAAACACAGCTGTGGATCATTCAGGTAACAACACAGTATTAAGAATCAAGCGTATGCAAACTTTTGAACGTGGTCATTTTTTATAAATTCAACCATTATTTTCTCTTGTGGACTATATGTAAATATTTTATTAAGGTAAGTACTAAATAAAAAAAATAACATGCATTTTGTATAATCCCTCTTATTTTGGTAAAATAATTAACATTTTGCAGATTCTGCAAGGTGTATGGAAACTTCTGGTTTCAACTGTATTGTGGTTTCTACATGTCATTTAGAAGTAGATAAATCTATAATGCATTCATGGTATAATCACCAAGCAACCATTCAAAAACGGTCATTGTGAATGGCTGAGATTTACATTTCTTACATTTCTGCATAATAAAGCAACAAGCTACTGAAGGCCATGCTTTACAGTGTTGCCAGTGTTTTTACCAGATTTATTTGATACAGACAGCACAGTTCAACAAATAAGTACATTTAATTGCAGCAACAATTACAATAATGGAAATACTGTTTAAAGTGATATTGTCCATTAGCCTAACTGCCGACATTTATAGTTGCCAAGCAACTGTTATATTGGCTATTCCACAGCAGATTCGAACACACCTCATCCAATCAGATTTTAAAGCTAGAATGATCCATAACGCTCTAAAACCCTTCCTGCTACGTCTATTCTCTCTCGGCAGACAGTAGATCACGCTACTATTCTCTCGAACCCTGAGGGAAATGCACTAAGTCATACACCGTCTGCACTGGAGGAATGTCAGACTCTTAGAATAGGTGAAGTCTGTCACCTTTATCTCACTGATGAGATTCAAAACACTCATTCCATTCAGTTTGTTGTTTTCTTCATTTTAATCAGAGGCCTAACAATGGCAGTCTTGAGAATACAAAGTAGTGGAAGGTGCGAATGATAAAAAGGCCAAATTCACCCCCCACAGACACAACAGAGTAAAACTGATGGAATAACTACTCCTTCATGTATAATCCAATCACAAACAGACGACCTCAGAATCAATCCGTGCTGTGGGCGAAGAAATAAATAAATAATAAACGCCAGTTTTATCGGCCGCCTGAACATCTCCTTGGGGGTAAACAAGAACGTCAGGAAAATTATGGAATAAATACACTGCCTGTGAAATGCAATAACCCTTGATCTGTAAGCGTCTTGCTCTATGTGAGACAGACAGCGGACTGCACTCATAAAGTGCAGCGGGGCTTAAAGTGCCCTTCATCTGAATGACAGTGCAGAGATTTTTATTAGGTTAAGGTGGTTACATTATTTCTTCGTTTGCACATCAAAACCAAGAACAGACTAAACGCTTGTTGGCCACACAAACACAAATTTTAACACTGAGAACAAGAAGTGTTTCTTCAGCTGTATACATAATTCGATTTCTGAAGGATTATGTGACACTGCAGACTGGAGTATTGATGCTAAAAATTCAGCTTTGCCATCAAATGCATTAACGGCATTTTAAAATGTATTAAAACAGAAAAAATATTTTTAAATTAAATTTCCAGTGACATAATTATAAACAACTTCATTCAACATTTTCATGGTTACAAAGATTATTTTCCTTGAATCACCATCACCTCAACAAGCAAACCACCTCTTTTCTAACAAATTTTTGCATGGATTTCTGGAATATTTGTTTTAGATTGGTCAGTCGTGACATCCAAGGTGTGTTATGTAAGCAATGAAGTACGAGTGGCCGTGCTGTATTGTGAACAAGTCACGGCTGAAAGGCGTTGTTAGGCACGATGCTAAGCGGAGTGCCTGCAACCCCTTCAGCTGTGACTTTTTCACAATACAACACGCCTTGAGTATCTTACTGCGTTTATAAAACGGCTTCCACACAATACATTAAAACCAAAAATGTATGTAATGATGTGTTACTTTTTAAAATATCAATTCATTAAACGCAATCCTTCTGCTAAAAAAAAGTTCCTAACAGTGAAAGTTATGTTTCCGCCACTGAATAAAAAATAAAAAAGGTAATTGCGACTTTTTAATCTCGCAATCTCTGTGACTTTTTTTTCTCTCAATTGCATGATAAAAACTTGCAATTCTGTTTTTTTTTCTCTCAGAATTGCGTGATATAAACTCGTAATTCTAAAAATT
Source organism: Cirrhinus mrigala (assembly GCA_036247105.1). NCBI lineage: Eukaryota > Metazoa > Chordata > Actinopteri > Cypriniformes > Cyprinidae > Cirrhinus > Cirrhinus mrigala. The sequence continues at coordinate 36,961,052 of CM070011.1, read as the reverse complement.
CTAGAAATACTCAGAACTGTAAACGTACAATTCTGACTTTTTTCTCGCATTTGTGTTTACATTTCGCAATTCTGACTTTTTTTTAATTGCGTGATATAAATTTGCAATTGCGAGTTATAAATTCAGAATTGTGAGATACAATCACAAATCTTTTTTCTCAGAATTGCGTGATATATACTCATAATTGTGAGTTATAAAGTCAGAATTGAGACAAACTTTTCTAAAAATAAAGTCGCAATTCTGAGAAATAGAGCTATGAGATATAAACTCAAAATTCTGACTTTTTTCTTGCATTTGCAAATTTACATACTCGCAATTTTGACTTTTTTTTAGAATTGCGTGATATAAATTCGCAATTGCGAGTTATAAAGTCAGAATTGAAGACAAACTCGCAATTCTAAAAATGAAGTCAAAATTCTGATATAAACTCACAATTGTGACTCACAACTTTTCTCAGACTGTATAACACACAATTGCGAGCTAAAAAATTGTGAGATATAAACTCACAAAATTAGATTTTATAATTTGCAATTGCGAGTTTACATCTCACAAGTCTGAGAAAAAAAAAACTCAGAAAAACAGAATTGAGATACAAACTCGCAACTGTAAGAAAAAAGACAGAATTGTGAGTTTACATTACACAATTCTCAGAGAAAAAAATCTGAACTGAGATAAAAAGACACAATAACCTTTTTTGTTTTTTACATTTTTTATTCAGTGGCAGAAGCAGGCTTCCATAGAAAGTAGCCATGTTTCCATTTGAAGTTGCAAATTTTAATTATGTGCAAAATTGGAAGCATTTGCGAATAAAGTAACTTTTCATCCATCGAGTCAAAAAGACCAAAATTGGCACTAAATATCACTAAGAAAAGTAGCCACTGGATATAATAATTTTCATATATAATAATTTACTTGTTTTCGAAGGTGGCTGCAATTGCAGTTCTGGGACACAATTGTACAGAAATACTTCAAATGACATACTTTGTTCAAGCATTTCAGAATGACCATAACATTTCAGATGCTGTGCAACAAGATCGGTCCACTGGTTAGTCAAGTTATCCTATCGTGCAAAGTCACATGAAACGTGCATTAAGTATGAAGTATCAGCTTGAAGTATTGCATCAGAAACAAGTAATGGAAACAACATTACTTGTTTCTGATGCGATACTTCAAAATGTAGATAAAAACTATGGCCATTAGTGATTCCATTTACAGCTATAACAGCTTAAACTCATATGAATTGATAAAATGTATAACTTTAATGCAAGTCGCTTTGGATAAAGTGAATGCCAAATATGTAAAAGTCAAACGTAAACTCTTTTGGGAAACACTTTTAGATTTAGTAAACCATTTCTACACAACTTGCTTTGTGGAAAGGGGGATTATCATATTAAAGCCCTCTACAAAGTGTTGCACACTATATATATATATATTTATATAGTGTCTCTCACGTGACATGAACCCCTAGACGACAAGTCAACAAATTTATCAATTTGCAAGTCTGTTTCCTCCTCTGTGTACATAAGAAGAGTCTAGAAGTTAAAGTATGCATTTAAACAATATGACTAAAAGTGCTTTAATTACCTTTATGCAACAATCTATGCTTTCTTTCTTCTATCAGGGCTGTGATGGAGATCTACTGTTCTCTATTTAACTGGCTGCTTCTATGAAAGATTAAACCAGCAAATCTTGTATAAGAATGCTCTATCCTAATTCATGCATTTACAAACAGCCCTCTAGCATACACAAGCCTCTTATTTTAGTGTAAATTACACAGGCATTTTAACAACCCAAGGGCTGTGCTGAAGGGGTGTATATTAGGTTTAATTTAGGCCATTCCCTGCAGTGTCTCTAACGCCTAGCTGCTACAAACATTAGCGTATCTGTGCCAGAGGCAGTCGCTGTAAGGGGCCATCTATCCATGAGGATTACAATATGCCAACAAGATCAGTATAGATAAAATGAACAACCCTGTCAACAACAGTTTTAGGGAGCACAAAGCTTTTAAACCAGTGCTAGTTAATTCATAACACTCTGATTGCGAGATAAACAGAAAAATAAATTCAAATATGCTAGAAAACATGCAAAAAAAGAAAGAGAAAGACCGACATCACAACCCCAACAAATCTAGTAATTTAATAGATGGAGCAATAATTGCAATATAAATAAAATAAAATAAAATAAAATAAAATAAAATAAAATAAAATAAAATAAAATAAAATAAAATAAAACTGTTTTACAGAGAAGAAAATCACAGCCCCAACAAAACTCTTAAAAAAAATGAATAATCATTTAATAATTAAAAAAAAAAATAAAATAAAATAAAGCAGAGAAAGTATTTATTAGTGCTTGAGAAGATAATTACTATGAACCATGTTCATACTTATGGTTGTAAAATGAAAAAATAAAATAAAATAAACTTCATTTCTCAATTCATTTGAATTCAATTCAATAAAATAAAATAAAATAAAATAAAATAAAATAAAATAAAATAAAATAAAAATGTTTTATACTTATAAAAAATATGTTCATACATATGGTTGTAAAATAAAATAAGAACTGTGCAGGGAACAAAAGAGAGCGGCAGACATCACAGCCCCAACAATCATTTTTAATAATTTAATAATCATTTAATATAAATAAAGCAGAGAAGCTATTTATTAGTGGCGCTTGAGAAGACAATTACTATGAACCATGTTCATACCTATGGTTGTAAAATAAAATAAACTATAATAAAAATATAATAAACAATTTCTCAAAAAATAATGTTCATACTTATACATGAATATGTTCATACATATGGTTGTAAAATAAAATAAATAAGAAATAAAATAAAGAGAGAGATTCATCACACACAAAACTGGTCATTTAATAAATTGAGCAATGACATTTTTAAATGACAATAAATTAATTTTTTATTTAAAAAGAATGAACGAAAGAATATCTAGCAGAGAATCTGTTTATTAGCGGTGCTTTATAAAAATAATAAATAAAATTCATATTTTCATACGTAGTTTCATAAAGTAAAAAAAAAAAATATTGTGTCGTAGATGGTTTACAAAGTTCGATACTTAGGATTAGCGGTTTGTTCTTTAATCTTAAGATCGATCAGTAACAATTGTTAAAGATGTCTTAACAACTGCCACTAATAATCATATTTTCTGCTGGGACCTGACAGCGAGCCATCAAACTGCCCCCCACCCCCATCCCCCCACGGTACAGGCGTGTGGCATCATTGATATGCAGCATACACACCTCCATGATGCACATCTCTCTAAGATAATGGATGTATTTCAGAAATGTAGATCCCATCTGACTAGACAAATAACATATCTAAGTGCCAGAATAGAGGCAAAAGCTTTTGAAGTTCCACCTATCATCTCCGCCAGAGTGTTCTGTGCTGAAAATGCAACATCAATGCTTGGTACATGTTTGTTGTGCATGTTTTTGTCCTCACATTTACTGCATGGCTGCCATCTTACGCCTGCAGAGATAAGGTAGTTTTAACAGCTGAATTCACACCTATTTTTTCCCCCCTTCACTTCACTGTTCAAGCTATTTTAAAGCACTACGGACCAATTAGTGAACCATAGGAGTCCTGTATCTACAATAAACAATGCTTCATTAATCAACATGTGTGAGATCTACATGATTTATAATGGAACAGAGGAGTGCAGAAAAAGAGGAAGATGGTGATGGGCTTGAACGCAGGAGATCATTAATCAGTCAGACAGATGCTTACTGAGGGAATGTTGAGGCGCTAACGTTGTGTGGTGAACAGATCCACCCTGGAGCTTCTGACAACAGAGAAATGAAACGCGTTATTCATTAGAAGCACTTCCTGTACAACCGCCCTAAAAGGAAAATGTTTGCCCTACATTTCCCTCATTAGAATCTTATGAAAGTAAACGACCACTCCTGAGAGCAAGGTAGTGTGTGCGTTTGCGTAGAGTACACACACTGGGTCCAAAATTAACACTTGCTGAGCTTCAAATGGAAGTAAAAGTGCAATTTTAATGGTGATTTTTTTTTAGGATTTGCAAGTTAAATGGCTTAAAGGAACAGTTCACCCAAAAATGATAATTTGCTTAAAATAAACTCACTTTCAGGACATCCAAGATGTAGATGAATTTGTTAAGTAATGGGAACAGATTGAAAGAAATTTATATCTCTGTGAGCTTGAGCACTAAACTTTGAAACACTGTGTATACTTACCTTTAGGACATGAAAAATATATCTGTACAGAGTGAAATGTCTACATTTAAATGAACTAGTTCAAATAGAAACAAATATTCTCACATTATGTAATCCATATGAAACATGCATACAGGTGCATCACTACTGCAGAGATGACAAATCAGTGTCGCAGACTTCACCTATTAAGCCAAAAACAAAAAAAGCACTAGTTTATCAATATAGTATTAAAACGGTAATGCAGTCACCTTGCTGTTTTTCCCTGACACATTCATAATAATTTTATCTGCCGGTGCGCTGATGCAAGCATTTTTTGCATGCGCTTGAGCGCTATAATAAACATGCGACTAATAGTCGAATAATGCTTATAATGAACGACTACTAGACTACCAGTAAAATCTTTAGTCGAGGGCAGCCCTATCTTAAAGGAAAAAATGCCTTAAAGTTTTTCACTTTGCAAGCCATTAATTGATGGATTAGAGTCGTGTGGATTACTTGTGGATTATTGTGTTTTTATTAGCTGTTTGGACTCTCCTTCTGACGGCACCCGATCACTGCAGAGGATCTATTGGGCAGCAAGTGATGCAATGCCGCATTTCTCCAAATCTGTTCCAATGAGGAAGCAAACTTATCAAACATCTTGGATGGCCAAGAATGTTCTTATACAAAACTGAATTTTTAAGTTTATCCAATATTCGACTGTAGTGCATCAAGTCTTTCCAGCTATATTTGTATCTTAAGCCTATATTTGAAAATAAGTCTAAACAAATATTTCCATCCTTAGTGTTTACAATAAAGTTGTACATCAGAGAATGCTGATTATCTCTATTAATCCGCCATTGTTAGGTGTTGTAATGTTAATTTGGACCCTGCATGCACAAAGAGACTATCCCCCCATTTCTAATTTAAGTTTGTCTCAGACCGGGGGTGCTTGCTGTGTGGCACTAGCCAGTTTCCACTAATCCTTCTTGGGATGCCAAAGCTTGGTCTTTTCCTTATCAGCCTCAGCAGTGTTTGTCAACTTATTCGCTGAGACCCACAAGATCTCACAATATTCCTCCAGACCTCCAGCAAAACATGTTCACTTCACTCACAGATACACTCACACACACAAACACACACACACACACACACACACAAATAAACCAATTAACCTATCATGCCGCTTACAATTAGCTTAATCAGGTATTTGCTGTATCCCAGTGCAGGACTGACTTAGTTATGAAAAAGCCTTAATGGATTTAACTGGGTCTCCAAGATCAGGTTTACAAGATGTCAAAAACATTAAAGGGGACATATCTTGAAAATCTGACTTTTTCCATTTGTAAGTGCTATTAAATGGGTCCTCGATGCATCTACCTACTCAGAAAACGTGAAAAAGGACAACCCAGTAACTTTGTTTTGGTAAGCCTTTCTCTTGAGCCGCTCCGATTTCACTCCCCCCGTGAAGTAGGAAGAGGATCTTATAATATTACCGCCCCTTAATCTGCATGTACGGTGTACCAGTTCTAACGCCATGGCAAAAGTTCAAGAAAGCATGCTAACTGTTCTGTCGTTGGCTGCACAGATGAACACAGAACACTATTTAGTCCCTGCCTCAGAGGAGACAAGACAGCAGTGGATTTGTTGATTTATTTACTGTATATTATGCTGCTACTACACAGATCTAATATAAACGTGATTTCTTTCCCAGCTGTTTACCTTCACAGACATACCTAGGGCCCTGTGATTTCCGCGATGTGAAAAACACGGACGAAATCGCGGAATCCAGTCATAAAAACGGAATTTACTGAATAACGTGGAATGTCATGGAATTTGTCATAGTTTGAATGCCTTCATTTGATAACCAGAACATTTTAAATACACAACACAGAATTTCTGAGGGTAAAAACATAAGTTTTAATAAATTCAAATAATTAGACATGCTAAAACACAGAATTTGATAACAATAAAACACAGTGAGAAAAAATAAAACATTTCATAGGGCCCTAAAATGTAATTTTTGTTAAAACTTTATTAAATTGATGTGAAATTGTATAAGTTTCATGACTTTAATTAATTAGACATGCTCTTTAATTAATACAATTTAATTTACCATTAAAAAGGAGTTGAGAAAAATTAAAATGGAAAAAAAACGGAATCCAGAAAAATTTAAAAAGGAAAAAACGGAATTTGGAAAAAAAAATGGAATTTGGGGAAAAAAAAATCAAACAGATTTCATAGGGCCCTACATACCTGACTGTTTTTGTAACTTGTGTGTTTCTAACATAAACTTGTGTAATATTGAAATTTTAAGTGCAATAAGACATGAAAGACAGGTTTAGTTTAGTACTCACATGTAGTGTGACAGCCACTTTCTGTGCACGTGCTTTGGATGTGTGTGTTTAGAAAACCATATATCAGAAGTTTTAACTAATATGGCTTTAAAACACATGATTTCAGTGTGATAGACACAATAATCAAAACCAAACAAATGTTTTTTGGCACAGTACCTGACTTACAAGCTGTAAAGGCATAGCCCTATTATGGAAAAGGGGGCGGGGAGAAGCAGCTCATTTGCATTTAAAGAGACATGCACGATAATAGCATGTTTTGCTTCCACTCAAAATAGGCATTTTTAAAATGATATAATAAATGATCTGTGGGGTATTTTGAGCTGAAACTTCACATACGCATTTTGAGGACACCCGAGACTTACAATACGTATTGTAAAAAGAGGCATAAAGAGGCATTTATTATCATCAATATAAAAAGAGTTGTGTTGCTTAATATTTCTGTGAAAAATGTGTGGGTTTACATATGTGCATCTAACATCTCAAAAACTATTTGAACAAACACTGAAATCTTCAGCTGAGCCTTGGTTGTAAAAGTCATTTTGATTTTACAACTATTTTTTACAATGCATCTTCACTGAGATTCTAAATACACAAACTTGCAAACAAGACGCAGTGAGAAACACAAACACAGATCAATCCCATTTTAACCCACCGGCAGTCACGTCTCCCCCACACACTACGAGATTAAAGCATCAGTCAAAACACAGCCGAAGGGAGAAATGCTTTCACAGATACAGCCGCAGTGCTGTGAACAAGTCAAAACTTACAGAAGAACTATTACTAGCATAACCTCACCAGTCAAAAACAACCAGCACAATACCACATGCTATTCGATGTGATCCACATCAAAGAGATTATCATCACCACTAGCCCTTTAAACAATTTAATAAGGAGAGTGAAAAGCACCATAAATAAGGTCACAAAGCCCCGCCGGCCTATTAATCACGCTCTGAAAGGACAATAGAAGAGAAGACATCTTGCGCTTTCCTCATATAGATCTGCTTAAAACAGTAGAATACCCCTAACAACAACAGCTTAAATGGATCTGAGCTAAACAGAGGGATGAACTTGAACAGATAAATACGACCGGGTCAGATTTAGCCCTGAGGGAATCTGTGCCCAAACATCTTCACCACTGTTCACAGAAGCCTCTGTAAATATCTTGACACCATCATATTCTTGTAGACTCAAAGCAAGTTTATACATACATCCACAGGTGTGCCTCTCAAACACACACACACACACACACACACACGCAGCTACATATAAGTTCTGTCCTGACAGTGCATATCTGAGGGGCAGTTGTTGGCTAACCTCATACACATTCCTAACCATGCGTATTTTAAGGCTAGACTGCAGCTGCTGTGGTTACATGCGTGGCAAATATCGGACAGCCAAAACCAGACCGAAAATCGAGAGCAGGGCAGACTGATGTAGAAACTGGAAACTACAGATTATTTTCTCTGCTAAGTCTTGCAAATGTATTTAGTGTCAGTTCTGATTTAAGCATCCCGTTTAAAAAACAACATTCAACTTAAAATAGACTATATTATCCCTAATAAACGTCTAGGGTCTTCATCAGGGTAGATTATAGTTTTTTGGGTTTTTTTTGGACATGATCATTTTACTGATTCCTGTTCACTTCTGTGAATGAGCTTATACGTTTTTGTTATTTATTTTGTTTTTTGCGGGTTTAGTCATTTTTCTTGCCTTCAAACACTGACTACAGAACCTCATCCTATTTTTTGAAAGAAATACAAATTTTAATGCAATGATGCATTAAATTAAAGATGCATTATATTAATTTAGATGCACTTTTTTTTAACTTTATTTATCAAATAATCCTAAAAATGATCACAGTTCTCACAAAAATATGAAGCACCACAACTGTTTAAAACATTGATGATAATAAGAAATTATCATATTAAACCAGCATATTAAAATTACTTTTAAAGGAACAACTGACAAAACATTCAGCTTTGTCATCACGGGAATAAACTACTTTTTAAAGAAATATTAAAATAGAATAGTTTTAATTTAAAATTCTAATATTATTTCACAATTTTACTGTATTTTTAATCTAATAAATGCAGCCTTGGTGAACACAAGAGACATTAAAAAACATTACAAAAGGAAAACAATAGATATGATTTCTAATGATATTTTATAGAAGCCTCTTCTGCTCACCGAGCCTGCATTTATTTGATTTAAAGTACAGCAAAAACAGTACAATTTTGAAATATTTTTACTATTTAAAATAACTGTTTTCTATTTGAATACATTTTAAAATATAATTTATTCCTGTGATTTCAAAGCTGAATTTTTAGCATCATTTCTCTAGTCACATGATCCTTAAGAAATCATTCTAATATTCTGATTTGATGCTCAAAAACATTTATTATTATGATTATTATGATTATGTTGAAAACAGCTGAGTAGAATTTTTTCAAGTTCAGAAGAACAGCATTTATCTGAAACAGAAATTTTTTGTAACATTATAAATGTCTTTATCATCACTTTAAAGCATCCTTGCTAAATAAAATTATTAATTTGTATAATATAAAATGTTTCTCGAACAGCAAAACAACATATTAGAATGATTTCTGACGAATCAAGTGACACTGATGCCTGAAGTAATGATGCTGAAAATTTAGCTTTGATCACAGGAATAAATTACATTTGAAAATATTTTCAAATAGCAAGCAGTTATTTTAAATAGTAAAAAATATTTTCACAATATTACTGCTTTTGCTGTATTTTGGATCAAATAAATGCAGACTAGAGCAGAAGAGAAAACACTTTAAAAATCTTACTGTTCAAAGACTTAATGACTGGTAGTGTATCTGCTGTTGCAGACACAAATTTAAAGCATAAACTGCTTTATATCAAATCATTTAAGTAAATGATTCAGTCACACAAAAAAGACTTACGCCATCTACTGGTGTAATTGTTTAACTCAGAAAGAGTCACGGAAGAAATCCGAACAAGTCTCTCCAGTGCACTGATTCAAAAGATTTGAGTAACCAGCGCTTATCAAAATCCTCAGCAAGCACACATGACACACCAGAGATAAGAATAAAACCCCATCCATTCTTCTGACACCTAGGCATTTAGATGGGGCTTGGAGACCGACCCAGATGGAGTAGCTGCCAAGTACTGAGACTTAATATCTCCTTTCTCCTTGACCTTAAGAGACACTCTATTTATTTGCACGTCCTCTGCTAAAACTACACACTTTACACACACACAAACACAAATGTGTAGGCCCACACATACACGCATCTATCTTCAAACACATCGGTTCCAAGTAGCTGGAAAATAGTCCTCAACCATTTTCTAGCCGCTTCCTGAACGGAAGTCTAAACAGAATGAGTCTGAGTGAGAGAGGGGAAAAATCTAAACCTTCAAGCATTGTTTACTCAACTGCTGTTTAGTGTCAGACTCAATACAGCTGAGTGTTTGTTAAGAGAAGATAAGGTCTGTGAGACAAATACCAGCATTTCTATAAACCTGTCCAACAGAATGAAAGAGGTCAAAAGTCACTGATCTGAAAACTGATGTGTGTTCACCACATCTCGCACAACAAACACTATATAGACATATTTAAAGGGATAGTTCACCCAAAAATAAAAATTCTGTCATTAATTACTCACCCTCATGTTGTTCCAAACACATAAGAAAACACGTATGGCCCTATGATTTCCGCGATGCTTTGGATGAATGAATCAAAAATAGTTCATTACACTTAAATCAAATCACGATATAGACAAACATTTGTAAATTTTAAGCCGCAAAACGACTATTTAAATATGAATTCTGCGTGTTTCTGTGTTAATGAACGGCGCACAAGCACGATTTTGTTTACTATTCGTACTGAAGCACCTGTGACACTTGCGGTGACATTAGCATTCACCGTCTCACTAAATGAGGACATAAATGCATAAACAACATCTCCAGAACTGCTCTGAGAGTCACTTCATAAGCATTTTACCATTTCGTTTGAGTAAAACGATCGTCATATCATATACACACAGAAAGTTCGGTTTAACATGAAGACATTGTGGCAGGAATACATTACTATTGTTCAACATAATGTGCGTACTACTACTACTACTACTACTACTACTACTACTACTAATAATAATAATATGATCAAAATCTTATTTTTAGGGAATAATCATATATTTCTTCAATGTTTTAATTATAATAGTAAATCCCCTTTATTTGCCAAAAAAAAAAAATTGTTTGATTTTCATTAATTTAAAGATAAATGAAATTAATGCTTTATGTTGCCATTTTATAATCAGAAAAATGCAAATACACAACACAGAATTTCTGTGAAAAATAAACATTTCACAAGGCTACTGTAAGAATAAATTAAACTTGTTTTTATGCATTCAAATAATTAGACATGCTAGAACACAGAATTTGGTAACAATAAAACATAAAGTGGGCAAAAATAAAACATTTCCTAGGGCCCTAAACATGTAATTGTTGTTAAACTTTTAATAAACTGATGTTAAATTGTTTAAGTTTTATGATTTTAATTAAATACACATGCTTTTTGATCCATAAAATGTATTTACTAAAAATAATTAAAAGGGGGGTCCAGAAAAATTTAATCAGAAAAAACTGAATTTGGAAAAGAATAAAATGGAATTTGGGAAGAGATAAAACGGATTTCATAGGGCCCTAGAATACATGTCTAAGACTGACACAGACGAGAAGAAATTGTTGAATAAAATTGTTACTTTTGCTTTCTTTGCTCACAAAACGTACTCATGTAGCTTCATAACATTTCGGTTGAACCACTGATGTCACATGGACTATTTTAATCAATGTCCTTACTACCTCGGTCTTCAACGTGTCAGTTGCATTGCTGTCTATGCAGGGTCAGAAAGCTCCTAGATTTCATCAAAAATACCTTAATTTGTCTTTTGAAGATGAACAAAGCTCTTACAGGTTTGGAACGACATACGAGTGAGTAATTAATGACAGAATTTAGATTTTTGGGTGAACTATCTCTTTAAATATGGCTAGTTTGGCTCTGTTCTCATAGCGTTTTTGATTAGTCCACGAGTAGGTCTGTTCCTGGAAAGGTTCCCGCTGAGTTACACAATCATGTTTTGGTCTAGCAGAACTTCTCCTTTCCCTCAGATTTACTGCTTTCTCGACATCATAAAAACACATTAGGCCCAATCTACACACACTATGCCAGCACACAAGCATATATATTGCAAAACAGAATCTTTGCGAGCATGTAGAACGCAGAAGCCTGATTTACTATGTTGTTCGACGTGGGACGTTTCGAGGTTGTGCCTCACTGTGGTACACTGCATCTGGAACACAAATGTAGCAGAACAATACATCCTACTATACAAGGTTTACATAAAATGTGCACAAAAATGTGCACAAATGCACTATGAATTCAAAAAGATGGCAAGGTTAAAATAAACTCATAATGACAGCTTGATGATGTTACCTTTCTTCCTGTCTGTCTGCTCAGACTGATCACACACAAACAAGCTCTCAAATTAAATGAGACAATCCATTTGGATGTTTCTGTATGTAATAAAGACTGCAGAGAGATATCACCTGTCATGGCCTGCATTATCAAAGCAGAGAGGGTGAGGGAGGGAAAGAGAGACCCTCAGAACAATAAGAGGCTTTCACAGGCTGAGGGCTGTAAAGAGACACAATAACTCTCTTTAGCAATCAGAGCTCACAATAGACAATCTATTTATCATGAACTACAGAAGGAGGGAGGGCGGGAGGGAAAGAGACAGACAGATTATACATGTCTGTGAATATGCCTATGAACCAAAATATAGTCATAGTCAAACAATCAGACTCAATGTGCTCGCCATGTGCTCGGACAGTTCAAAAAAGGCTTTTCTATGAACAATGACAACCATCTGAAGTTTTAAACTCAATGTCAAATGTAACTTACAGTGCAAATTGTTTTTTAAGAGACCCATGGCCTGGTTCCTTATTAAACTGATTACTGTGTGTGTGTCTGAACCAATGTGAGTCTGGGCCAAAACCCACATGAAGCCATCTGGACAGAGACAGAGAGAGAAGTTTAGAAAGAGGGCAAACAGTCACACGTGTGTACTGTATGTGCGCTCTTAAAGGTGCATTCACAGAATTTTATTGTGAGTTTCATAGGCAGATGTGCAAGTTGTCTTTGAACGACACTGATTAAAGTATTTTCTGAGCACAAATAAAGTTACTTGTTACCGCGCCCACCATCTTTAGGCTTTAGGAAAACAGCCAACGTTGAGCAATATGCACTTAAAATGGTAAATATAGGAGGAATATATCAAAGTCATTTATATGTGCTAAACACCTGCTACCAGGTGGTGGTGCCATGACTATAACAGAATATTGGCAATAGCATGTCTTCAGGCCAGGACTTTAATCAAACATATTAAGTTTGGTGCAGATTGAACATGGTATGTTCGAGTTAGTGCAAAGAACGACGTATCCTGTTGCCAACAGGTGGTGCTATAACTATAACTGAATATTGGCCTTTAGAGGTCTTCAGGCCAGAACTCTTACTGAATGTGTGAAGTTTGGGGCAGATCGGACATTGTATGGCTGAGCTACAGCACCTTCTATTCCTAAGGCAAAACATCGCATTTTGTCAGGCCGCCACGGACACGCCCTTTAATGAAAACTCAAGATCTTCGCAATTTAACATTGCAAAGGCCTTTAGAGTAGACTGACCAAATATAATGCTGACGTCATTAAATTTCAATGAGGAGTTCGTTAGAAGGTAAAACATGCCACTTCCTGTTGCAAGCAGATGCTGCTATGGCTATAAGTGAATATGGTCATGGGCATGTTAGGATATGGACATTAGGACATAGGACAACATCAAAGTTTGTCAGGCCGTAACGGACACACCCTCCAATGAAAAACTCAAGATCTTTACAATTTAACGTCATCAAAGGGCTTTAGATTACACTGCCTAAATTTGGTGTTGATCTGAGTTTGATTAAAATACATCACCTGAAAATGGCAAAAAGCGGCACAAAATTTGCAAAGAAAATTCAAAATAAAAGACTTCCTGTTGAGTTTTGGACTTCATGCCGTTGGACTTTTTTGTAGGTACTGGTGTGTTACATGCATCTACCGAATTTCTTACATGTATGTGAAACACAGCTCGAGGGGCACTTTGTTGAAATTTTATAGGTGGCGCTATCGAGCCATTTTGCCACACCCACTTCTGAAACCCACATCAGATGTAAATTTCACCACTTTTGGTGTGTGTGCGAAGTTTCATGAGTTTTCAAGCATGTTTAGGCCCTCAAAAATACGATTCATTTTGGAGAAGAAGAAGAAGAATCTGAGCAATTCCAATAGGGTCCTCGCACCACCGGTGCTTGGGCCCTAAAAATGTTTTTAGAAGTACTAGTCAGTTCTTTGAGTAAAAAACTTTCCTGAGAGTAAAATTTACTGAGTGCACCTGTAATGAAAGTCTAAGGCGTTGCTGAAAGTCTGCAGTATGATATAATCTCATTTTTTGTGTTGCATCAACAGTCTAGCAATGCATCTGAAATGCTCAAATAAGCACGTATTACAAAACTAAGCAAGGCTGAAGGAAAATGAGCCCCGAGTAGGCATTTTGACTTACTGTACGAATACGTGGCACAACTTAAGCCAGAAAAGAACAGCTATATGATTATAAATAGTTCACCACACGTGCCCATTCAGACACATGCAGTTTTCAAATCAAGTGTGCCAAACTGAGCGGCAAATAAATTGGCATTTCCGTGCGCTACAACAAATGTGTGAAACTCAGAGCTTCCAAAATAGAACACAGCACTACCCAAACTGGCATTAGATTTCAAGAATGAATCATTTTAGCATCTTCAGGACAGTGTCAATGGCCATACCCTAACATTCAAACACATGCTCATCTTTTGGCATGAGTTTTTGGCCACAGTCACTTTATGAAGCTTTTTAATGTTCAAAAATACCTTCCCATATGTGCGTTCTCCTTTTACTACGGGGACATGCAGTCTCTCTCTCTCTCTCTTTGAGCCTATCTGATCTATTAACCCCCATACTGTTTCAACACCAAGCAGAACCTACAGTACACACACAAACACACACAGAGAGGACACCTCCTTATGCCCAGAATAACACTTTGCCTCCTGTTAATCTCTGCTGAACAGGTGTTGCTATTTACAGCACACAAATCCATCCACTCCAACAGAGAAATAGTGAGACAGGAGAGTGGGATAGTGAGACAGAGATAGTGAATGAGATGAACAAAGCAGAAGATGGAAAGTCTTGTGACAAAGATGAAGAGAGAGAAATCTCACTATCCAGCATCTCTCCAGCCTCCTTGATAATAATCTCTGTATTGTGAACAGAACAGAAAAAAGCAGAATGTGTCAAACAAAAAAGAAAAGTAGGACTCTATGATTTCTATGATGTGGAAAACGCAGACGGAATCACAGAATCTAGTCATAAAAACATTTTACTTTAACTTATAACGTGGAATGTTACGGAATTTGCCAAATTTTGAACAAATAAATCAATAGTAGGCGAGTACACTTAAATCAAAATGCGATATGGGCTAGCGTATGTAAATATTAAGCCACAAAAGTACTATTTAAATATGAATCCTGAATGTTCTGAGTGTCTCTGTGTGAGTACATGAGCACATGAACAATCTCTAGACGAGAAGAGTCACCTCATGAGCATTTTACTGTTTCTTTTGAGAAAAACTATCATCATATCAAATATGAACAGTAACTTAAAGGTCTCCACAGCAACCCGTCAAAAAATGTTTGGTTTAACAGTGACAGAAATACATTACTTAAATGTAATGATAGCGCTACTACTACTAATAAATTTATTAAAACATTATTCTTTATGTAGTATTTACCAGAAAAATTATTTTTCCAGAAAAATCTAAATATATGGAATGTATAAATACAAATGTAATAATAATAGTAAAAATAATAATAATAATAATATTATATTTAATAAAGTTAAAGTTAAAAAGTTAATGGAAAACAGAATTTGGTGAAAATAAATTGTATTTCATAGGGCCCTAAAACTTTTTTTTTTTGTTAAACTTATTAAATTGCTGTTACATTATGTAAGTTTCATGATTGCAATTAATTTGATATGCTTTTTGCTTAATATTTTAATTTAACCATTAAAATAGAGTCCAGAAAAACCTAAATGAAAAAAATATTCAAATGAAGAAAAAAGGAATTTTGAAAAAAAAAAAAAAAAACAGATTTCATAGGGCCCTAAGAAAAGCAGTAAAGTTCATGTAATAATTTGTAGTTTTTAACTAAAAGCAAAATTTGTCATTGCAAATTTTAAAAGTAAACAACCTGAAAAATGTCTGAATGTTTACAGGCCTTACAGACCGATTGACAGATTGAGCAATAGAACAACAGACATATAGATAGAACGACAGACAATACAACAGATCGAGAGAATAATAGATTGAATGATAGAACGACAATGACTGACAGAACAACAGATATATAGATAGAATGAAAGAGATAGAAAGAAAAAGAATAACATATAGAAAAACAGAAACATAGGAAGAAAGATAGAACAAAAGACAGAATGATAGATAGATAGATAGATAGACAGATAGATAGATAGATAGATAGATAGAGCGACAGATAGGCACAGAAATAAATGAAGAGAAATAGTATGCAACAAGTGCAACCATGACTGACATTTACTTTAGCAGAGAATCATGGGTAAAACTGTATGACCACAGCAGTCAATTTTACACAGGAGATCACACAGGGTTTCTAAGCACTAAAGGCTATTATATTCAACAATCCAGAAATCCTTGACCTGAATGACTCAGAGAGTGTGAATATTATGCAAGACTGATAATCTAAATGCAGGGTCACTCATACAGACTGATAAGGTCAGTTATTTGTAATGTGAACATAATAATTGAACAAAAAACTAGATTTTACATTTCATGAAGAAAAAGTACTAATAGCCCTTGCAAAGCTTGCCATGCTAAATTCAGACAGAGAGGTTTTTAGCATGTTTCAAGGCAGCTAGATGGTTGTTTCCTGTTAAAAAACCTAATATGTATCCCCAAGTATGAGCTATAATTATATATAGGCCACATACATATGTAAATATCTGCCAAAACATGCTTAGAAATATTTTGTGCAAACATATTAATAATCATATTTAATTAGAAGAGCATCTAAGACACAGGAAGTTTCCTTTGAAGATTTTGTTTTTGGTTTTAATTTGCATCTAAATCGATGCTGCCAGGATCTGATTTTGCATGATAAACCCATATACTCATTAAACAAAGCATGAGCATCTGAGGTGTCCTAACAATGCATAACAAAAGCATAAATAGCACAAAAACGCCCACTGCAATTAGAGCAGCATGCACACTGAACGCAGGCCTCTTGCAGGGAGAGCAAATAAAACTGCAAAGAGAAGAAACAGATGAGGAATGAACATAATCACTGCCTCTCTAGGACCTAAATTTCCTCTCCATCTATCCAATCTACTCATTAAGAAGTGTCCGAGACATTTCCCCACACAAGAATGGAAGGAAATCAGTTTGGCTGCTGCGGTAATGACCGCTCAGTGGAAATCTCTCTAAACTTCGGTTTCAAAGAGGAACTGCTTTTGTTCCAGCAGGAGATGCTGATAGATGGGAGGGAGAAAGACAGATTGTTTGCTCTGGCACTTTTGAAATCACCTATTTTCTATTCATATGACGATGATTGACTTTGCACTGAGAACAATGACAAGAGCTTAAAAATATATCAACTCAAGTTAAAGGAATAGTTCATCCAAAAATGAAAATTTGCTGAAAATGTACTCACCCTCAAGCCATTCACAATGTAGATGAATTGGTTTCTTCATTGAAACAGATTTGGAGAAATGTAGCCTTACATCACTTGCTCACCAATGGATCCTCTGCAGTGAATGGGTTCCATCAGAATTAGAGCTGCAACAATTCCTTGTTTCTACTCGAGTATTCAATTAAAAAAAAAAAAAAAAAAATTGCATTTTGATGCCTAGGATTTTTCGATTGCATTTTGCCCATGTAAAGTAATCGGCAAAATACCGGAAGTGGCGCATTCTACATATTAAACCCAATTAAAAATCATAATAAAGCATAATGCTATTAAGAATTCTACGATTTCTACGATTCAATTAAATAGATATATAGGTTTAATATATGCCCTTTAATTATTTATATGCTTGTAGGTTACTTACGTGCTTCTCAGAGCTGCTCAGTTCACATTAAATGCTGCTAACAAACTGTTATCATTATCATGTGTGGAACGTCTCAAACTCCATTTCAGAATGTTGCTCTGAGTTTGGGTTTATTATAACGTTCATCTGGGAACACAACGTTCACTATTTCATCAGATTTGTGAGGTAAATCATTTAAAAATCTAAGCAAACACAGGAGAATACATCATAATCTTTGTCAATATGCTAACTGTTCATCGCGATTTCAAAATAAAAGTTTAAACCGTCACTCTTTTTTACACGTTTTGAAGTCCATATATTCAAGGAATTACAGTGGCTGTAGTCTTTCTAGCATAACGAAATGGCCAAATATTAAAGATTAAGTGGGCATTTGAATTAAATGTTGCTCAGTCAATATTAAACTTGGATTAGATTGCGCAGTAAGTAAAGTGTAAAAAGAATCGTCAGGCAGCTGGCGCCCTCTGCAGTTATTTGTTATAATGCGTAATGTACGTTAGCTCTATTGTTTATAATACATTATGTATTTTATGAGATTTGTTCAATAAAACCATATGATTACTTGCTTTTGATACTTTATTTGAACTACTTATTGCCTAATTGCTATTATATATGTTTTTAAGTCATTTTAAAGGCTATTCCCTGCTGAAAAAAAAACAGCTTAAACCAGCCTAGGCTGGTTGGCTGGTCTTAGCAGGTTTAAGCTGGTCTCCCAGCCTGGCTAGGTTGGTCAGGCTGGTTTTAGCTGGTTATTCCAGCTGGTCTCCCAGCCTGACCAGCTAAGACCAGCCTGGCCAGCCAAGAAAGTGGCCAAACCCATTTTTTTTTTCAGCAGGGCTGTTCACTTAGGTCTATTTTAATTATTACAAAAAGATGTTAAGATGGATTATGAACTCATATTTAAGCTTAAAGCAGTGTTTTAAAGTTAAAATGGCTTAATTAATTAATAATTTTTTTTTCATTCGATCCGTTTTCTTTTCATTTACTATATAATTTAAAAAAAACTTGCTACATGTACTGTGTTAGGCTAACTGAGACTTGTAATAGCACTTGCATGTTATTGTTCTTTTGTTGATTTTGATTGCTTCCATTGTGCTTTTTTGTAAGTCGCTTTGGATAAAAGCGTCTGCTAAATGTCTAAGTCTAAATGTAAATGTAATGATGAATTTGTTTGTTATAAACATGCAGCTTTTTACTTCACATTCCACATTAATCATGTGGATTACTTAAAAATGATTGTGATGTTTTTATCAGCTGTTTGAAGTCTCATTCTGGTGGCACCCATTCACTGCAGAGGAACCACTGGTGAGCAAATGCTGCATTTCTCCAAATTTCTTCCCATGAAGGAAGAAACCCATCCGCATCTTGGGTGGCCTGAAGGTGAGTACGTTTTCATTCTGAACTATTCTAACAACAGTCAAGGAGAACTGAGCATCATGAACTCAAATAAGATTGTCTGACTTTTATTTAAATATATATGAATAAAATCACCTAGAGCTTTCCAGAATCTGTACTCTCATAATGAAATGTCATGCGAATACTGTCTCTGCTGCTACAGTAGGAACTGCAAAATCTCCCATAATTGCTCCCTTCCCGTGGCCTCGATCCAATTTGTCTCAATTCTGACATTCTGTAATGTTCTCCACTGCACAAAGAGCAGCCTCAGAGCTGTTCAATAAGACATGATGAAAATGAATACATGCTCTCTGTAAGGGAAGAAATAACTGCAGGAAAAAATGCCAAGCTTTAGCTTCCCAGTGACAGTTTTTGGGTCAGAGGTCAAATGACAATAAAACACATTTCGAAATGCCACATGGGAGACATTCTGACATTCTGGTAAAAGGTCTAGCACTGAGACTCTGGAGTCTCAATATATTGTAGACATACAAAATGCACATTTTTAATCATAATTTCAGTCTAATCATCTTTCTTTCAAGAGCAGCATAGTATCAGAGAAACTGCTCAGGCAGTTTTGAAAATCACTAATCACTGCTGTGCTTTTGCATAACAACTGATAATATATTAGCATAATTAAGAACCAAATTTAGCAAAGCTTTTACCGAGGGATGAGATACAATCTCAGGAACAGAATCACTCTTTTGATGTATTAATACCTCAGACGCGCTCTCCATGGGTTTGATTCAGTTCAACAGCTCTGACGGCGCTTTAGTTAAAAGTAAATCTTAAGTCTCTTAGACATGAGCGAGCAATTTTTCTCCACAAGTAACTATGCAAAAACCAACTTAGTAAAGTGGCCTTATTAAATGCTTTTGAAGTATCTAACTTTTCCCCTCAAGGCCATTTATAATGAACTAAAAGTCGTAATTTAGTTTATAAAATTCTAAAATTTAGACAGCAACACAACTACCACGTTCAAGGCCCAGAAAGGTAGTAAGGACATCGATAAAATACTGCATGTGACATCAGTGGTTCAACCTTAAATTGTTGAATAAAGGTATTTTTGTTTTCTTTGCGCACAAAAAGTTTTCTTGTAGCTTCAAAAAATTACGGGTGAAGCATTGATGTCCCATGGACTATTTTAACAACATCCTTACTATCTTTCTAGGCCTTGAAAGTGGTAGTTGCGTTGCTGTCTGTGCAGGGTCAGAAAGCGCTCGAATTTCATCAAAAATATCTTAATTTGCATTTCGAAGATGAACAAAGTTCTTACGGGTTTAGAAACAACATGAGGGTGAACTATCCCTTTAAGAATCTATGTTTTACAGATAAATGTGTAATTAGACCAAATACATAAATAATACATTTATATTATAAATAATAAAATTATACTTCAATTTTACATTTTAAAACTAAAAACTTCTGGGTTTTGCCTGTAGTACACAAAAAAAAGACACCTTTGCGAAGCGAGCAAAACGCTTTCAGCCTCCCAGAGCATGAGAAACCCCAGCGGAGAGACAGAGAGTGTTCAAAGCTAATGCACATAACTTAGACTCAAAAAGAGACAGAGAGACAAAAAGGAAAAACAGATATGAAAAGAGGAATGGAGTTGCTGAAATACTTCTGTGCTGTAAGAGAAAAACGGGAATAAAAGCAGATGATGGAATTGCAGACATATTCCTCTGAGAGGGACAGACAGGGGAGAGCGTAGTGTCTTCCCATGAGAAAAGTTAAAGGAGTCAAGGAATCTTGAGGTGTGTGTCAAAGAGCCGCTCTGCTTTCTCTCCCCACAGATGCACACAAAAATAGGACACCAAATCGGAACGCGTTCTCTCCGTTTGGTCGGCAGAAATGTCAGTGAATGCTGAGCTCCAGAGACGGAGAAACTGTAGAGTGACTGTACACAATCAAATCAGCACAAAATACGAGGGAGATCGACAGACGTGCACCTCGGTAGAGCTTTTATAGAAAGTTTCAGGAGTTGAAAACTTCAGTATTCACCTGCTATAAAACTTTAACAGTATTTTGTGGAAAATGTGGAAAACATAGGTTTATGTAAAAATCAGGCAAAGTAGGCTCATACAGATTTTTTTCCTCATGAAATTCTGTGGAATGTGTTTAAAAAGACTAAATTGTGTCAAATAGCCAACAGTGCTACACGTATTTGGTAGGCACAGTAAATCTGCAGCCACAAACCTCAAAAAAACAAAACATCACAAATTTCAGCAAATATATGACCCTGGACCACAAATCAGTCATAAGGGTCAATTTTTGTTAACTGAGATTTATACATCATCTGAAATCTGAAGAAATAAGCTTTTCATTGGATGTATGGTTTGTTAGGATAGGCCGAGATACAACTATATTAAAATCTGGAATCTGAGGGTGGCAAATAAATCAAAATACTGAGAAAATTGCCTTTAAAGTTGTCCAAATGAAGTTTTTAGCAATGCATATTACTAATCAAAAATTATGTTTTGATATATTTACGGTAGGAAATTTACAAAATATCTTCATGGAACATGATCTTTACTTCTTTACTGGCATAAAAGAAAAATGGATCATTTTGACCCATACAATGTATTGTTGGCTATTGCTACAAATATATCTGTGCTACTTATGACTGGTTTTGTGGTCCAGGGTCACATATGGAAAAAGTCATATTTTTCAGCAAGGCTATAACCACCTAAATCAATGATTGAAAAAAACAAAACAAAAAAAAAAAAAATTTGCCAAGAAAATATGCTTTTTTTTTTTTTTTACACATTTATGACTGTTCCAGTGCTTGCTGTGTTCCAATCTTATAAAACTTTGCATGCTTGTTTAGAATCACCTGTCGCATGTGCTCAGCGGGTTTCGTGAAGTGTTGAGTTTTCCTTTAGGCTTTATAGGATTTTGGGTAAATCTAGAAAGGCCCCTTTTCTAAACATTATAGCTTCCCAAAGGGTAAATTTCAACATTTTTTTGATAGTTACTGGTCTAGAGAGTCCAGAGAATTGTACTGCAATGTTTTTTTCCTGAATGAGTGGAAAAACCTAGGACTAGTTCGCAAAAGTAGGTTTTTTAAATTTTCTCAATCATTTAACAAACGATTTGATTGACAGCAGTGATTCTTAAGGCAAAGTTGTCTGGAAAGAGGAGGTCTATCGTTTGATAAGAATATTGTGCGTATATGCGAAAAACAACATGACACACAATCGTTTATGCCCTTGAAAAATGCGATATGGCCACCCAGTGGCTGATTTCTTTTAAATTTCTCTCAGACCTTTGGGGCCATGTGTTAGGCAGGCCCACCCCCTCCGTTAACCTTGTCTAACAGGTGGTCAAAATTCTTCGGCCAATGGCGTCCATGTGATGATACGCAAATATCCTTGTCGGCACTTATGGCACTTTGGAATGGTTGCACAGTTATAGCCATTAATATGTTTTTTTCCCCACTTATAGCGCCACCAAGTGACCGAGCTCCGTGATTTTTTTCCTCTGACCTCAGATTGAGCTCTTACATAAGCGCTCTAAGCTTGAGATATCTCATTCCGTTCAGGAGTTATAGGCATTTTACTAAAAGTGGCCCTGCAACTTGAAAGTTCAGGTGAGTCGAAAGTTCAACTTTTTAAAAATAATTATTTATGTTCATTCTCCAGAGAATCTTTCTGCACTGATCTGATTCCCTATCGGGGGAAAAACCTAGGACTAGTTTGCAAAAGTATGTTTTTCAAAAAATACAAAATACCCAAAAATTTCACCAGGCTCACAATTTGAAAGTGAGGCGTGAGCCAAGGATTCCAACGACATAAGACACTTGAGCCTGCAACTGACGGTTTAGGAGTTATGAGCGATTTTGTACTTTTGATCATTGTAGTGCCCGTCAGGCCGATTGGGGCAAGTCTTGGTCACGTTGTAGGTGGTGCGAGTACTACCATCCCTTTCGAGTCTCTACGACTTACAGTTTGGTCTGCATGATCAATTTTACGTGGAGATGGCTGATCTGTGACCATTCCAACAATTACAATAGGCTTTCAGCGCTATGTAAAAAAAGTAAAAATAAAAATTTCAAATGATCAGTTAAATTGCTTTTTTTCTGTAAAAAAATTACAGAAAATCCATTTATACTGCTGCGAAAAATCTATTTCAAAATAAAAGCTGTTTTTCAAACTCTCTGTACATAAAAAAAAACACTATTGCAATTTCCACTCTGTATTAAGCAACACAACCATTTTTTGATAATGTGATGACAATATGAAATGTTTTTTGAGCAAGCATTTTCAGCTTTAATGATTAGAAATGTAGATGCTGAAAGACATGTGCAATGGCTGCTTAAAATGGAATTTTAAAACATATTAAAATGTAAAACAGTTACTGCAATATTTCACAATATCACTGTTTCATTGCATTTTTGAAAAAAAAATTGCAGCCTTAGCAAGCATAAGAATTTCCTTTGAACAACATAAAAATATATTTTACAAACTTTTGAAAAGTAGTGTACATGCCAAGTTTGAAAAACAGTGATATGCCTGAAATGTAGTGTTTGAGTACAAAAAGGATGCCAAATAACATTCCTATATCACTCTTTAAATTTAGGCACAGTGAACACTGTTTAATATAACACTGGCAATATTCTTCATCTTAGCCTTCGCTTGAATAATCTTCTCAGATAACTACACTACTCATGTAGTGAGAACGGGCATAAGAGCCTCATTCATACTGAGGAACTCTTACGTTTGCAGCTGGAGGAGATGACGAAGGGATTTGCTTGGATCGTGGGACTACAGCTCTGAGAACAATCCCTCTCCTGCATGGACACAATGGGAGGCACAGATTACTGATGCACAATAGAGCCAACATGCATTGTTCAATGAAAATCTGCCAGCCCAATTCCCACACTGCATGTGGCCCGATCCAACCGCACTTTGCAAAACACGCCACAAACTGCTGATCATCGTTTTCATCGGATAAAAATGCAACTCAACATGTTTGTTGTTTATTATGATTTGGTTTGAAGTGTTTAAAATAATGGTTTACCCAAAACTTAAAATGTACTGACCCTCAGGCCATCCAAGATGTAGAAGAGGTTCTTCATTTGAACAGATGCATTGCATCACTTGCTAAGAGTGATTTTTAGAGAATGTTCATTTTTGGGTGAATTATTTAATATAAAACTCTCTTGTGCACTTTTTCCACAGCAGATCACTCTGTCATAAGAAAAAAATCCACAGAAATGCACTACTTTGGTGATGTCAGCGCACAGGCAACTTAGCAGAAATGTTTAGTATACACTCATATGCAGGAACTCCACCCAGAGTCGTGTAAACAGCACGGTACGAACAGTTTCTGTGGGCATAACCGGGATGCTCATGCTATCGAAACTGCAGTACACAATGAGACGTGGGTTCAAATCTTGCTCAGCCATTACGCCCTTGAAAAAGACACTTAACTGACCCTAGAGAGCAGCTGTTCCTGTGTTTTGACTGCTCTCTGTCTTTGTTTGAATGATGATATGAGGATATGCATTGTTTGACCACATGCTCAACCAAAGAAATGAGTCAAACATGCAGCACGGGCTGAACATAAATGAATAGGGCCGTCTTTTTACTGCCACTCCTGGTATGCTGTGATTATGATTAGGGTTAGAGATGTTTTGAAGGCCGACAGAATGCAGCATACTAGCGAACCAATATTAAAAGAGGAAGAGACACAGCATGAGGATGAATACAGTGATCAGGGTTTAATTAGGGTTTAAAACGGTTTAATTATCATGTCCAAAAAGGATCCAACACCAATGGGAGCAATACAGTGGTATGCCAATGAACACAAGCACAGGATCCAAAGATTGACCAATTTATAATTTAGGCTTTTAGGAATGGAAATACTCCAGTGCACCTGCGAGTACAATGCCCAATGAGCAACTAGCATGATCCGCTCCTTCCCTTCCTTTAGTATCTCTTCTTTCAGCAGAGCTACATGATTGACTGGGGCACTTAGTGAATTCCTCCACTTATTTAGCAAAGATCAGCAGATGTTCAGGTATGTGACAGAAAATAAATCT
Organism: Cirrhinus mrigala; assembly: GCA_036247105.1. NCBI lineage: Eukaryota > Metazoa > Chordata > Actinopteri > Cypriniformes > Cyprinidae > Cirrhinus > Cirrhinus mrigala. The sequence continues at coordinate 36,935,834 of CM070011.1, read as the reverse complement.
GAGAGAAGAAGATAGACAGATAAAAGAAAAACAATAGACAGATAGAATGACAGATAAAAAGAAAGAATAACAGATAGATAGATAACGATAGTTAGAATGATAGAATGATAGATAGAATGATAGACAGAACAACAGTGTACGGCAGAACGATAGACAGAATGATAGAGAGAATGATAGAACAATAGAGAGAACGACAGGTTGAACTGTAGAATGATAGAATGATAGAAGAACAGACAATGATAGAATGATAGAAAATAAAATAGAACAGAACAACAGATAGAATGATAGAATAACAGAATGATAAATAAAATGATGCAATGACAGGTAGACAGATAGACAGATAGATAGATAGATAGATAGAACGACAGATTAAACAAAAAAACGACAGAATGATAGAACCACAGAGAATAGCAGAATGATAAAGAGAATGATAGAATAGAGAGAACAATAGATTGAATGATAGAATGACAATGATAGAACTATAGACAGAACAACCGAATGATAGACAGAATGACAGATAAAACGATAGAACAACAGATAGAACGATAGAACGCTAAAACGATAGATAGATGCATGACAGATAAAACATTAGAACAGAACGATAGAATGATAGATAGAACAACAGAATTGCAGCATCAGGTGGAGAGCCACACTGCAAATCAACACGCTTCACAGACCATCTGCAGCTGAAACACAACACTCTCCACAACAGAACCTCAAAACACAACTACTGCTGTTGCTCAGCCTGCACACCTATCATCTAAAATACACACAACCTTAAAATAACTGTATGACCTCCACATGAAACAATCACGAGATTGAATTTGCAACAGTTCTTTAGAATTCAGATTTCAATGGGAGAATGTCCCTCACCGGGAGCATTCAGTCGCTCATTTCATCTCCCAAAGAGGCCCAGCGCTGCGTTTCAACACTCTTCTTATCTACAGGCTACCTCAGCTCTCAAAGTAAAGCCTGAACGGCTAACACAAACTCTCTCTATCTCCGTCTCAAAAGGTTTAGCATGAATGGGGCTCTTTTGAGCGAAGCAGCTTCCCTCCTACAGTGGAAACTATGACAGGCTACAGCCAGAAGCAGGTAGGAGGCTAGAAGCCAGTTAGCCATCCCTATAAAAGAAAAATGACAAAAACACCCAAAATTCTTTATTCTAACAATTAGCAACCTGTGGTTAGGACAGTATTGGTTGTGATTTAGGGCTGTGATGGGTTATATATAGTGTGCGGAGAAATAAGTGCAGAAAAATAAATATCACCTCAACCTCTTGATGCCATTATAGCAAATGCAGCAGGGTTGTAAGTAGGTCCTTGTTTAAGGTCGAGTCTGAAGGCAGGTTTAATTTATTTTAACAAAAAATACTGCCTGCTTTATATCTCAGTACACTGTGGAGGCCTGTTTGAGAGGACTGCACATGAATCCGAGTTAAAACCTGAGATTAAACATCTCTGAATGCTCACCTACAAAGTATAACCAGAAATATACAGAGTAGAATCTGTTTATTATATTAAAAAGGAGATCAAGAGTCAACATATAATATAATATAATATAATAATATTTGATATTAATAAATAAATAATGCATTCATTGCTATTTAAAAGGAAGTTAAAACATGCACAGACAAAATTATTTGAAATTTACCAAATAAATAATATTAAAATAAAAATATAGAATAATAAATAAATAAATAATATTAATTAATAAATTAAAACGTGCAAACAGACTTGATGTTGCTCAAATTTCAAAATTATTAGAAATTTGCTAAATAAATACTATTAAAATAAAAATTAATGATAATTTTTAAAATACAATAAATTATATTAATAAATAAATTATTTAGGAATATTTAAAAGGAAATTAAATCACGCAAACAGACTTGATGTTGATCAAATTTCAAAATGATTTGAAATTTGCTAAATAAATATTATGTGCAAACACATTTAAACACACTTAAACAGACTTGATGTTGCCCAAATTTTAAAATTATTCAACATTTGCAAAATAAATAATATTAATAAAAATTCATGATCATTTAAAAATACAATAAATTATATTGATGAACAAATTAATTATTCATTAATATTTACAAGAAAATTAAAACATGCACACACAGACTTGATGTTGCTCAAATTTCAAAATTATTTGAAATGTGAAAAATAAATAATATTAAAATAAAAACTCATAATAATTTAAAAATACAATAAATTATTTTAATGAACAAATTCATTATTTATTAATATTTAAAAGGAAATTTAAAACATGCGCAAACAGATTTTATTTTGCTCAAATTTCAAAATGATTTAAAATTTGCAAAATAAATATTAAAATAAATATGCATAATTTAAAAATACAATAAATGATATTAATGAATAAATTAATTATTCATTAACATTTAAATAGAAATTAAAAAGAGCAGACAGACTAGATGCTGCTCAAATTTCAAAATAAATATTAACATAAAAATGCAGAATTTAAAAATACAAAAAAAAATGATATTGATGAAATTTGCATAATAAATAATATTAAAATAAAAATACAATAAATAAAATTGATGAATAAATCAATTCATTAATATTTACAAAGAAAATTAAAACATGCACAAACAGACTTGATGTTGCTCAAATTTCAAAATTATTTGAAATTTGCAAAATGAATAATATTAAAATAAAAACCCATAATAATTTTAAAATACAATAAACAATATATATATATATATATATATATATATATATATATATATATATATATATATATATATATATATATTAAAAAAAATGTTTAAGGGGCAAACAAAGGTTGCATTTTATGTGCATTTTTGTACATGCATGTACAAATGCATGCAAAAATATTCCTGTCTCAAGAACTGAACACCTCAGACATTCAAAACAAGTGATGCAAAACAATTTAGATTGGATAAATATAAGCCACTATTAAGACGCAAGTTAAAAACAAGTTTATTTTTGTAGATTTTAAAAAGGAGCAAGTATTATTTTCATGAATCGTGAGGCAGAGGAATGTCCATAAAAATGTACAAAAATTCTCCCTCACTTCCATTAAAAAGTCTGATGTGTGCTTTTCTCAGAGCAGAGCACTATTAGGACACTACACCCAGTTTTATATTTAAGTTTTGTGAGTCATGCCTTCCCATGGGACCAGTCTCCCTCTGCGAACAAAACCGGTCCGTTTTTGGAAATGACAAGCAGTGGAGTACAGAAAAAGCTGCATGCCATTCAAAAATATTAAAGGCCTTCATAATACTTTACATAGTCTATATATACACACACACACAATACATGGCCTATTCATACTGTCAGATGTCCTTGCAATGGGTTATGTATTGCTGAAGAATTTTACATGTAGTTTTCATATCTGTATTTTGTCACCCCTAATGGATTCGACATAAACTGTAACTTCCCATAACAAATATTATGACAGATGACATGCAGAGAATGTAGCATGTTTTAGATTTCATACTGGGCTGTACGCCTTTTTTGCTTTCTGTCTTTACTCACTCGTCTCTCTCTCACTGTGGTTTGCTTCAAAGGGGATAAAGGCACGAGCCCTTAACATAATTAATCATCAACCAAATTAATTGACTATGGAATGCTCTTAGATCGAGTTTCCTTAAATGCTGTAGCTAAGTCATGCTTGCTCTGTGAAGGTTGAGTCAGCACGCACAGGGCACTCGGCTTTGTTTGCACAGAGCACTTGTGTTTTGTTAACACATGATAAGAGTCACAAATGACTTTGAGAACTGCCCGGAGCTATTTTACATGACTGCTCAGCTGAAACACAAGTATCAACGTGCTCTGCGTGAAATCAAAAACATTAGGCTGTTTGTAAGGGAATACCAGCATACATGCTTACTACATGATCTCCACTATAGAAAAAATGTGTGAAATGTATGTAATATGCAGCATCAAACATTCAATTCAGCAGTATAATGATTTCATGAGATTCATTGATAATTTAGCAGGAGGTGACAAGTTATCGCAGTAATAAAACTAGTTATTTTGTTGTTTTGTTTTTTAAAATTCAATTTTGTCTAAAATATCGAATCAAATAATCAGCATGCAGTTGTTCTAAACTAAATAAATAATAATGAATAAAACACTGAATAAATACATAAATTGTTTGTTTAAGTCATGGCATTTTTGCTTATTTATATTTATTTTAACATTTACATTATCATTTACAATAATTTATAATTTTCTTAAGAACCAATCGCTATACAAAGTACAATAGTACTGATAAAAATCCTATGGAATCTTTCAGTTTAATCAATAATAACAATTCAGAAATTCTTATAGAAGAGACCTTTTTAGAAAATATTCTATTAAAATATGCAACATAAATAAATAAATAAATAAATAAATAAATAAATGTTTTATTTGATCCATTTAAATATGTAATATTTTAAATAAATAAGTGTTTTCCCTAATTTATATGTAGCTATTTAATTGCAACAATACACTGTATGGGTCAAAATTAGTGATTTTTTATTTATGCCAAAAATCATTAGAATTTTAAGTGAAGCTTATGTTCCATGAATATATTTTGTACATTTCCTACTCTAAATGTAACAAAACTTAATTTATGAAAAGTAATATGCATTGCTAAGAACTTCATTTTGACAACTTTTAAGGCAATTTTCTCATTATTTTGACTTTTTTGCACCCTGAGATTCCAGTTTTTCAAATAGTTGTATTTCGGCCAAATATTGTTATATTCTAACAATAGGATGCATCAGTGGAAAGCTTATGTATCAGCTTTCAGATGATGTATAATTTCATAAAATATGTTTATATATAACATAAAACATGTTTTAACTTTTTATTTATACTGATATTTATTTTATTTTTATTTATTTATTTGTACTTATTTATTTTGTACTTATTTATTTATTTCATTTTATTTATTTATTAATTTATTTTTATTTATTTATTTATTTATTTATTTTTTACATACTTATTCTGGAAAGTTTTATTTGATCCATTTAAGTATTTAATATTGCAAATAAATGTATGTTTTCCCTTATTTATATGTAATTATTAATTATTTAATTACATTTTTATCCTTATCATGGTAGTCTTTAAAGTCAAGAAAAGGATAATATTTATTTAAGCAACTTAAATATTATAATATTAATATTTAAATGAACATGACATGTTTTACTGATGTATATATGTATCCAAAGTGTTCTCTGTTGTATATAATGTATTACGTCAACTGGATATTTCATGAATACAAGAAATTTGAGGTCTGTGCACAGTACACATACTGCATACCACAGAAATAGTAAGACTAGTATGGTAGTAAGGTAGTAGGTCATTCCAAACATAGCCACAGTCCAATGCATGGTTCAAGTTGAACTGAGATGAACTGAACCAATTATCAAGGTATAACACGAGTGGCCAAATTAGAAGGTATGATGTTTTTTTCCTCCAATGCCAGCAGCAAACTCCAGTCAGCTGTTTTCTTTGGAATCCTGTCACCAAGCAACCGCTCTATTTGTGGAAACATCTCATATTCAGTTTCATTCTAACTTTCCTTGTCATTTATTAAACTTCATAACCATTCACCTAGTTAAAAGGAACAAATTACAGATGTGGCAGAATCACTGCTGAACATATAGACTTCCAACAACATTCATTAATGTCTCTGTTACACAGAAAAGCACAACCTCTGTGCATGTTTTGATGTAGGACCACTAATGCACAATAGATCAAGCTCTGAACACAGGTCACATTTAATACCCAGTAGGTAATGGAAAAAGAAGACAGACACAGAGGGTGGAGGAAACATGAATAGGCTGATAAAATCTCTTCCATCACTGCATCTGTTTTTCATTATAGATAAATAAAAAAATCAAAAGGCCCCCTACACGCGTACAAAGTCATGAGATTTTAATTCGAGACCATTCATTATCATATGCAGGAGGTTTGACACCATTATGGATGTCAAGTGTAAGAGTTTCAATGGGCTGTCTGGAGATTTTAATTAGTGACCCAAAAGCCTTGCACTTCACTTCCGCTCAGAACCAATCCATCTTCATGGAGAAGAAGAGACAGAGATGGTGGAGAGGATCTGTATCTAAACCAGCTGCATGACTGAGCAGTTGACAGGACAAAATAAAAAGGGAGACAGGGGACTTAACTATAAGAAAAATGAAAAAGACAGAAAAAGAGAAAGAAATCTGTAGAGATGCACTCCCACCTAACATCAATTTATGATTACAGTACACAGTATGTTCTTCATGAGTACAAACATGATTTAACAATGTAAATTGTCATAGAACAGCCATGAACTAACTACAGACAAATCCCCTGAGAACAGACTGGGGTTAAGAGCCAAGGGCTCAAGGGCACAATGGTGACAGCTCACAGCTCTTTGTGAACCAAACTAGCAACCTTCTGGTTACCAGTCCTGAGCTTTAACTCCTAAACTCCGCCACCCACAATACTTTCACCTTTTATTGATTAAAAATGTTGTAGGGAGGCAAGGCATCTGCCAGGAAAGTAAAAGGTAGCTAGCAACAAAATAAGATAATGAAAGACAGACAGAGAGACACAAAGAAATTGTAATATTAGAAATACAGTGTCTACAACAGACGAAACGATCACACTGTTCTACATGAAAACTAAACCAATCCTATTATAGTTAATGACAAATCAAAAGCATCAGTTCTGACATACTGTGCCATAAGTTGAAGGACATCCATTTCTTTATTTGATGTGCTATAAATACTTTAACCACTTGCCAGCTCATTAAATGAAATGAAATAAAAATGAAATGAAATAAAATTAAATTAAAAATAAAAATAAAAGAAATAAAATAAATGAAGTTCACTTTTTCATGCTGTTTGAACATTAATGTGTGTTGGCAGTGCATGTACAAATCTACCCTATAATGATAAAAATCCATGCAGTGGTTTTTAATTAATCTGTAAAAATAATATCCCCTTTTTCAAATCGAGCCGTTCTCAGATGCCTGTCAGTGTGGCGTCACACCGACAGAGGCCGCTCCCACAATAGTTGATTGACATGAGTTCTTACCTTAGACCAGCTGTCACAGTCCAGTAACTTTCCATGTTTTGATGCCAGAGCAGGGATGTAAGTTAGACAAGAATATCTCTGATTGAGCGTTTGAGGTGTTGTGTTGCTGGATGTAATAATGAACATAGTGGTCGTCATTTACTCCCGACATCTGAGCCGCTGAAGATGCAGTGGATTACCTTTGTTTGTGAAGGGAATGCCCCTCCCGATCTACATATATCCGTCTATGTTCGCGCGAATCATTCGTGATCCAGCTTCACTTACAGCAGAAGTGAGTATAAGCGTTATTTTATGAATCTTTGCGATCGCCTTTCCTTATAACGTGGTAGTTAGGAAGTTTAGCGGCTAAACGCAGCTAAATGCGGCTAATGTAAACAACACCGTCTTTCCACACAGAGAAGAGAGGGGCGGGGTGAGCAGAGCTCATTTGCATTTAAAGGAACAACCCCTTAGAATGAGATGATTTTTGCAGAGATGATTTTGGCAAGGTAAAAAGGGTGTTGTTTTACAAAACCATTGAGAATTTTTAATCAAAGTATATTAGAGACTTTTCATTAAGACTCTAAAGAATCATATCAATTTGTGGAAAATGGGCATCCGATGACCCCTTTAAATAAAATAAAATAGAAATAGAAAAATAAAAAAATAAAATGAAAAAATTAAATAAAATAAAAAATAAAATAAAACAAAAAAATGAAATAAAAAATAAAAAACAAATTGAAGTAAAACTAAATTAAAAAGAAAGAAAGAAAATAAATGAAATAAAATTAATGAAATAAAATACAAAATGAAATAAAATAAAATAAAATAGAAAAATAAAAAATAAAATGAAAAAAATGAAATAAAATAAAAAATAAAATAAAACAGAAAAAAGAAATAAAATAAAATAAAATAAAAATGAAATGAATGAAAAAAAAATAGAAAGAAATAAAATAAAATAATATTAATTAAAATAAAATACTAATTGAAATAAAATAAAATTATAAAATAAAATGGAATGAAATAAAATAAATTAAAAAGTAAAAAATAAAAATGATAAAAATTAAATTAAAATGTAAAAATATATATATATAAAATAAAATAAAAAAAAATAATAAAACAGAATGAAATAAAATCAGATAAAATAAAATAAAAAATAAAATGAAATACAATACAATAAAATAATTAATGAAATAAAGTAAAAAATAAAGTAGAATATGATGAAATACGATGAATGAAAAAAATTAAATAAAAAAATTAAATAAAAAATATATAATGTAATAAAAAAAAATCTGTATATTTTTACAAATGAATTTTCATTTTGTTATATTTAAATAAGTTCTGATATCAAAATCATCATGTAAACAATCTTCTGTTTACAATTTTGTATGTAAAATTATTCTGCTCTTCTAAAACCATTGCAAGTTTACCATTTTATACCAATGGATTTCTACTGAAATGTAGGATACTTTTTTTTAATAAATAATTTATTTTATTCAACAAAGATGCATTAACATCGATCAAGATACTCAATTAATATATTTATAATGTTACAAAAAAATTATTTATTTTATTTACTTATTTTATTTTATTTTTTTCAAATAAATGCTGTTCTTTTAAACTTTCTATTTTTGAAAAAAATGTATCATGGTTTCCACAAACATTAAGCAACACAACTGTTTACAAAATTAATTAATGACAGTAAAACATGTTTCTCGAGCCCCAAATCAGCATATGATCCCTAAAGGATGTTGAAAAATAAGCTTTGCAATCACAGGAATAAATTACATTTAAAATATGTTAAAATAGAAAACAGTTATTTTTAAATGGTAACTATTTCACATATTTTCGCTGTATTTTTGATCAAATAAATGCGGCTTTAGAGAGAGTAACAGGCTTTCCTGCAGAAAAAACAAAAAACAAAACAAAACAAAAAAAAAACAACTTACTGACCTCAAACTTTTTATCATTAGTGTAGGTTTATCAGTGATTAACAAAAAGCTTGAAAACTTGAAATTCCTCCTAAACAGCATGAAATAACCATCATGCTGGGTACACAGTGCTTTATATCAGTCAAACTGAGTATTTAATGATACCCAACACAGAGAAAGCAGACGGGAACGAGGGCATTTTCCTGACCCTGAAGAGTATTACCTTACTATAGACAGCCAAAACACACATGCTCAAAGAAGAATTTTTACAAGTCCTGACCTTTGACCCTCTGAATGGAGGTCAAACATCGTGACACAAACATTGTAGAACAAAATAAGAACATAAACAATAAAAAAATAGGAGAAAGCACTTTCCATTTTCTGCCTGCCATTATTCTGAGCAGTGAACTCAAGTCACCTGAGGGCCGAGTCAGCGGCTTGACTGATGTAAGATAAGTCACTCTATGGAAAGTGCTGACACGGATGTTAAATTACAAGAGAGCAGGAGGCAAAACATATCAAAACATCTGTCAAACTAGAAGAGAATCTATAAAATCAAGTACCAACACAAACAATATTACATTCACTACACCAATGACAAAAACGGACCACAAATATGGCTTCGGTCATACACAGGTACTCTGACCGCTGTCTGATGTGAAAGGTTTCAACAGATAAGGAGGCAGCGTGTATAATAGGCTTTATCCACATAATAGGATAAGATATAAAATCCTCTCATCTAAAATGTCTCTGTTGTGACTGGACGAAAAAGACTTTGAGCAAATGGGTTTCTGGTCATCTGCGGTCACCGCATTCAGCCAAATTCTTCCACCAAACCAACCCAGTAGGCTTGTTCTGGTAGCTTTGTGCGGCTAACCTTCCCCGTCATTCAGTGGTATAAAAAGAACAAAACACTCATTTTGGGAAGAGCTTTTGGCTGCTGAACTGAAAGCGAAAACTTGAGAGAAAAGGGACCTATCAAATCCTTATGAGTTTAAAAACAGCTTTTTGCCTTAAGCACTTTATATTTTCTTGTTTACAAGGGGTTTCCCATTTGGAAAACCGTGTATTTTTTAAAGTTTCCTTTTAAACAGGGTCAAAGCTAAAGGTTAGCCACGTCAGCACAAGCATTAAGGTTTTCTCTAGAAAACAGAAATGCTTCACACAGAACAACAGGTGTGTTTCAGATGGAGCTACTAAAATCCCATTCCCATCTGCTTCATTCATTAGTCAGCAAGACTCATCAGGCACACAGAGACGTTTTTTTAAATGCAGCGTTGACAGCAGGTGCTGTGACATATGCAGCGGGCTGGAAAAATCTGCTGCCATCTCCAAAGGGGGGGAAGCTCAAGAGGTGTGGCAGCTGCTTCAGAAACACATCCACTTCACAGCATCCTAAACACTGCGAGTGTGTGTGATTTGTTTTAGCGGATGCAAAGTTTGTATTATGCTTGTGATTTCAAAAAGGGACATTGAGTCATCAGTTGGAAATCATTACATCTCTCTAAAAAGATAAACCATGTTGACTTGCTAAATTGTGATTTCTTGCCACTAAAAGAAAAAAAAAAAAATCCCAAAGCTGAAACAGACTTAATACGGTGATTTTTATTTAAACTAATTACACTGCAAAAAATGATTTTCTTTCTTAATATTTTTGTCTTGTTTTCTAGTATAAATATCTTAACATTCTTGAATCAAGATGTATTTACTTGACAAGTAAAATTAATTCAAATATTAAGTCTTGTTTTCTGAAATAATTGATCAGAATTATCAAAACAAGCAAAAATATCTGCCAATGGGGTAAGAAAAACAATCTTAACTCAAATGCTAAACAAGATTATTTTTGTTGCCCCACTTGCAACACTTGATAGTTTTGCAAAATATTGTTGTTGTTGTTTTTTTTAAAGCAAGTCTTAAAGGAGAACAAAAATTTACAGATAATGTACTCATCCCCTTGTCTTTCAAGATGTTCATGTCTGTCTTTCTTCAGTCGTAAAGAAATTATGTTTTTATGAGGGAAACATTTCAGGATTTTTCTCCATATAATGGACTGATATGGTGCCCCGAGTTTGAACTTCCAAAATGCAGTTTAAATGCAGCTACAAACGATCCCAAATGTGGTTGTAAATGATCCCAAAAGAGGAAGAAGGGTCTTATCTAGCGAAACGATAGGTTATTTTCATTAAAAAAAATACAATTTAAATACTTTTTAATCTTAAACGCTCATCTTGGCTTGTTCTGCCTTGCTCTGTGTATTCTGGCTCAAGACAGTTAGGGTATGTTGAAAATCTCCAATCATATTATCTCCCTTAACTTCAAAAATCATTTCAAAATCATCCTACATTGCTGCAGAGGTACCGACTCGGTCTTTGAAAAGTGAACATGCAAAGAAGATCAAACACCCTCAACAAAAAAGGTAAAACAGAGATATAGGACGATTTTGAAGTTGAGGGAGAACATGAGATGAGAGTTTTTCAACATTTTCTGTCATGAACCAGAAAAAAAACAGAGTTCAGGCAGAGCAATACAAGATGAGCGTTTGACAATAAAAAAAAAAAAGTCCATAAATTGTATTATTTTTATGAAAATAACTGATCGTTTCGCTAGATTAAAACCCTTTTTCCCCTCGCTGGGATCATTCACAACTGCATTTGGGATCGTTTGAAGCCGCATTTAAACTGCATTTTGGAAGTTCAAACTCTGGGTACCATAGAAGTCCACTATATGGAGGGAAAAAAAAAAAAAAAAAAAAAAAAAATTTCTTCACAACTGAAGAGAGAAAGGCATGAACATCTTGCATGACAAGGGGGTGAGTACATTATCTGTAAATTTTTGTTCTGGAAGTCGTTTTACTTGTAAAGTAAATGCATCTTAATTCAAGAATTTTTAGATATTTATACAAGAGAAAAAAATAAAAAATTGCAGTGATACAACTAATCCAATATCAATATTTGTTGAGAAAAACCCACAAATAAAGATAAGTATGCTATAAAAAACATAACATAACATAATGAAATAAAAACATACCAAAAACAAACTTCAAACAAACCAAGAAAAATTTACTTTACAGTCACAGAAAACAAAAAGACCATTCAAAAGTTTGGGGTTGGTAGGACTGATTGTGAAAAAAAAAAAAAAAAAAAAGTCCATTATGCTCACCAAGGCTGCATCTAGTTGATCCGAAATGCAGTAAATACAGTAATATTGAGAAATAATATTACAATTTAAAATGGCAATTTCCACTTATCAAATGTAACTTATTTCTATGATGGCAAAGCTGAATTTTCAGCAGCCATTACTCCAGTCTTCACTATCACATGATTCTTCAGAAATTATTCAGATATGCTGCTCAAAAAAAAAAAAAAAAACTAACACTAACACATTTCTTATTATTGTCAACACTGAAACCAGTTGTGCCTCACATTTCTGTGGAAACTGCAATACATTTTTCAGGATTCTTTAATGAATAAAAACTTTAAAAGAGCAGAATTTATTTGAAATATAATTCTTTTGTAACATTAATTTTTTTACTTTAATTTTTGAGCAATTTAATGCATCCTTGCTGAATAAATATTGTACTTCTTTTAAAAAATAAAAATCTTACTACTAAACTTAAGTAAAGTAAAATGGTGGTCAAGTCGAGTCAAGTCACCTTTGTTTATATGTAACCCTAGAGCATAATAAATTTTACATTTTTAAATTTTTCTGAAAGCTTTCCATTGATGTATGCATGTAAAATTTTGCACCTAAACGGTATTTTTGCCAACTGGTATATTCAGAGGACACCCAGCTAATAGCGGTGTTGCATCTGATGGCAAGATAAAACAAATCAATATGTAAAAATACATACAACTTTGCATAAAAGGCATTCACATGTGTTTGCCAAACCATAAGTGCACATCATCACTGTGATTGACCAAAAGAGATAGAAAGAGAGAGAGATGTTTTCTGCCAGGCATGGGTAGGGAGATAAGGTTTGGCAGGCTGCCAACTAGAAAGTAGCTATTACAATCTCTTTTGTACAGTCATCTTCACACCATAAACACAGCATGTGTGTATGCGAGTGCTTGTGGAAAACTCTGATAACCTCTGCTAAACTTTTTATCAGTGTTACTTTCTCATCTGAGACTTCCTTCACATGTTTATTAATTCCATACTCTTTGAGTGACAACCGGCTGGCAAGATTCGTTGCAAGTCAAGATCATGGAGATGGGAGAACTTCACAGACACAAAAAATCCAAGACAAAGTGAAACCAAGTTCTATTTATAATTACTATATTGACTTAGAAAAGAAGAGACCTTGCAGACTGGTTGAAAGCAGTTAATGTCTCCCATGGCTGAGTGTCGCCTACAGGCCTGGCTGCTATATTTTAAAACGAAACGGTGCCTTACTCCTGTTCTGCGAGGCTTAAAAATAGTGTGCGCTCAACCAGACACCACACAGTTACCGTGCTGTTCCAAAACGAAGCTCCTGAATGGCCTCTAAGGGTATGACTGTCCTTGTCATGCATCCAAGAGAACAGTTACGTCCAACGCCTCGGTTAGTCCTTGGGTTAAACTCTTGCACGGCATTGTGGGAGGTTGCATGTTTAATCAGGTTTTCCGCAAAAAAAAAAAAAAAAAACAGACAAAGAAGCTCTTGAGTTATAACAAGGACACTGTAGGTGGAAAGAATTATTAGCTGTGTTAGTCAGTACCCTGCAAGAACAGAATTTCTCAGATACAGGAATATCAAGAGTTATTTTAGTAATATCAGTATAGTACAGATTCAGCACAGTAATTATAGAGTCATATATTCTGTTGTCATTGACTATAGCCTTTATATACCACAACTAGTACACTAATATTTTATATTTTAACAGAGTCTATACTGTATGTGTACAGGACTTAAGAAATGGATGGAATATAATCTCAGTTTCAGAAACTATACTTCTTAGTCACAAAAACAATTCTACAATTTTTTACCAAATGTATACACTACTAAGTTTGGGGTCAGTGGAACAAGGATGCATTAAATGAATCAAAAGTGACAGTAAAGACTTTTCAGTAAGGACTGTTTTGCAGTCAGCATATGTTTCCATCACCTTGTTTTTATGCACATTTTGAAGTATTGCATCAGAAATGAGTGATGGAAACACCAAATTTTGGGGGAAAAGTCATTTTTACGCTTGCTTGAGGTGTTTTTTGACTTGTGCAAAAAAGGGTTAATGCAAATAATGGGAGATGTAAATGCATTTGCCAAATAAATTCCTTCATGTGCATCAAAAGAGTCATGTGACTTTGCGCTATGGGACAGCACAAACTGACTAACCAGCAGACCAATCTTTTTGCACAGCATATGAAATGCTGTTATGGTCATTCTGAAATGCTTTAAAAAAAGTCTGCCATCAAAGTATTTCTGTATATTTGCCTCCCAGAATGTCTTTCACGACTGCGTTCCCAAACAGCAGGCACTCACCTCCGAAAGCAATGATCGCATTTGTTGTGTTTCGCCTTCCCGCTCTGAGGCACAAGTGATTTATTAGAAATTAAAATTATTATATGAAGTGGCTTCTCCTACTTTTCTTAGTGATATTTAGTGCCAGTTTATCAGGAAGTGATGATTTTGTTTTCTTTGACACATTGGATGGAAACGGTGCTTATTCACTCATGTTTTATGCGATATTCCAATTTTGCACACTTAAAGGAGAAGCTCAAATTTACAGATCATTTACTCACCCCCTTGTCATCCATGATGTTCATGTTTTTCTTTCTTCAGTCATGAAGAAATTATGTTTTTTTTGAGGAAAACATTTCAGGATTTCTCTCCATATAGTGGACTTCTATGGTGCCCCCGAGTTTGAACTTACAAAAAACAGTTTAAATGCAACTTCAAAGAGCTCTAAACAATCCCAGCCGAGGAAGAAGGGTCTTATCTAGCGAAACGATTGGTTATTTTCTAAAAAAAACTCAAATTCTCATCTTGTGTGAACTATATTCCGGTTCAAGACAGTTAGGGTATGTCGAAAAACTCCATTTTCTCCTCCAACTTCAAAATTGTCCTACACCACTGCAGAAGTAACGACCCAGTGTTTACAAAGTGAATGTGCAAAGAAGATCAAACGCCCTTTACAAAGGTTAAAACAGTGATGTAGGATGATTTGAAGTTGGAGAAGAAAATGAGAAGGAAGTTTTTCGATATACCCTAACTGTCTTGAACCAGAATACACAAAGTACATGTAGAGCTAGACAAGACGAGCATTTGAGGTTAAAAAGTATAGGAATTGTAATTTAATTTTTTTTTTTTAGAAAATAACCGATCAATTCGCTAGATAAGACCCTTCTTTAGAGCCCTTTTAAGCTGCATTTAAACTACATTCAAACTCGCGGGCACCATTGAAGTCTACTATATGGAGAGAAATCCTGAAATGTTTTTCTCAAAAAACATAATTTCTTTACGACTGAAGAATGAAAGACATGAACATCTTGGATGACAAGGGGGTGAGTACATTATCTGTAATTTTTGTTCTGGAAATGAACTTCTCCTGTAAGTTAAATTTGCAACTTTCAAAGAAAACCCAGTGACTAAAGATGAGTAACGGCACAATGTAAACCATTACAGACAAGTTTAAATCAGCGGATTCATTACATTCAGTACATAACTGAAAACCAAGCAAGTTCACACTTGCAAGGTACAGTGTTTCCCCTGCCATTATATTAGAGGGGCGGCCTGTTCTTTTATTAAACAAACGAAATAGCCTTATGTTATTTATCTTGTTTGCACAACCGCATGTCATTTCTGTCTCTAACGTTACGTTACTTGGTCACTACAATTTCTCCTCCGCTAAAACGCGGACTGGATTGCGGAGTCCATTCATAAAAACGGATTTACTCTTCAGCAGGGGATGCCACAGAATTCGTCAATTTTTGGATTATTAAATCAAAAGTAGGTCTCTCACTTAATTTGAATCGCGATATGGACTAGTGTTTGTGAATATTAAAACGCAAAAACATGGTTTAAATATCCTCCATGTTCCGCTTGGCTCTGTATGAATGAATGAATGAATGAATGAATGGTGGAGACGCGGCTTTGTTTACTACACAAATACTGAAGCACACGTGACGCTCGCGGTTATTTTCGGCCTCTGTGTCTCATTATATGACGACGTAAACGCATGAACTTAATCTTCAGAACTGCTGTGAGAGTCACTTCATGTAAATTTTACCGTTTCATTTGAGAAAATTAGCATCATATCATAGTGTGTACACACAAAAACTAACCGGCCACCTGTCAAAATAAAAGTCATGTTTATCATGTAACAGAAATGTATTAGCCTTGTATTACTTTTGTACAGTATAATGTAGGTGTTTAAATATTACTATTTCTAGCAAATTTAAATAAAACTATTAAATGCAGAAATTATAATAATAACAGAAAAAAACTCTGTTTGTTTGGCAACAAATAAAAGGGTTTAATTTTCATTTCATTAAAAATAAATAAATGTTTAATGCCTGTATTTGATTATCAGAAAAATTAAAACACAAGAACTTCTGAAGAAAAAAAAAAAAAAAAAAAAAAAAGATTGTAGGGCCCTATTGTTTAAAATGTTGAAATTTCGACTTATTTTTTCACTGAAATAAATGTTTTTATTACACAGAGAGTAAGGTAGTGGAAAAAAAGTACCGTACCGTATCGGTAGCGCCACTCAGTGGAAGTTTCACATCAAATATGTCACGAAACGTAAGTGGCGATACGTATTTTGCATCTTACGAAAAAGTTCCCACAGGTACGTTTTCATCATGAGATCAGGTTGCACAAAACTCTCACACTGGCCTGATTTGATATACAGGTTTTAGTTTAGTTCTCCACTAACTGTACCTGTAAAACTCTCCTGGAGCCACTGCCTAAATTAATGTTGGCATAAGTAATGACAAGAAAAATCTTCAGAGCTATACGGGATTGTTTCTGTTTGACATGATGATGGGTGGCAGTAAAGAGGCCATAAGTTTTCCTTCACTGCCCCAGCAGGCTTGACATTCACGAGTGGATGTGTTCTTCACGGATCAGAGGAATATCTCATACACCTGCATACACAAACCTGACAGTCTCACAACTACAGCTGTCTGAAAAACACAGGGCTTTCATCCAACCGTTTGCTGTGACACATGCTTGTGAACAAAGAGGAGCAGAACAAGAGCAACCACTGATATATGCAGATAAATCTACTTGCATTCAAGGGCAAGGCTTCATTGTTCACAAGAACTATGAAGACATTATAAAAAACACTAAAAGGGACCCATAATTTAAAAGAAAATGCAAGGATAGACAACACGCGCACAGATAAACGTGATGACGTGATGAAGTTGAAATCTCAAGGTCAAAGGTCGTTGTCTAAACAAAATAAGCATTCAACAATGAGTGTGTGTTAAACAGACTAACAATGAATGAATGTCTAAAAAATTACACAAACTATTGCATCATAAATCGTGCTGAAAGACTCAAAGCCATTAATTACTCTCAGATGCGTTGCACCGTTTTAAACAGGGTTGCGGTTTTGGGGTTCTGTTTGTTTGATTCGAGCTCAGCTTTCATGCGATGAGGACATTTTCCAAGTTTCTGTCTCCCTCTCACATATCTGAGTTTAATTAGCAAGAGCTTTACACTCCATCCATATCCATAACCTCATTCATACTGATGATTTAAACACTGGTTGAGTGTGTATACACACACACAGACACACACACACAACATGAAAACGCTCCATCTTTTTCACTCAAAAGAACACAAAACGCTTGGCTTCCACTTTTTATCCCAAGGCTGTCTTCCCACTAAACCTCATTATAACACCAGCATTTGAGCACAAACAGAGTGAAGGGCTTTTTCTAACTACTGACCATAAATGGACTGTAATTGTGCTGAGAAAGGCCACTGGGAGATTGCGCTCTCATTTTAGAAACAGTGTAGCAGTGGATGATGGAAACTCAGACACCTTATCATTAAATCTTTTGTCATGCTTCCCTTTTGTACGCAAAACATTTTCAAGGCAAGCTTTGATTACATCAAAACCATCTCAATTAGCAATCAAAAGCATCCACTTTAAAATCTCTGACGTGCATTTTGTCAGCACCTGGACTTTCACTGTTAACGTCACAGTGACAGCAGGAAACTTCAATATATCTATACTGTGAATATCTTTTTACTGTTCAGTCAGTAACACTCTCTCTTCACTTTGCTGATTCAAGCGAGCACAACTGCAGAAACAACAGGACAAGAGTGTCGACCCTGTCTATTTCTTTAGCTGTGGTTTTTACTCCTCATAGCACACACAGTCAAGTGGGGTCAGCTGTCAACACTATTCAGATCAGACCTTTGACCTTCACCTGCTCATCACACACACACACACGCACAACTCTGAAACTTTCGAACCACTTCACCCAACACATACACTACATAACACTAAGTTTAACACAGTCGAAAAGAAAACATTCCAGGATTTTTCTCCATATGGTGGACTACACTGGTGCCCAACAGGCTTAAGGTCCAAACTGCAGTTTCAATGCAGTTTAATTTTTTTTTTTTTTTTAGAAAATGGCTGATCGTTTTGCTAAGTAAGACCCTTATTCCCTGACTGGGATTGTGTAGAGCCCTTTGAAGCTTGAACTACTAACCCCAAACTGTTGAATGATGGTGTAAGTATATATGGCATAACAACATCATAGAGTCAGAGCTAACAGAGAAGGTCTTGATTATGAAAGGAAATTAGAGAGGGAATTGTTTATTATTTAAGGACAATGACAGTGATTAGGGGTGGGGAGGAAAAAAAAAACAAAAAAAAACAAAAAAAAAAAAATCGATCCACAAATGAATCGCGATTCAGTCTTCTAGCGATTCGCATCAATTCACAAATTTAAAAAAAAAACGATTTTCTAGTTAATGTAATATCAATAATTATAGCATAATGTTGTCAGAACAAAACAGCAACGGAGGAGGAAAAACAAATACATCCTGCCCCATTTTCATCAAGAGCAAGTGTTTGGAAAAATATTATATTAATTATTGATCTTTTGTTATTATGGGAAGCATTCAGAAAGTAGGGTGACCACCTGGCAATAGATCTGTTGCGGGACATAGATGTGATTTTGCAGGACATGTGTGAGATAGATACATTTTCTACTGTTATGCTATGTAAATACTGATTATATCCGTTGTCATATGCGCCAATTTATGTTTCTGAGCACGCACCTGCAAGCAAAAGAAAGCGCGTCTTTTTATTGAAGGTTAAAGTAACACTCCACTTTTTTTTTCCACTAAGACGGAAAATGAAAAGTTGCGATTTTATAGGCCAATATGGCTATGAACTATACTCTCATTCCGGCGTAATAATCAAGGAATTTTGCTGCCGTACCATGGGTGCAGCAGGTGCAATGATATTACGCAGCGCCTGAAAGTGACCGGCATTAAGTTTGTGTAGATGCAGAGAGTTGCAGCCGGCAGAATTGACGGCTGCGTAATATCATTGCGCAGGAATGGAAGCCCGTTTCCGACAATGAATAAACAATAAAAGAGGTGATTGCGACTTTTTCCTCTCAAAAATCTTACTTTTTTCTCGCAATTTCAAGTGTACATCTCGCAATTCTAACTTTTTTTTCTCAGAACTGAGTCATATAAACTTGCAATTTTGACTTTTTTTTCTCAGAACTGAGTCATATAAACTAGCAATTTTGACTTTTTTTCTTAGAACTGTGAGATACAGACACAAAATTGCGAGTTGTAAAGTCAAAATTGCAGGATATAAACAATTGCAAGTAATGAAGTCAGAATTGTAAGATATAAACTCACAATTCTGACTTTTTTCCTCGCAGTTGCGACTTTGTATCTCGCAATTCTGACTTTTTTTCTCAGAATTGTGAGATAAAAACTTGCAATTGCGAGTCCAGTTCTGAGGAGAAATAAAGACTGATATGTTCGCAAAATTGCGAGTTTATATCACGCAATTCTGACTCGCAATTGTGAGTTTATATCTCACAATTCTGACTTTCTTTCTCGCAAAGTCGCAATGACCTTTTTGTATTTTTTATTCAGTGGCGGAAACGGGCTTCCATAGATTCAGACACATCCCTAATGGGAAGTGTAAAATATTTTTGATTTATTAGTGAGTTAATAGTTAATAGGACACATTGATTTCTTGAGTCAGGACTACCCATACTATAGTCTGGTGCGTTTTTGTATTAAAATACTGGGGCGTCTGATGTCCAGTGTGCACAAAAAATAAAAATTGGATGAAAAACTGTGAATCATGATTACAAATTTTTAAATCGAATCATGACCCCAAGAATCGATTTGAATCGAATCGTGAGGTACTGAAAAAAAATCCCATTCCTAACAGTGATAATCTCTTTATTACAGCCTGGAGTGTGTGAATGCCGAACAAATGTCATGTAGTCACTTGATACCAAATAAAACAGGAGCGTAACTGTAGGATCAATTTATTGTGCACACAGAGACACATTCATACTCTAAAGATTTACCCGATATAAGCACAGTCACATGAACACAAACACACAGATGGATAACCAATAAAATCAATCAACCCTGCAAGGCATTTATACACACCCAGTATAGAATCACTTACAATGAGCAAAACACTTTTAAATATATGGATTTGCTTTTAAAATTGTCAAAATACTTTTAGTCCATAAAAAGAAGAACCACTGCAACAATATTGACTGAAGGGGTCTTAAATGTCAAATGTGCTTCATTCTTTTATCCTGAATTTATCATCACTGGATGTGTAGCTCAGCTTGATTTCCCACTGTGATGCCCATGAAGGATCGTGGATGTCAGCCACAAAAATACCTTCTTCAGCTTATTTTGGCCACAATAACTGGAACATAAACGTGATTTTGAGAATGAAACTGAGTAAAGGACACGTCCCAACAGGCCGTTTAAAACTGCAGGAGACTGCAAGAAACAAAGGGCAACAGTGAAGATATAAAAGGGAAAAAAAATGTATGGTCTTCCAGCCATCCTCTCTGACAATGATGTCCCAGAAGAGAGGAAAAAAAACAATCCAGCACAGATAAGACAAGATTCTTCTACTATCTGGTCCCTTCCAGCTTATACAACCCAAGTAGGGCTTATACTGTAAAAGCAGAGACAAGCTCTTAAAAACAAGTCTTTTACAACAAATCTGGACTCCAATAGAAATAACTGTATTTTGCACACAAAATTCACCAAACATTGAATTTTTTTTTTTTTTTTTAGCATTTTTGTGTATTTGAACCCTTTCCAACAATGACGGTATGATTTTGAGATCCATCTTTTCAACTGAGGGACTCATATGCACTATTGAAGAAGGTTCAAACACTCACTAATGCTTCAGAAGAAAACACAATGCATTAAGAGCCGGGGGTGAAAACTTTTGAATATAATGAAGATGTGAACATTTTTCTTATTTTTGCCCTTTTTTTCCATTTAGTACCGCCCTTCGGAAGCTAAAGAAGATAATTACATGTTTCCCAGAAGACAAAATAAGTTAAATTTACCCTGATCTTCAAATTCAAAATGTTTCAACCCCCCATAATGCATTGTGTTTCCTTCTGAAGCATCAGTGAGCATTTGAACCTTCTGTAACAGTTGCATACGAGTCCCTCAGTTGTCCTCAGTGTGAAAATCATACAGAGGAAAGGTTTCAAATTCACACAAATGCTGAAAACCCAAAGAATTTGTGGGACCTGAAGGATTTTTCTGAAGAACAACAGGCAGTTTAACTGTTCAGGACAAACAAAGGACTCATGAACAACTATCACTAAACAAAAAAAACACAGCTGTGGATCATTCAGGTAACAACACAGTATTAAGAATCAAGTGTATGTAAACTTTTGAAAGGGGTAATTTTTATAAATTCAAGTACTATTTTCTTTTGTGGACTATATGTAAACATTTTATGTGAAATATCTTATTTAGGTCAGTACTAAAAAAAAAAACCCTCTTATTTTGTTAAAATAATTAACATTTTGCAGATTCTGCAAGGTGTATGTAAGCTTTTGACTTCAACTGTATGCCTTATGCTTGTGTTTTGACAGTGCCGCAGAATCTGATCCTATCATGCTAGTATGGATTCAACAAACCTCAAAGAGACCAAAAAAAACATCATTAGTGCATGTAAAGAACTGAAGGAGGATAAATCCGTCTTAGTAAAAGTAGCATTTGCGTTCCTATTCAAGCAATGACACTACTCTTTGAAACCAAATATGGCGGCCACCATAAATATATTTGAAGCATTTATTAAAAGCACTATTCATTTCAGTTATCAAATGAAAAATACGACTTGAGGCAACATGCAAATAAAGGAGTTTCACATCTCCTGACTACATTGAAGCGCTGTTCAAACTGTTGCGAAAGAATAGCCCAAACTCTGACTCACAATGGCATTCAGAACACCCTTGGTCAGGATAAAGCTATAATTGTGGGTGCCTTTCAGAATTTTACAGTCAAATTGAATGGATTTGCATTGGTGATTTCATTCGGCAGACAGCAGAGTGCTCTTACGTTAGCTCTCTGGGGTCACTTCTCATTTTGAGTTCTTCTGTGTTTCCTTTTTTCTTGTGCTTCAAACTGGCTTGATTGAAAATGACATGACTGTGTAAAGTGATGAATACAGATGAGCAGATCAGAGAAAGGATATAACATGTATATCATGCTCTCATACCCTCCATCACAGACAGGCACAGATAAACTTGAAAGATTTTTTTCCTTTAAACAAGATGCAGTTCTCGCACTGATGATGAAATTCAAATTCAGTTCAGTTCATTCTAGATTATTATAATTTATGCACCAAACCAAGAACTGAACGCATTTCTAAGCATTGCACAATCAACACAAACTCATTATTACAGCATCTGTTTACTATATGCGTTAGTTACTACATACTTACATTTGTGTTATTTTGCAGCTTTAATGAGATAAACACTAACGTTCAAAAGTCTGGGGTCAGTAAGACTTTCTTCTGCTAAGACTGATCAATAGTGATTAAAGTTTTTTTCAGACTGTAAAAAAATCTATTTCAAATAAGTTCTTTTGAACTTTCCATTCTATAACTTTCAAATTCACAAAAATATTAAGTGGCACAACTGTTTTTAACACTGATATAATAATATAAAAACATGCTTTAACAAGCTATTTTAAATAGTAGGGCCCTATGAAATCCATTGTATTTTTTCCCAAATTATGTTTTTTTTCCCAAAATTCTGCTTTTTCCATTTTAATTTTTCTGCATTCTGTTTTCACTATTTGAATTTTTTTAGACTCTGTTTTAATGGTTAAATTACATTTTATTAATCAAAAAGCATGTCTCATTAATTAAAATAATGAAATTTACAATATTAAACAGCAATATATTAAAAGTCAAACAAAAATGACATTTTTAAGTCCCTCTAAAATGTTTTGTTTTTTTCTCAAATTCATTCTTTTTTAACCAAATGTTTACAATTTTTTTTTAACAATGTTTTCTATTAATTTTTCTGGATTCCATTTTAATGGTTTCAATAACTTGTAATAATCAAAAGCATCTGTGATTACTTGATTTTATACAAAAAATAAAAGTAAAATATATATATATATATATATATATATATATATATATATATATATATATATATATATATATATATATATGTTTATTTTTCAAAAAAAAACTGTTGTGTATTTACATTTTTCCCGCTAAATAATTTTTCTAGTAAATATTCCTTTAAAGATAATGTTTTAATAATAATTGTATTAGTAGTAGTAGTACTATCATTACATTAAGTGATATTTCTGTCATGGTTTCTTCAGGATATAACAGTTTTACTGTATTTTTGGTCAAATAAATGCAGTCTTGGTGAGCATGAGACTTTTGTAATATCTTTACTATTACCGTTACCATATATTACATTACATTTACATTCAAATATTATTAAACAATAATGCAAATAATTTGGTTATTTTGAGATTATGGTCCTTTGCTTGGCCAATTAACCAAAAGTGACTGTCAACAGGTTGTAAAATGTTTTGGTAAATTTCAAAATAAATGCATTTCAAATATTTAATCTGCCCTTGATCTGTAGATAACCGTTTCGGCCTGTGAAAAAATCCATAGAGGCCCACCACTGATATAACATACTGTATCTAAATAAAATACCAAACCCATAAGGGCTGAGCTGGCCTTTACATCTCTTACATCAAAGCACCAGAGACCAGTGGCACCTCTGAGATGCTTTCAACACTTTGACTGACAGCACCTTCTCTCTGGTGTGACAGACTCCTCGTGGGTACTTCATCTTCTGGGTTCATGATAGCAAGCTTTGCCTGAAAAGACTTTACCCGACCAACTGCACGCGATATGTTAACCTCAATGATTAAGTAGTGAAATAGTTTTGAAAGGCCAAAAAACCCAAATGCTCATTGCCCATTTTTCTGATTTATTAGTGTTTTGAAATACAGCAAATGGCAAAAATGATGACATACTGCTTTTTTTAATCAAACGCAAGAACGCAATACTGCAAATGCAGTGAATTAGTAGGCGTAAAAGGCAGAGCGTTCAGAATGGGTGGAAAAGAGCGAGAGAAAGGAGGGTGGAGACAGCTCGGGTGGGCGCAGCTGAGGTGGTTAAATGTGTTCCACATGTTCGTAAAAAAAAAAAAAAAAGTCAGAGGCTTTTCCAGCCAGTGGGCAGATGAATGGTTGGAAAGGGGGATGGAGAAAAAGGAGTAGCCCTACTCACTCAGCTCCCTCCCTGCCTGCCATCTCTCCCTCTCTTTCTCTTTCTCCTGCTCCACTTCCTCCCCTCTTGCTCCATTGCTGCCCTTTTCACCTCAGAGGTAACATACATCCTCACACACACACACACACACACACACACACACACACACTCTGAGAGCTCCAGTTACCCCAGCCAGTCTGCACAGGCAGCCTCTGTGTTTTAAGGAAGATTTCCAGGCAGGCTATGATTACGAAAGCCAATAGAGGCGCGGCTGCAAGACTGTATTTTTAGCTCTTGTGTGGGGTCGGGAGCCTTTTGTGTATTTAATAACAGAGCAATCACCTGGTTTCATTTGAGTGAAGTGTCCACATTCTGAATGTAAATCCTCACTCCAGCTGAAATTAATTTATGCAGGTGAATGGATGAAAAGCACTGGCCAAAAACAGACATATCTACTGGGGCAGATGAAGCAAAGCCCAGCAGGACAATTAAGTTCATTATGAGTCTTAGAAGCGTACAGCAGGGATTCTTCATCTTTTAATGAGAGGGAAAAGTACCACGAAGAAGCAAACAATCTGGGGAGTTGCTTCAGATACCCTAAAAATGTTTTGTTACCTTTAAATTATCCACACAATAACACAGAAAATTACACTTTTCATATTTGG
This sequence comes from Cirrhinus mrigala, assembly GCA_036247105.1. Classification (NCBI taxonomy): domain Eukaryota; kingdom Metazoa; phylum Chordata; class Actinopteri; order Cypriniformes; family Cyprinidae; genus Cirrhinus; species Cirrhinus mrigala. The sequence continues at coordinate 36,910,470 of CM070011.1, read as the reverse complement.
TATTCACTATCATGCCAGTATTATGTCTCAGTTGTAAGATCTGGGTCTGGATTCATGAAAATCTTCTTAAGAAGTTAAAAAAGTTCCAAAAAAAAAGTGCAATTCTTAAAAAAAATTCTTCTGAAGAAGAAAATAACAGGTTTTGGTGTTATCTGATTGTATGGTGATTCTTGTTGAAGACTCACTGATCAACTTTAGAGTACATCCCAAGTATTAATAATATGCATTATATGCAGCTATTGTTATGCTTAATATTTAAAAAAAAACAACAACAACAACAATAAATTACCATTCTTTTCAGGAATTCAAAGCTTCATCTTTAGAACAATCCTAAGAAAAAAAAAAGATAGGAACATTCTCAAATGTTTTTGTGAATAAAGATATTCTTAAATGTGTTCTTAAGTTAGAAAATAAGTAGCAATAATAAATAGCAGAACATTTTACAAGAATTACATACAATATAATTAGAAATTATAAAATGTGTAGGAAATGTGATTTATACATCATCTGAATCTGAATAAATAAGCTTTCCATTGATGTATGGTTTGTTGGGATAGGACAATATTTGGCCGAGATTGGCTATTGCAACAAAAAAAAAAAAAAAAATCAAATCAAAATACTGAGAAAATTGCCTTTAAATTGCCCAAATGAAGTTCTTAGTAATGCAATGAAAAATTAAGTTTTAATACATTTATGGTAGGAAATCTTCATGGAACATGATCTTTACTTAATATCCTAATGATTTTTGGCATCAATTATTTTGACCCATACAATGTATTTTTGCCTATTGCTACAAATATACCCATGCTACTTAAGACTGGTTTTGTGGTCCAGGGCCACAAACAGTTTGTGCCAAAATAAACTAAATTTTACCTTTACCTTATGTTATGAGTCTAAATTGAAACCAATAAGTCAAAAAAATGGTTTGAATCAGTCTGACAAATGACTGAATGAACTCAATGAATCATCATCTGACTCAGCTACTGAACATCTACTTTTTACTTTCAATATTTGTCTTAACATTAAGCTGTGTAATTAAAGGAGAAGTTCACTTCCAGAACAAAACTTTACAGATAATTTACTCATTCCCTTATCATCCAAGATGTCTAGATAAGACTAGATTCACCAAATAAGACCCTTCTTCCTCGGCTGGGATCGTGGGAACTTCTGCTTTAAGGTTCATGAAAATTAAAAAAGAAAAAAAAAAAAAAAAAGACTACAAACAGACACACATGATCATCTGACGGCAAAAAGTACCTTGAATGACCTCTGCTGTCTCTACTTGAGAGCTGTTTACAATCTTAACAACTGGTGTCATGAGGTGATCTAACCCTAATAAATATCCTGCTGGTTTACGATAGAACGGGAATGCAGAAACAGTGAAAAGTTCAAGTCTCCTTTACACTGTGCAATAAGGCATGTGTGTCGACCAGCCATAGTGGCGGCTTCATCTGTTGTCACTTCTGCCGTGGCACATTGCAGATGTCAACACCCTGCTGTGCTGTCTTCGGGGGAAGTAGTGTCAGAAAATTCTCCTTCACTGAGAAAAGTATCAGGACAAAATTCTTATAGAGAAGTACTATGTGCAATGATTGTAGGATCCACTGATTTGTCATAGTGGATGGAGAACCATGTGAACCATGACTCAAACATCTTTACAGCTCTACATTCTCAGACACTTGAGGGTCAAGGTTTACAGTTTCAGTAACTGAGCATCAAATCGTTTTTCTGCAAGAAAAAGCTTCAGTTTTTCAACTCGACTCTTTGAATTAGTTTTTAGCCTGTGGCTACAGCTACTCAAAATATTAATAAATCAAGTTGGAACAAGCCTACACTTTGAAAGTTTAACCAATAGAGACTGTTTACATTTAAAAAGAACAGTTCATCCAAATATGAAAATTTGCTGAAAATGTACTCACCCTCAGGCCATCCAAGATGTAGATGAGTTTGTATCTTCATATAAACAAACATGGAAAATTTAAAAATGTAACATTACATCACTTGCTCACTGACGGCTCCTCTGTAGTGAATGGGTGCCGTCAGAATGAGAGTCCAAACAGCTGATAAAAAAAACATCACAATAATCCATAAACTAATGCCACGTGAAGCAAAAACCTCTGTTACTCTAATAAACAAATCAAGACAATTTTAAAATACAAGGCCTTAATTCATAATATTGCTTTCTCCAGTGAAAAATGAACAAAAAATATGCACAGATCAAGCATCAACCATTTACAAAACAGTCCAAAATGGTGGATTTTGACATGAGAGGACAACAGGGCGTTATTATAGATTATCGATTATCGATATTTTGGCCAGAAGCAAAAGTTTAAATGCTTTAATGAGGAATTTCATTCTTAAAAACAAGCAGCTTTTCACGTCACAAGATGTTAATTGATATATTGGAGTGGTGTGGATTACTTGTGGATTATTGTGATGTTTTATCAGCTGTTTGGCACCCATTCACTGCAGAGGATCCATTGGTGAGCAAGTGAAGTAATTCTACATTTCTCCAAATCTGTTTTAAAACAAACTCAACTAGATCTTGGCCTCAGGATAAGGACATTCACTAAAAAAAAAAAAAAATAAATTAAAAAAAATAATAAAAAAGTTGTTTCAACAAAATAATTTGTTGCCCCGCTGACATAAAATCTTTAGTTTAGTGAACTGAAATATTCCAGTTGTCACTTAAATTAACATTAAGTAACTTAAGTAAGTTCACTGAACTAAAAATTTTAAGACAGCGGGGTGATAGATTATTAAGTTCAAACAACTTTTTTAAGTTTTTTTTTTTTTTTTTTTTTTTTTTACAGTGTTTTCATCATATTTTCATTTTTGGGTGAAGTATTTCTTTAAATAACAAAATGGGCATTTCTTCAATTAACATTTTACTCCATCAGATGCTAGTGTTTTGCAATATTATTAAATCTGACTGGTCAATCGCTGCATTCTTGGCGCCAATATTTCTGTATAATGAAAAAGTCAAATCTACATAGATCCATTTAGAAAGCCTCACATGGACAGCATGCTGATCCGTCTGCATTATCTGAACCCTGGAGTGGCATGGTGATGGAGAAGTCGTCTGAAATGAGATTAAATGACCTGGTCTTTATCTGTCTGACTCATTGTCAAATCGTCAATACACAGACAGATAACGTTTCTGTGTATTATATAGTTCATTGCTGATTGATTGTCTGAGAGCTGCATCAGCAATCAATGAAAACGGCTCCAACAGTTTAGCCATGCACACTGAATCAACAGTTTGCAATTGCCAGCCTCACTGGAAAACAATTTCATGAAACAAATAAGCATCAGATAACACTTATTTTATTGTAAAGTGTAATAATATTTTACTATATCAATGGTTTTGGTACTTGGTTCTCCAAACGTAGAAAAGCAAAAAGGCCCATGCACATATTCATCTATCAGTCATCTTTTAACTCAGTCATCAGTCATCTTTTAACCAACAGCTGCAGGTGACAAAATGTTACGTTAGAAATTTATGGTTATACATTGGTGTAACTGATAACGGGGCATAACTGTATTTCTCAGAGGGTGCACAGACTAGTTTAAGCCCCAGAAAATCTTCCTATACCAAATTAACACCATCATTTAGATCAATCTTCATGAGCACCCCCTTTACTTAATGTCAACTAACCAGGGGAAACAGATTTGATCTCATTACTGTCATGTAGCCTCTAGCTAAGAATACATGAGCTATGACGTCCAAAATTAGATTTCCACATCCATTCTAATGCGAGTCCCACATAGGGTGAGAGAATGAGTCATAGCTGTCTCTATTGTTTTAAGCGAGCTTGCAGGGCTCTGAAAGAAACGGAAATGATTTAATTTTTGTTTTTGCAGTAGACTAAACAAATACCTAGGACACAGATTCAGAGTATTTTCAATAATCAGAGTATTTTTAATAGCCATGCAGAACTGAACAGCTTTTTCTTATTTAATTCAGTACACAGATAATGCCACCATATGCTGCTCTAAACAGAAACTGCACAGATAACAACAATAAAAACTTTTTAGTTTAACTTTCATCTTGCATAGCTTCCTCTAGGGAATGCAAAAGAAATACAAATCATTTTAAATGAATGAGACTTAAAAGACTGTAGCCAAATCCACAAACTGCTCATGGTTATAATTAAAGTTTATGGCCTGTATTCACAGAGCTTTATGAACAGTTACAGATCTGAGGTCAAGCTTTCTCTATCTTTCTGTGCATATGAAGGGAAACAGCAAAGATCCCTAACACTATTATTAGCACCTAATTCTTATAAGCAGCTTAATAGTTATATTAATATTAAGAAAATTTGAATTATGAGAATTATACTTCTGAATTCTGGCTCTGGCTCTTCCCTGATTTTAATAATTTACTGTATATAATTAGATTATTCATGGACATTCACCAACACTGACAGCAGCACAGCGCTGTTCAATTCAAAACAAAAATGACCTAGAAATCAAAACCGCTTATCCATATCAACACTATGCGTATAATGCTGCAAAATCTGGCGGAGATGTGATGAGGACGGGATGATTTAGGACAACTGATTGGTGAAACCAAAAGGAAAAAGTAGGGGGTCGACTGATATGTGCTTCTCAGGGCCGATTCCGATACCGATTATTAAGTAGAGCGATAAGCGATATTTGAAACCGATACATGTCTGGTGTAAAAATGAAAATTAATGTCAAAATTAAGAACAAGGGCTCTGGCAAAAACTTTTAACTTTTATGCTTTTAAATTATTTTAATCTGCAAATTGGTTTTGAAAATGACAGATACCGATAACCATAAAAATGCTTAATATCAGTGCTGATATTAGGCCAGACCGATAATCGGTCAACCCTTAATAACCCTCATCATGACTTCATATCCATTTTTTTTTGTTCTGTTTGTGTTGCCTTTTTATGCTTTTAAATTATTTTATCTGCAAATCGGTTTTGAAAATGGCCAATACCGAAAACCATAAAAATGCTTAATACCAGTGCCGATAATCAGCCAGGCAGATAATCGGTCGACCCCTAATAATCATTATTTCATAATCATTTTTTTTTGTTCTGTTTGTGTCGCTTTTTTATGCTTTTAAATTATTTTATCAGCAAATTGGTAATTTAATTCAGTACACAGATAATGCCACCATATGCTGCTCTAAACAGAAACTGCACAGATAACAACAATAAAAACTTTTTAGTTTAACTTTCATCTTGCATAGCTTCCTCTAGGGAATGCAAAAGAAATACAAATCATTTTAAATGAATGAGACTTAAAAGACTGTAGCCAAATCCACAAACTGCTCATGGTTATAATTAAAGTTTATGGCCTGTATTCACAGAGCTTTATGAACAGTTACAGATCTGAGGTCAAGCTTTCTCTATCTTTCTGTGCATATGAAGGGAAACAGCAAAGATCCCTAACACTATTATTAGCACCTAATTCTTATAAGCAGCTTAATAGTTATATTAATATTAAGAAAATTTGAATTATGAGAATTATACTTCTGAATTCTGGCTCTGGCTCTTCCCTGATTTTAATAATTTACTGTATATAATTAGATTATTCATGGACATTCACCAACACTGACAGCAGCACAGCGCTGTTCAATTCAAAACAAAAATGACCTAGAAATCAAAACCGCTTATCCATATCAACACTATGCGTATAATGCTGCAAAATCTGGCGGAGATGTGATGAGGACGGGATGATTTAGGACAACTGATTGGTGAAACCAAAAGGAAAAAGTAGGGGGTCGACTGATATGTGCTTCTCAGGGCCGATTCCGATACCGATTATTAAGTAGAGCGATAAGCGATATTTGAAACCGATACATGTCTGGTGTAAAAATGAAAATTAATGTCAAAATTAAGAACAAGGGCTCTGGCAAAAACTTTTAACTTTTATGCTTTTAAATTATTTTAATCTGCAAATTGGTTTTGAAAATGACAGATACCGATAACCATAAAAATGCTTAATATCAGTGCTGATATTAGGCCAGACCGATAATCGGTCAACCCTTAATAACCCTCATCATGACTTCATATCCATTTTTTTTTGTTCTGTTTGTGTTGCCTTTTTATGCTTTTAAATTATTTTATCTGCAAATCGTTTTTGAAAATGACCAATACCGAAAACCATAAGAATGCTTAATATCGGTGCCAATAATCAGCCAGGCAGATAATCGGTCAACCCCTAATAATCATTATTTCATAATCATTTTTTTTTGTTCTGTTTGTGTCGCTTTTTTATGCTTTTAAATTATTTTATCAGCAAATTGGTTCTGAAAATGACAGACACCAATAACCATAAAAATGCTTAATATCAGTGCTGATATCAGGCCAGACCGATAATCGTTCAACCCTTAATAATCATGATTTTTTTTATTCTTTTTTTTTGTTCTGTTTGTGTCGCTTTTTTATGCTTTTAAATTATTTTATCTGCAAATCGTTTTTGAAAATGACCAATACTGATAACCATAAAAATGCTTAATATGGGCGCCGATAATCAGCCAGGCAGATTATCGGTCGACCCCTAATAATTATAATTTCATATTCATTTTTTTTTTTTTGTTCCGTTTGTGTTGCTTTTTTATGCTTTTAAATTATTTTATAGGCAAATCGGTTTTGAAATGACCAATACCGATAACCATAAGAATGCTTAATATCGGCGCCAATAATCAGCCAGGCAGACCTCTAATAATCATGATTTCATATTAATTTTTGTTCTGTTTATGTTGCTTCCTTATGCTTTTAAATTATTTTATTGGCAATTCAGTTTTGAAAATGACGATACCGATAACCATAAAAATACTTAAAAATATCGGCGCCAACAATCGGTTGACCCCTAGGAAAAAGCCAACAATTTCTAATGTGAAAAAAACATTCTGTCAACATTTACTCACACAAATATTTTTTATATTTTAAAGAATGTCAGCTTGACCCAAAACAAGAAAGACTATCATTGTATGGACAAAAATAAATAAATTAATTTTATATATATATATATATTATATATATATATATATATATATATATATGACTGTGGGCTACTTTTTCATCATTCTCTGTCCTGATGGATTCATTATTGACATTTTATGCAATAAATTATGTGCAATTCATCAGCCAAATATTTTTCTCTTCCTGACAGTTTGCTAAATAAAAGCAGTGCGTGTTATCAGACACGTGAATTAATCAAATTCCTCCTCTCATTCACATTTCTAAACTCTGCATCAGAACATTAAAACACTGAATTCACAAAAAGAGTTAGTATATTTTTATGTGCACATACTTGTACTTGTTGCAAGTGCTTTTCAGAAAATCTAACAGAACAGCATAAAAAAAAAAAATTACACGCCCATTAACAAAAAAGCACAGCAGGGAGTGAGCATAAATATAAAAGGAGATGAGCACTTTATTAACGGCCTTAAATTTAAAGCCCATTATGTGACCATAATGTTTAGAAATACTACAGACCACAGGACATCTGCACACAGACCACTGTTAATCCAATCTGCCCCTCTTAAGGGAACAAGGGAAAGAGGTCAGACACAAATTAAAAGGGGGGACACTACCTGACAGCTCACACTGATATGCTTTCTTTTCATTGGTTAAAAAGTGAAACGTTTCAAAGGTGAAATAGTACCTTATTTTAAGATAAATGAACATGCAAATCACTACAAAGCTCAAATACCTAACATCAAACTCACAATGGTAGAATCCTACTTATGAAAATCTATCAGCACTGAATGAAAGACCCTAATGCTGCTACTTCATAATTCATCTTTTGACTAGCTGCTAAAAGCAGTTCAGGTCATAATTATAAAGCGATTGACTCTAAAAGTTCATTTCCTTTCCACACTTATGTGATGCTTCTTAAGAGCACTCAAGCAGTTCATTATCTATAAAAATGAGGGACTGAACTTGATCCCTTTGCTTGTTTACCTAGCAAATTTTCAGAAATTAAATCTCAGAAAAACTGATAATATGAACATGTCTTAGAATTGGTTTGTTTCAGAAACATCTAAAATGATATGTGACCCTGGACCACAAAACCAGTCATATGGGTCAATTATTTTAAATTGAGATTTATACGTAATCTGAAAGCGGAATAAATAAGCTTTCCAGGATATGACAATATTTGGCTGAGATACAACTATTTGAAAATCTGCAGTCTGAGGAAAAAAAAAAAAAAAAAAAATCAAAATACTGAGAAAAATCACCTTTAAAGTTATCCAAATGAAGTTCTTAGCAATGCATATTACTAATCAAAAATGAAGTTCTGATATATTTACGGTAAGAAATTTACTAAAGATGTTCATGGAACATGATCTTTACTTAATATCCTCAGGATTTTTGGCATAAAAGAAAAATTGATAATTTTGAGGTCCAGGGTCACATATATGGAAAGATCACAAGGACTACGTCACAAGTCTCCTCACCCCCCCACACTACTGTCCTCGGCACAATGCAGAGATGTAGTGAGGCCATATGGGAAAACCAACAGAGATCAACCTTGTTGAGTTCTGTGTAAATGCCTGACAACACCCAGATCCCCCATCACTTCTCACATTCAGGAGAAAGTCATCACAAGGCCTTTGTTGCCTTGAAGGTCTATCAACTGCTCTCTAGTGAGCAGTCAGTGAACAAGTGTGGCTGTAGGTACTGACATTAGCTTTGATGCTCCACCTGAGTGCTGTTTTAAATACAGATGGCATTGAGGTTTTGGAGGTCTGAGGCTGGACACAGATCTACCTTCTCAATGGCTGCCAGAGGAAACTGAAAAACCAGTCTGTTTCCTATTATTTGCATAGGGAATTTAGCATGTAAAGGTCTAGATTAGAACAACCTCTATTTCCAAAACAGTAGGCTATATAAACATACAGCAATGGGTTGGTCTCTTAATCCACAGATCATCCATCTGCTCAGTGCTCATACTCCAAAACAAGTACACAAATTTAATAGTCTTTATAAACAAGTTTAAAAAGTAAGTTTACCAGTTTTCAACTGGCTTTGTATTGTTACACTGTTGGTATAAGTAATTAATAAATGTGAACTATTTTTCTGTTATCTGTACCAAGATGTCCTCAGTTATTTGTAAAACATGGCATCTGGATATACAGTAGTCTGATCGAGCCCAAGTGTTTTTTTTTTTCCATCACATCCCTTTTTTCCTCAGTTTTCTGTATTTCTGTATTCTGATTTAAAAATCTAAAAGTAATCTAAATAAGTAAATAAGTAATCTAAGTAAGTAATGCAAATGAGTAAGGAAATTATTCCCTGAATCCTACAGGTGCCTAGATATCTCCAAAATCAAATGTAAGTGGGTATTAGACATGAAATACTTCTGGGACGTCAGCATATCCTGAAATCCATGCTAGATAATCTACAATTTTAAACTATATATTTAGCTAAATCCTTTATAATTATTATGCATGAGGCTTTATGACCTGATTTTAATTATGAGACTATAGAGTGCTGCAGCCGTGATGTCAAAACCCAAAAGACTCATTTGGATTCCCTTGAGATTTTCCTATGGGCTTTTATAATGGAATTTTTCAGTTAATGAGTAAAATAAGGCCTATGGTAAACAAAACTTGAGGATACTTGGCCATTTGGACATAAAAATAGATATACTGCAACTGCTTCAACATTTACATGTATAGGTGCATGTACAGTGGTGGCCAAAAGTATTAGAACAGTAGTATTTCCACCAGCTAAAAATAGTTTTAAGTTTGTTATTTTTATCTATTGCTGTAGTGTGTCACTAAGAAATATCAGTTTACATTTCCAAACTTTAATTTTGCTTTTCATTGTAATAATCCACTGAGATTTTTGCTTGCACAAGAAGTCTGACAACAGCCAGTGCTCTACACAGACATCTGATCTCATCATCATCCAGTCTGTCTGGAATGACATGAAGAAACAGAACAAAATGAGACATACTTAATCCAGTAGAACTGTGGCAATGTCTCCAAGATGCTTCAAAAAACCTACCTGCAAAAGCTACTTTAAACGCAAAGGATGGTCACACCTAATGTTGATTTAATTTATTTAATAGATGTTAACTGATAAAAAAAATCTATTTTTGACAGCATCCTCATTTTACAGCATTTTTACTACAGTACTGTAGCTTTGCAGGTAGGTTTCTTGAAGCATCTTGGAGATGTTGCCACAGCTCTTCTGGATTTAGTCTGTCTCAGTTTGTTGTTTCTTCATGTCATTCCATATAGACTGCATAATGATGAGATCAGATCTCTGTGTGGAGCACTGGCTGTTGTCAGACTTCTTATGCAAACAAAAATCTCACTGGATTATTACAATTAATAGCAAAATGAATGTTTGGAAATGTAAACTGATATTTCCTACTGACAAACTACAGCAAATAACTGACTTTAAACCATTTTTAGCTGGTGCAAATACTAGTGTTCTAATATTTTTGACCACCACTGTAAATTACACTGTAGATGAGAAAATGTTTCAAATATTGTCAATTTATATTTACAGCAGATCTCATTTTACTCATAAAGAGAAAAACAACATTACAAAAACATATGGGAAAATCTCAACGGAACCCATGGCGAATTTACTTACATATTAAAAATTTGTAATTTTAAACTATCGTTTGTCATACTATTTGAAATGAACTAGCTGGAACAAAAAGAAAGCTTGGAAAAACATCACAGCCCAAACTACAAGATGCTTTTTCTGCAAAACACACCAAAAACAAGTGGATTTTTGTCTGCAAGATGATCAAATCTGAAAGAGAATAACTAAAACACAAGTGATCCAAAGAAAACTGAGCCCAATGTTGATTCTTCAAACAACTGTTAGAGTAAATCAAAGCCTGTCACAATCTGCTCTATCACACTCAATGCTTGATGAATGCATCAACCTTAAAGCAACTTCCTGGCCATCAATACACTTACAAAGATCACTTCATAGTGATCTTTAGTAATGACTTTAGCCTTTCATAGTAGGAGAAAGCTTTTGAAGCAAAGATCAATGCACTCATGCATTGAAGCCTTGTGCATTTAAGCAATGTCTACAAAATCATATGCATACAGCATCTTTCTGTTATGTGAACTAAGTGAATACCAAAACATATTACATTTAAAAATCAGTGCAATGAATGAATATCTATACAAGCATGCTGTCTCTAACTTACTCTAAGAGTATTTTATAGCACAAGTATTTTAAGAAAACCAGGCTCATTTCAAATGTGAAGTCTCAACAGAATTGAGCAATATCATTTAAGCATTTTAAGACTCCCCAAAAAATGCACACTTAAAATGCACATCAACTGTCTAAATGTTTACATGAAGAAATTAGAGAAATAGCTCAAGGCGTTTAGTCAAACCGCAGGCCTTGTGGCCATTTAACTGTCATAAAACTTATTCCAGTGAACAGCTTGCAATCACCTCCTAGCGTTTCACGAAATAGCCTGTGAATGAAATCGCCGCAAACTTACGTAAAAACGAAGAATAAAGTAGTGGATCCCACCAGAAGAGTGGCGGCAGTGGACACCGGGATGTATTTGGTGGGTTTAAATCTTTTTCCAACGCTGTTGGGCATTCTGTAAATCCCACATTCCTCGTTTATTTGATCCCTGTCGTTAGATGCACGCAAACCCGAACACAAATCCTGCACCGTTCAGCGCGAGCCGGCTAAACGCTTATTCGCTCCGTCACATACACCGTTAAATCGTGATCCTTGAATACGCGATCGGGAATACGAGCCTGAAAATCCCACCCAACTCAATTCAGCCCACTGCTGAGGTCACTGCAATGCTTGAAAGGTGGAGCCTCCGCTACGCAAATAGAGGAGGCGACACACGCTCACTCCATCAGAGGGGCCTTGTCGTGTCTTGAGGTTTTTGCAAGCGGCGTAGAGAGAATTGGGCTTTTGCTAGGATGGAGAAATCACACACGGGGAGGAGTTGACTCACACGCACACACACATATCTTCTTACTCAAAGGGAAATCATGAATGAAGCCTATGAAACATACGAAGACCTTTAAAATCATTTTAATCAAAAACCAGAACGCGTTCATTGAGATGTGGAAGTGTGAGTTTGGAGAGCGCTGTCCACTGCAAAACCAAACTTTCGATGTGTTTGTGGGCTTGTGACGTGATGCGGGTATCGTGTGACATCTGGTGGTAGATTTGATGAATTACCCCGTTTACCACATGCAGATTACCGTGATTTCGTACAAATATTTTTGCATGGATGGTGTAAATAGTCACGTGACCAGAATGTTGCCCTTCTTTATTTTTTTTTTAATCTAACCTAATTTAACCTAATTTGTTGTTCATTCGACGATTTAACTTCATATTAAGATTTTATTTACTCATTGTTCTACCTATAAATTTACAAAACAACGACGTTCTTTTATTATCTGAATCGATCATATAATCTGTATCAGAAAAAACTGAGACAGTCAGTCTATAAGTTATTAACTGATAAATTTTGGGGGGATTACATTGAAGAAAGTTTTATACCATTGTTTGAAGCAACTGCATGCCAATTTTATATATAGTTTAAAGGTTATATATAGGTTTAAATTGGTCAAAAGTGATGATAAAGACATTTATAATGTTACAAGAGATTTCTATTTCAGATAAATCCTTTTCTTCTAAACTTTTTGTTCATCTAATAAACCTGAAAAAAATCCACTGAACTCTTTTCAACATAATAATATTGATAATAATAATCAACTTAGTAATAGTAATAATAGTAATCAATGTTTTGTAGCAGCAAAACTGAATATAAGAATGATTTCTGAAGGATCATGTGACTGGAGTAATGATGCTAAAAATTCAGCTTTGAAATCACAGGAATAAATTACATTTTAAAATATATTCAAATATATATTTCAGTTATTTCAAAATATTTCAAAATGTTACTTGACTTTTTTTGTACTTTGTACTTTGGATCAAATAAATGCAGGCTTGGTGAGCAGAAGAGACTTTTATCAAAAAAAAAAAAAAGCAGCAGAAATCTTTTGACTGGCAGTGTACATCACTACATTACTTAACAGATGATTAGTTTATAGATTTAGAAATAAATGTATAAAAATGTAACGACAATACAAGTTATATAGGATTTATATATCTCCTTGTATTCACTGGTTGACCGCCGGTCAAAAGCGATTGAAGAACTCTTTTTATTTTTAAAGACTTTTATTTTGAAACTACGCCAGCGCGTGTACACCGGATATCCACGAAGATAGACGTGATGCCTTGAGCTGGAGCTGTTAAACATCTGTTGAAAGATTCAGTGAAGAGGTGACATTTTTATCATTTGGTTTTTAATAAACGTTACTTTTATTCTGTGCTGTTAAGATGAACAGTGTAATTTGTTATTTAAACGCAAGAAAGCTAACTTTTTCTTTAGTTTCAACCTCATTGTGGTTCTCTGGCACATTGTCACTAACAGTCAACAAAATTGTGTCGGTTTTATTTATGTCTGTCTTTTACTAAAATCATTTGCAGGTCATCAAAACTGCTGTTGTTTGTCGTGTTGTCTTTAATACAGATGCTGAGCTCACTGAAACGGGCAGCATTAGCTAGGTCGCTAATGCTGTAGACAACGAGTCAGTCAGAGAGTATCTTATAGTTAGACAGCAGAACATGTAACGAGCCTAAAATCAAATAGAGGAAAACTCAGATTAAACGTGTTGTGTAGACAAAATATGTTCATAGTGTTGTCAACCTTCTCACTGCTTGTGGATCCCTGACACATTAGCCTGTCAGTGAGGCCCTCTACAGATAGTCAGTCTGTCAATTAAAATAGTAACAACTCAAAATACTTAGCCAGAAAGAACTACGACTAAGCATAAACCAAAACTATAATATCTCTTAAACCACCATTTAATTCTGATTTACCCACAATACAGACAAATTATTAAATATGTCTTTTCAGGAGGTATTTCCATTGGCCATTTTTCTCGAGGCAAGTCTGTTACTACCTGGGCAGGTGAAATGGCGTGTGCAAAAGTGCCTTTAGATGAACTGCATGTGACTGAGCCCTTTGGACCACAAGGCAAAGAACGCTCCCTACCAGCACTGGTGAGTGAATATTTTTACTTTATGTCTTTTTCCTTCATAATTTACTAGAGTAGACCTGAACCAGCACTATAGTCTATTACTTCTATGAGCTATGTGAAGGATGATGCTACCTTAATGTCTCCCATCAGCACCCTGACCGTAAAGAAGAGAGATGTTTCCTAACCTATAAACCCTCACCTGAGGATGGCACACCTGCGCTGGTGGAGGAGTTTCTGGAGAATGCTCAGTTCATCTCAGAGGATCTGGAGTGGCTGCTGGCTTTGCCTCATGACAAGTTCTGGTGTCAGGTTTGACTCTCTAAAATACAAAAGTTGTTGATGAGTAAAATTAAGTTATACTTCTCTTGACAAAGAAAATTCTGTTAGCAATGAAGATACAGTACAACAAAATAATGTTGCTTGGACCCTTACATTATATAATATGTCATGCAGCCAGGCAGTTATCATCTTGTTTCTTTTTTTTTTTTTTTTTTGCGTTTCTCCATTTAGGTGGTATTTGATGAGTCATTACAGAGGTGTTTGGACTCTTATTTGAGACACGCTCCACGTGGTTTGGACCCGTCTGGTCTCTCATGCACTCCAGCTGTGGCCGACATGCAGAGGAACATTCACCGCTCTGTGTTCATGGTCTTCCTCAGAATGGCTACGCACAAAGAGTCTAAGGTAAACATAAACTCCTGAACTAACTTGTTATTACATAAATTATATTGTATAACTATATTATGTGTTTAAAGGAGAAGTTCCAAGTTTGAACTTCCAAAATGCAGTTTAAATGCAGCTTTAAAAGCTCTAAATGATCCCAGCTGAGGAAGAAGGGTCTTATCTAGCAAAACGGTTGATCATTTTCAAAAACAAATTGACAATTTATATACTTCTTTTGTTTTTCAACACACCTTAACTGTATTGATCTGGATTACACAGACTGGATTACACTGCAATGCACATTGCAGAGACGAGACAAGACTAGCATTAAAAAGTATATTTAAAAAGTATATAAATTGTCTGTTTGTTAAAATAACCGATCATTTCACTAGATAAGACTCTTCTTATTCAAAGCTGAATTTTCAGCAGCCATTACGCCAGTCTTCAGTGTCAAATGATGATTCAGAAATCATTCTAATATGCTACTTAGTGCTTAAGTAACATTTACTGTTAGCATTGTTGAAAACAGTTGTTCTGTTTAATATTTTTGTGGAAACTGAGATTTTTTTAGGATTTTTTGAATCAATAAAACATTCCAAAAAAAAAAAAAAAAACAGTCTTTATTTCAAATATAAGTCTTCTGTAACATTATAAAAATCTTCACTGTCACTTTTGATCAATTTAACACATCCTTGCAGAAAAAAAGCATTAATTCTTTATGAAAGAAAGTGACTGACCCCAAACTTTTGATCAGTAGTCTAAATGTTATGCTGGTGGTTTTGTATTGAATTACATTAAATTAATATGATCACAATATATTTGGCTTTCAGTGGGATTCAAAACTGATTTTCTTTTCCACAGGAGAACTTCATTACCCCTGCAGTGTTTGCAGAGATTATTTACAACAACTACCTATTTGACATTCCCAAAATTCTGGATCTGTGCGTGCTCTTTGGGAAAGGAAATTCCCAACTGCTACATAAAATGATCGGTATACAAAATCTTATAGTATTATAGTACATATATATAATTTGAAAAAATACATGAATACCTTATGAACTCGCCTGATTCTTTAATCACTCATACTGGTTTCAGTGTTTCCATATTTAACTAAAATGTCATACTTTTCTCTTCTTCCAGAGAACATTTTTACTCAACAGCCCAGTTATTATGGAGACCTAAATGAGACTATACCTTCTATCATCCAGGTAGTTACATGTCACTATGAGACATTTCTAAATGCTTCGATTTGTCAAATTCCACTGAACTTTCCAAATTCTCTGTGTTTCTAGGTGTTTGATACAATATTACATAAGTGTGGAATTCAGTCAGAGGACCCAGGAACCAGTCAACCCCTTAAACTGAATGCAAACAAATGCCTAACTGCCATGACCATGCCAGAGGAGGTAACCATAACAAATCTTTCTTAACCATTTTTGCAAATACAGAGACACATACTGACTTTTAATTCACAAATGAATTATGTGACCCTGGACCACAAAAACAGTCATAAGGGTCAATTTTTCGAAATTGAGATTTATACATCATATGGAAGCTGAACAAATAAGCTTTCCATTAATGTATGGTTTGTAAGGATAGGACAATATTTGGTCGAGATACAACTATCTGAATATCTGGAATTTGAGGGTGCAAAAAAATCAAGATATTGAGAAAATTGCCTTTAAAGCTGTCCAAATGAAGTTTTTAAAAATGCATATTGCTAATCAAAAATTAAGTTTTGATAAATTTACAGTAGGAATTTTACAAAATATGTTCATGGATCATCCTAATGATTTTTGGCATAAAAGAAAAATTAATCATTTTGATCCATACAATGTATTTTTTGGCTATTGCTACAAATATACCCCTGCGACTTAAGACTGGTTTTGTGGTCCAGGGTCACATATATGTATTATATCTCGTAGGAGCTTGCAGACTTGGTTTTGTACTTGTGTGATTCTTGCACTACTATCCACTCTTTCCTGGACATCTTCCCTGAGGCTTGTTATACCTTTAAAGAACACAACTTTCTTAACAGGTGACAGATACGTTCAGTGTTCTCAAGGGCAGAATTTCATACCTGATATTACTGATACAAAAAATAATGACTGAAGCATCTCTCAATGTAGATTATCGTCATTCTATGAGATGGCAGTTCCAGACCTGGAGAAAGCAGTGAAGAAGAGAAATTTTGATAAAAGGTTGGAATGGCAACCCTGATTTATGTGTTCTTTTACAAACTGTTTCATGAATTTAATTTTTTACAGTTTGGTTAAACTAGAAGCAATCTGTCTCAGTTTACAGGAGGACATGTGGAGACGAATATCTCATTCAAGAAAGAAAATGGTAGAGATTGCTCACCTGCTGCTCCAACACACGTGTTTACAACCCATACTGGAGGGGTGAGGAAAAAAGACATGCTTTTAAACCACATTATTTAAGCAAAGAGGATTCAATACCAAATATCCTTGATGTTTCATTCATTTTCACAGCACTGAAAACATGGTATCCTATGTAGAAGATCTTCTACAGAACTTCACAGCTTTCCTTCAAGAGAAAAGGTAAATTATGCAGAACATTTCTCAGCAAGGTCATGGCTGTAATGTAATCTATCACAGCCAGCGACTAAACTGCATTCTCATTGCACTGTTTCTCTCTTTATCTCCCAGATTCCTGGCAGATTATGATGAACAGTTCCCTGTAGCGGATGATATTAGTCTCCTTCAGCAGGCCTTCCCTCATTTGTATCCTTTACGTGATTTTGAAAGGACTAAAGGGGAAGCATTCTGCAATCTTTCAGGACTTTACTAAAGATGACCTTAGTGATTCCAGGAAAAAAACTGTCTTAATTTCTAATTGTTTTCCTACATACTTCATAATTAGTGGTGCACTGATACTGGTGCTCATTTCCTCAAAAAACAATATCCGATACCTACCATGGATGTACAAAGTTCATTTCATTAAACTGCCATGCCATGGAACACTGTCAGCAGAACGTAAAATTTCAGTGGATTTATTGCAGCATTAACACTGTACAAATAGAGAGCCACAAAGCACATTCTGTCTGCCTTGCCTTTAAGATCTTGCTTCTTTACAGAGAAAAATGCCTCTTTTCTAAAATTTAAGCTCATTTCTATGATTTTCTGCTATTCTCCTTGATCCGTCCACTCAGAGATGACACCAGGACGTCTTACCTGTTGCAGGGTGTAGACTCTGCTTGGGAGTTTGTGGGGAAAAAGAGAAGCTTCCCCTCATCAGCCAATCACAGCGCAGGAGCCATGAGCAAGACTGGCAGAGATTTAGCACCTACCCAGAAGGAGGGAGCAGGAGTGTTGGGAGACAGAGAAGAGTTGAGAGGAGCGGAAGCTATGACTGATATTCCCCGTAAGGGTGACAACGTAAGTTCATCAGCTGCTAAAAAATAAAAAATATCTACAGCAGTGTTAAAAATACAGTTGAAGTCAAAAGTTGAGCAGAATCTGCAAAATGTGAATTATTTTATATAATATAAAATACAAAATGCAATGTCATTTTTTATTTAGTACTGACCTGAATAAGATATTTCACATAAAAGATGTTTACATAGAGTCCACAAGAGAAAATAATAGCTGAATTTATAAAAATGACCCCCGTTCAAAAGTTTACATACACTTGATTCTTAATAAAATTCGTGAAAGGTGTATGTGAGTCCCTTGTTTGTCTTGAACAGTTAAACTCTTTTTAACAGTTAAAAAGACTAAATTCATCTATTTTCCCTTGTTCTTATTCAGGTCAGTACTAAATAAAAAAACAACAAGCATTTTGTATGATCCTTATTTTAGTAAAATAATTAACATTTTGCAGATTCTGCAAGGTGTATGTAAACTTTTGACTTCAGCTGTACGTTTTTAAAATCACCTTCTTTTTTGGGCCTATAGGGGGCAGTGTGCACAGTGAGCTCTGGAGAACTGGAATCTCTGCTGTCCCATATCCGAGACCTGCTTCCGGACCTGGGAGAGGGATTCATACTGGCATGTTTGGAGGAGTACGGCTACAGTTCTGAACTTGTCATTAACAACGTCCTGGAAGATAATCTTTCTCCTTCTCTTGACAAACTGGACAGGACAATGGCCAGGTGATGTGTCTTGTATACTAGAATTTATGGTTTATTTCAGATCCACTTAACTGTTGCTTACTGTCTCTGTAATCTTTTTCTGTAGGCCTGTAAAGAAGGAGCTTCCCTCAGTTTTGAGCACCAGATCAAATGTGTTTGACGATGACGAGTTTGACGTGTTCAACCGTGACCGACTAGACATGAGTCGCATTTGGAAAGGCCGGAGGTGAGTTCTGTGATCGCAAGTTAAAATTCAGTTTCAACCCTTTCCACTTAAAAAGCATTACCCTTTCCTGCCCTCCTGCACATTATTCTAATTTTAGTCTGATTAGTCAAACAAGCTGCTAAATATTCATGCAAATCCACTTGGTCAAAAAAAAATAGTCTTTGACAAGTACAGCATAAACTGACATCAGAAAACCGCATGAAAGTGGGTTTATGAAATATTCAGCTCAAGCTGTAAAAGATGGTTTGTGTCAACTAGAAATTAATCTCTGTCTATTTTAGACAGGGGGAGAGTGTGCGTGCCACGCTCGATGACAAGCAGCACATAGAAGAGCAGAGAGCAAGATATCAAGCCTACCAGACAGTGGTGGATGAGATTCCCATAACGAATGACCCCTCTGGAGACGGAAGTAATGCTTTCGGCATGGATGATTATGATGATGAATATGACGACACGTATGATACAAACCAAATAGGTGCCAATGATCTGGACGAAGAGGATGAACTATTGAACCGCAGGTACAGTAAGAGCCGTGACCAAACAAACTTGCATCCTTCTCTAATGGGGCTGATCAGTATACGTTTTCGAAGACCGTTTCTTACAATCGGTTTTCCCTCAAAATAAAAGCTTGATCGTGTGAAGGATTAGTTCACTTCAGAATTAAAATTTCCTGGTCATTTACTCAACCCCATGTCATCCAAGATGTTCATGTCTTTCTGTCTTCAGTCGCAAAGAAATTAAGGTTTTTGTGGAAAACATTCCAGGATTTTTCTCCATATAGTGAACTTCAATGGTGGCCGACGGGTTGAAGGTCCAAACTGCAGTTTCAGTGCAGCTTTAAAGAGCTCTACATGATCCCAGCTGAGGAATAAGGGCCTTATCTAGCAAAACGATCTTATACATTATATACATTTTAAACCACAAATGCTCATATTGCACTACAAGAAAAAAGATTCAAACATTCAGGATACGCACACAAATAGACCATTTTAAACAATAAACTGATACAAAGACATATATATATATATATGTCATTCAACATACAAGAGCTTCCACATTGTGAACATTGGGTCGGGTACAACGTGACTGCGCCATGCAGAGCTAGTGCAAGATGAACATTTGTGGTTATAAGGTATATAATTTTTATTTATTTATTTATTTATTTATTTTTAAGAAAATGACTGATCGTTTAACTAGATAAGACCCTTATTCCTTGGCTGGGATCGTGTAGAGCCCTTTGAGGTTGCACTGACACTGCAATTTGGACCTTCAACCCTTTGGCCACCATTAAAGTCCACTATATGGAAAAATTTTTCTTTCTGACTAGAGAAAGACATGAACATCTTGGATGACATTGGGGTGATTAAATTATCAGGAAATTTTAATTGTGGAGTGAACTAATCCTTTAACGTTTGAAAATGAAGATTACAGTCATAAATATTAGAATTTTTATAGTAATAATAATAATTATTGCAGTCATACTGATATATAGACTTAAGTTAACGTTTAAGTATTTTCCTTTTAGGCCATTTACTACCCCACAAGTTCTCAGAACAGGCAAACAGGCTCGGGAGGATGATGAAGACAAGGATGAGGAGGAAGAGGACAAGGTGAATGAATCAATTTCTTTTTTATTTTAAAGGGGTCATGAACTGTCTTTTTTTGCAGTTCTCTGAGGTCCATTTATAATATTATCAAGATTCTTACATAAAAAAAAACATCATAATTTAGAAGTAATAGAATGCTATTTACTGTCCCGTTTTTAGCCCCCCTCAGCAGAATGCTCTGTTTGAATATGCGTGGCGGATTCTAGACTCAAAAGAAAACGCCCACTGCTATAATTGGATAACAGCATACATTCCTTTCTCATAGATGGACGCTGCTGTGATTTAGGTTTAAAACACATAAAAAACTCAGTACATATCAAACGATCTATAAGAGACAAAGCAATAGTGACCACGTAATGAAAACAGTTAATCACACTTTTGTTTCGACATCACTGTCAGATCCAATATAGGTGGCACAGCATCGTCATTTAGTTTCAATCCTTTTGAAAATCCTTTGTCGAATTCTGTCGCTCCTGTTACTGACATAACCTCTGTTCCCTGAGATAAGGGAACAAGCGTTGTGTTACTGACGCTATGAATAATTGTAAACGAATCTGCGGTAAAATGAAGTAAACAAAGGACCGAGTTCTTACTGATGCAGTTTAGAACTTTATTAAACATAAATTTAATCCACTCTTTCCTAATGTTGGGATCAGAAGGAAAGCAATGCAAAGACTTTTTTTTTCCACAAATTGGCACTGCATCCTGTTCTTTTCAGAGCCATCTTTATAATTTGGTTTCTACGTAGACCTGCACATTCACCTCTCTGGTAAATACTATGGGCAAATCGGTGGGCGGGGCTAAACAGGCAGCGATGTCGATCTTCTTCTGAGGAGGTGGCACTTAATCCACCTAATACATCACACATAGGAACATTCCAAAAACTGTCGTTTTGGCAGACTGGCTTCACTGTAAGCTGTTTTTAGACTAACAACAAAGTTTTGAGATCTGAAACTTACAGGATGTTTTTATAGTACAATGGCCTCTAATATGTCAAAAGATCAAGGCAATTTTGGTTTCTCAGTTCATCACCCCTTTAAATTAAAAGAGAAGTCCACTTCCAGAACAACATTTTACAGATAATATACTCACCCCATGTCATCCAAGATGTTCATGTCTTTCTTTCTTCATTCGTAAAGAAATTGTGTTTTTTGAGGAAGACATTTCAGGATTTTTCTCCATATAATGGACTGATATGGTGCCCTGAGTTTGAACTTCCAAAATGCAGTTTAAATGCAGCTTCAAACGATACCAGCCGAGGAAGAAGGGTTTTATCTAGCGAAACGATCGGTTATTTTCATTTAAAAAAAATACAATTTATATACTTCTTAATCACAAACACTCGTCTTGCTCTGCCTGAACTCTATGTATTCTGGCTCAAGACAGTTAGGGTATGTCGAAAAACTCTAATAGTATTTTCTCCCTTGTCATATTAATCGTATTAACTGTCTTGAGCCAGAATACACAGAGTTCAGGGAGAGCAAGACGAGTGTTTGACATTAAAAAGTATATAAATTGTATTATTTTTATGAAAATAACCGATCGTTTCGCTAGATAAGACCCTTCTTCCTCAGCTGGGATTGTTTACACCCGCATTTGGGATCATTTGAAGCCGCATTTAAACTGCATTTTGGAAGTTCAAACTCGGGGCACCATACCAGTCCATTATATGGAGAAAAATCTTGAAATGTTTTCCTCAAAAAACAATTTCTTTACGACTCAAGAAAGAAAGACATGAACATCTTGGATGACAAGGGGGTGAGTAGATTATCTGTAATTTATTGCTCTGGAAGTGGACGACTTCTTTAATTTTGGTCCTTTATGCAGGTATTTTGTTTTTTGTTACAGAGCACATGGTGCTTCCAGTATCTGACTTTTTTACTTTTCTTTCCTTCCCTGTTAACAGAAATTAGGCTTTGATTACAATGGTCTTTTCTTGTGTTGTTTTGATCAGAATGAGGCCGTGAAGAAGGATCAGTTCATCCAGGACCCAGCAGTCCTCAGAGAGAGAGCCGAGGCCAGGAGAGCTGCTATGCAAAGCAGGAAAGGGTAAATTTGAGAACACCATGACTGAAATATAGTTATACTGCACATGTGCACTGGCTATTATTTAACTAATCTAAAAACATGGATCACTCAGTCATTAATTTTTTTTTTTTTTTTTTTATTACTTGGTTTTTCCTGATAGTTACCGACCGCCGCCATCAAGTAATGTGGTAGGTGGGCCAAGGGGACGGGGCCAGACGCAAGACACCGTTTTGGACCGACGCAGAAAAGAAGCGAATAAGAGCAGAGGAGCTAATCACAATCGTAGAACGATGGCTGACAGGAAGAGGAACAAGGGCATGATCCCTTCCTAAGACTTTTACATTAACGACAGCACACTGCACATTCTTGAAGAGCTAAAGCATAGCATAGCACCTGAGGTCAAATGTAGCTCCTCACTTATATAAGATCGATATGCATCGAGATGACACTCTGGTCTATTGCATAGACCTGTTATTCTTTCAGATTGAAAATGAGTTCTTAATGAGTTTATTTTCTGAAGTTTGATGTTTGAAGTGCTTGGTGAAATGCACAGGGATGTGTATCTATAAGGGATCAAGATAATCATATTTTTTTAAATGTTCTTTTTGCTGGTGATAGTCAACAATGTATGACAAGCAAACAGAGTGTTGTAAGGCAAAGGAGTCATGTCTTTTGCCCTGTAACACATGAGTTTATTGAACAGAGAAGAGGTACAAACAGTTATTGCACTAAATAAAATTCAATAAATAAACAAAGGAACATCAGGTTTGAGAATGTAGCATCTAAAATAAATTCGATAATGAACTCTACTAAAGACGTGGTACGTCAAACTA
Organism: Cirrhinus mrigala; assembly: GCA_036247105.1. Taxonomy (NCBI): domain Eukaryota; kingdom Metazoa; phylum Chordata; class Actinopteri; order Cypriniformes; family Cyprinidae; genus Cirrhinus; species Cirrhinus mrigala. The sequence goes on along the minus strand of CM070011.1, from coordinate 36,886,970 downwards.
TCAAAGCAAAAATAAGACCTGTTCCAGTTCTCAGAAAACGATTTAAGACCTCAGAGCAGTCTTTTGAGATACCTCCCTATATGAGGTTTGAGTCTTGTTTAAATGCAAGTCATATTGTGCCAAAGGCTGTAAGCATTTGCCACTCTAGAAGAAAGAGATGTCTTTTTTTTCTCATATACAGACTTTGAACAGGCAATGTTCTCTTGCCATGTGGAGCAACATATTTCTATCTACTAGATCAATTTAAAGCATTTTGTAATAAAAAGCATATTTAAGAATGCCTCTAAAATAAAACATAAACCATAGGAAGATAAAACATGAATAAATACTGTTCTTAAGACTGTGTCTCTACATTGTTCCTCTTTCTGCGAATGTTTAATGTGATTTGACATAATGGTTGTCCGGCAGATGCCCTCCTGAGATAGCATGGAGTCAAGACAGCTTGTGTTTTATGACTGAAGCATGACAGCTGGGATCAGGGAAATTCCAATTTGGCATAAGCATAGACTATTAATTAATTTAATGAGATGCTCTGATTGGCTGCCTTGAGATTCCATATTCCTATATTCTATCATTAAGCACAATTACATGCACCCTTATAATCAAGCTACAGCAGGTTTTTGCATAGACAAGCTACAGCCTTCTATCCGTTCTAGTAAGCATAAAACAATGCGTAACTGAAAATTTAAAGGGGAACAAATATTTTGGGGGTATGTCAAATGCTTTTTCATTCTTACAATTTTTTTTTTGGTTGTTTTTTGAAATAGATCTCAAAACATATTTCAATATTTAAAAATAACATCTGTTTTAACATATTCTAAATATATTTTTCATGTAATGTTGGTAATGGCTAAGGTGAATTTTAAGCAGCCATTACTAGGACCCCATAAAATCCGTTTTATGTTTTCACAAATTCATTTTTTTCCATTTAAATTTTTCTTGATTCTGTTTCTCCCTTCAAATTTTTCTAGATTGTTTTAATGGTTAAATGAAATAAATATTACTCAAAAAGCATGTCTAATTAATTGAAATTTTCACAACTTTCTTTACAAGGCAATATGAAATGTTTTTTTTTTTTTTCTTCTCAAATTAAGTTTTATTTTTGCCATATTCTGGGGTTTTTTTTACTAATTTTCTGGATTGCATTTTAATGGTTTCATTAAATTTCCTCTGACCAACAGAAATTCTGAAAATACATATATTTGCATTTTTCTGGTAAATATTCCATAAAAATTAATGTTTTAATAATAATTTAATAACTATCATTAGGCCTAAATTAAGTAATACATTTGTTACAATTTCTTCAAGTTAAACCAAACTTTTATTTTGACAGGAAGATCTTTAAGTTTCTGTCTGTATATCCACCTATTTCCTGAGTAACCGATGAGCGGCGCCACGAAGGATTCTAAGCTTGGGTGCTTCCAAGTTCCATGCATGTCATGCAGGATTCATATTTAAATAGCCTTTTTGCGGCTTAATATTCACAGGCACTAATCCACATTGTGTTTTGATCAAGTGTACTGACCTACGTTTGATTTATTCATCCGAAATTCAGCAAATTCCAAGACACTCTGCGTTATACAATAAATTCCATTTTTATGCCTGGATTTCACAATTCCGTCTGCGTTTTGTACATCACAGAAATCATAGGGTTCTACATTACTCCATTCTTCAGTGTTGCATGGTCTTTCAGAAATCAATTTAGAAAATAGCTGTGCTGCTTAAAATTATACAAACTGTGATACATTTTTGAGGATTCATTTATGAATATTAAGTTTAAAAAGCAGTATTTACATGAAATAGAAATGTTTTGGAACCTTCTGAATGTTTTTACTATTTTTGATCAATATACTGCATCTTTGTTGAATAAAAGTATTAATTTCTTATTAAACCGACCCCCAACTTTTGAAAGGTAGTGTAGGCTCATTAGTCCAACTATGCAAAAACCTGCCTGGCATGATTTCAGAACAAAACATTTACATGACATTTCAAGACATTTTGAAACTAATCTTAAAAGAAACTTAAGTTCTAAAATGCATGTAAAATGTACTCCCAGCAATTTTAATTTAAAAGCGTCAGTAACAGTAAAAGTCGCTCTCTGTGCAGCAAGAATGCATAGGGCATCCTTGCAGCTCTTTGTATGGAATACTGATCCTCGCATATATCTTTGACTTTACTGGGTAGTTTAGAGTAACAGAACTGATTTTCATACTCATTTTCCACCAAATTGGTGCCAGTCCTGGAGCTGGAGGTTTAGCTGTTGAACAATGGTACTACTATTTTTTAATAGTAAACATAATGATAATGTTTCTGATGAATGTTCCAGAAACATTTTATATGTTCTCAAAAAATGTCCAGATAACACCTTCTAGTTTACAACCAACTCCAGCCAAGAATGGCATCTTTTTTTGGTGAAAAAGTGAGGAACAAGGCTAGACTGGGCACAACCCCTGGTCTTGTATGCAGTGCTTGAATACTATTTGCTATTTTTTCTTGCAAGATTAGATTCTAACTTTATGCAAACCCTTGTTCAAACAAAAATTTGAGGCTTGAGGGCATATGATTCCTTCCTTAATTTGAAGAGATCTGAAATATTACTTCTGTTTTTGCTGTGCACATGACTTCACAATCCATGTATCTGTGAATTTCTAAGCAGTTTCAACAAATGTAACTGAAGTACTGTGCGCAAAAGAAATGATCCCATGTACAAGGACCTACCTTCAAGAAATGTCTCAAGTGATTTGACCAAAGATCAGGAACTAGTCCTGACTCTTGGGGTCACTTGAAAGAACTCAAGTTTTATAGTCTTTGGAGAGGTCAAAGACCATTACCACGGAGGTATTCTGACCTTACAGTACAGAGGAGTGGTTTAGTTGCCATGAAATGTCTGAATCAGAAGAGTCAATCCAATTCCACAAATTCCTAGTCCACAAATCCATCCTGGTCCAGCTCAATAAAAATTACCTGGGAGGAACAGAACAAGAGCAGGAAGAGTTCAGTTTAAATTTGCAACTTATGATTGATTGTGCATGAAGTAAAAATACAGATGAGTATATTTCTGTTTTTCTCACCAAGCACGCTACGTTTGCAGAGAGGACAGGTTTGCTGGAGGAGTAGCCAGGGATCCACGCAATCTCTGTGGAATTCGTGGAGGCAGGGTAACACCCTCAAACACTTAAACACACCGAAAAAGAGCAGTGATTAAACGGTCTCTCCTTATGAAAGAATAATAACTCTAATGAGCAAAAGCATTCAAATGTGCAGAGGATCTGTCACCTGGTTGTTGTTGTATTGCTCCAGACAAACCGCACAACTGTCCGTCTCCACCGGCTGAGTTTGTGTTGGGTCACATCTCACTTTGGGTTGCCGGTATATCCTCGTCTTCAGTGCTGATAATCTCTTTAAAATGTCTTGCTTTAGATCTGACTGTAAGACAAATAGTTTATTTCTAATTTTAGTTATATTATTAACTATGTACAGTGTATAGACTACCAGCTCAAACATTTGAGGTCAATAAGCATGTCTCTTACACCTTTATTTGATAAAAAATACAGTAAAAACAGTAATCGTGAGAAATATTATTGCAATTTAAAACAACTATTTACTATTTTAATATATTTTAAAGTGTAATTTATTCATGTGATGGCAAAGTTGACTTTTCAGCAGCCATTGCTAACATTTTCAGCATCACATGATCCTTCAGAAATCATTCTAATATGCTGATTTGGTGCTCAGGAAAAGTTATTTTCAGTGTGAGAACAGTTGTGCTGCTGTAATATTTTTGTGGAAACAGTGATTGGATTTTTTTCAGAGTCCTTTGATGAACAGATATTTTTACTGTTTTATTTTAAGGTAAAATTCTCACTATTAACAAACCATTAACTGACTTTTGCCTCAATCACTTCCAATTTTGCTGCTAATTAGTTAACTAACCTATTAGTTAGTTAGTTAGTTGTTAAGTTTGGGTATTGGGTAGCATTAGGGATGTAGACTATAGTCATGCAGAATATGAGCTTTGTAAGTACTAATAAACAGCAAATGTGTTAATAATAGGCAACTAACCTGTTAATAGTGAGAACTAGTCCATATAATAAAGCATTAGCAATTTTTGCAACATTATAAACGTCATTAATGTCACTTTTGATCAATTTTGTATGTTTATGATGGGATTTCTTTCCAGTCTCCCACTAACATTACTTCTTTGTTCAATTTAGTCACATTAGTGTCACAAACTTTTGAAAAGTTTCTGTAACAAAAACTGTGTTCACCTCTAAATCATCATTAAACTGGTTGTCCTGGTACTGCCAGCGTGCATGAACTATGACCCCTGTGGAGAGGACCAGGGCCACCAGAACAACAGTGTTCCAGAGCTGCTGGAGATATTTCTGAACGGATGAATAAAAAGGAAATTAAAAATAAGAGACATTTCTGAAAAAATGTCAGAAAATCTCACCAAGAAAAAAAAAAGTATTTCTGGGAAAAAAAAAAAGAAAAAAAAATACAATAATAATAAAATAAATTAATCTTTTTTTATATATACATAAAAGGTATTAGAGGTGCTTTTGATTATTACAATTTAATGAGACCATTAAAATGCAATCCAGAGAATTAATGGAAAACAGAATTTAATAAAAAAATAAAACTAAATTTAAGAAAATAAATAAATAAAACATATTCTACAGGACCTTAAAAATTTAATTTTTGTTAAACTTTTAATAAATTGCTGTTAAATTATATAAGTTTCATGATCTCAAATAATTATATGTGCTTTTTGGTTAAGAAAATTCGATTTAACCATTAAAACCGAGTCTAGAAAAATTAAAACTGGAAAAAAAAAAAAAAAAAAAAAGGATTCCAGAAAAATCCAGAAATAAAACTGAATTTGTGAAAACATAAAACAGATTTCATAGAGCCCTAATTACACAACAGTGCTGACATATTTTGAGCTGTAGGGCTATGACAATAACCGTGGAGGATATAAAATATCTCATAAAGCTCATACCTGGACCTGAGAGTTGGTCTCCCCAGTGCAGATGACCCCTTGCCATTCCCCATAAAGCCCTCCTCTTGAACGGCCACAGCTGGACCACAGGGTCAAGGTGGCCCCCTTTGACACAACATTTAGAAATATCACACTCCTACACTAATGAATCATGACAAGCGTGAAACTATGCTACACAGGAATGCATTATCAGTGAAATCTTACCAGACTGTCCTGTAGAAAAGACTTGTAAGTGATTTTTGCTGTTGCATGAAGGCCCCTGATTGAATAAAATTAGAAAAAGACACATTACTAAATTCAGTATATTGTTTATTCAGAAGAAAACTGATCATTTTAATATCTGTGGGATACCTGAGGAGTGCTCCAATGAGCTTAGTAACATTTTCTGATGTCTGAATGATAATAATTGGCTTTGAGAGGACTTGAGAGAGATCCATCTATAAAGGAAGCACAGTTTTTTTCTTGATTATTCTTATACTTCTTATACTTATCTAATAACCAGGTTATGAGACAGAACAGCAAATCTCTCACCTCTCGGACCGTATTCTGGTTTAAAGCCAGTATGATCAAAGCAGATGCACCCAAAACAAGAGCACGCTTCATCTATAGGGGAAAGATCTGTCAGTTTGAGCAATACTACATAGACATTATGTTTAAGTTATCTTTTTGAATACCTTATTGACCACAGAGGCAGCAAACGACTCCTGGTTGCTGTTACTGGAAACCGTGCCTTCCTCCATCTGGACAGGTACTACTCCAATCCAAGGATTCGGATCCTTTTCATCACTGCTTTCACTGTCGGTTTTAAGAGCTTCGTCCTTTATCTGCAGAGACAAAGAAGCATGATACTTAAGACACTGCCAAGAACTTTAATTATTGATTAGTTTTTAAAATATCACACTATAATGTCTTTTAATTTCCTCTAATTTTGATTTTACAAATCAAAATAGTTTATATATCTTTATATAATTTTAAGCAGTTGTGCTTATATTTTCTCAATTCATTTAATCATAGAAGTGTCACATTGTAAATATTTGTAAGATTTAATATAATATTAATAAATTGTCATATTATGATTTTTTTTTATTTTTCTGCTTGTCTATCGTCTATATTATTTAATATTTTAGGGATATAACGGCAACTTATTGGTTATCGGCATATATGATCTGTAGGTTTAAATGTATGTATTATTATATTTAATGTACTTCTGTAATGACAGCACAAGAGAAAGGAATAAATGCATATAGTTTTATAGATTTATATAATTGTAGCAGTTTAGCTAAATTTAATTTAAATATTTTGCCAGTTAACATATTTATATAAGTTGACGCTATATTGCTGGTATTTATATATAATATTTAATATAATAATTAAAATATGTCAATACTTATAATATTTGACAGATTAAATACAAAGAAATTTGTTAAAATGCAAATATATTAAATAATGTATGTTTTATTTTACAACCAGATCAGGACATTCAAAACTGTGAAATTAGCTTTTTGCACTTGAAATTTAGTTTTTTATAGTTTTATTATTTGGAATTTTAAAAATAAAGAAAGTGCTTAATATTTGTAGTGTTTAATTTAATCTATTATCTGTCATATTGTTTCACGTTGCTGACACAGTACACGAGAAAATTGTTAAAATGCAAAAATAGTAAATAATGCATGTTCCAATTCACAGCCAGAGCAAGAAACAGACATTAACAACAGTGAAACTACTGTAACTTGTCATATCAAGTATCTGTTTGCATGCATTGATCACTTACTAATACGAGGTCTCCTTTGAGGTCATGTTTCTTTTTGTTGTGGTTTTCCATGGGGTCGTTCTCCAGACTCCCCTGGACCACCTCACCCTGTAAAACATGCTGATGTTCTTCCAGAAACACCTCTACAAATGCCACCTGTTCGCTGGAAACCAGCGGGCAAAGCCACAGCCAGCTCAGCACAGAAAAACAAGATAGTGCGCCCATGGCTCCCGGTCAGTTGATGTGATAAATCATACTAAGTCATAGAGTGAAAGTTTGAGCCATTCTGTCAGGACAGCCTCTGTTCTGTCATCTCCTGCTGATGTAAACAAACTGAGGGGAGTTCTTCTTCTGCGGCTCGCTCCTTCCTGCCTCCACTTCTGAAAGTGAAACTAGCTAGAATGGCAACTGTTGTTAAAAATGGTGGTAAATATAAGTAAATCCTCTAGGGGGCGCTGTGTGGTCCAATCATTCGTTATGACACATCAAGCTCCGCCTATTACTGGTTTTATCAAGTTTATATCCGCATTTCCTTAGTATTTCCATTTCTATTTCTGTATTTCATATCTTCACCACAGCCGTTATGAAAAGATGTGAGCTCGCCACCCTGTGGGAAGCTGTAAAATCGTATTATAGAGATTTTTTATTTTATTATTTTTATTTTATTTTATTATTTTTAAACTTTATTTTGAGATTTTCCACTCAAAATTATTATTATTTTTTTAAATATTTGTCATCCAACCTTTACTCAACAGTTCTGTACGTTCGTATTTTAGATGACAATGAATTTTACTGTCTTTAATGAAAATTTTAACCCTTGTTTATAATTTGGTTTATAATTTTGTTTATAAACAAGTAATCATTTATTTAAAAAAAATAATTTCGAATAAAATGTGCTAAATCTGTGAACTGCAGAAACATGTTAAAATGGAACAATGGGGATAGGTATATAAAGATAGACAGATACACTACCAGTAACATGCAAAGATTTTTGATGTTTTTCAAAGAAGTCTCTTCTGCTCACCAAGGCTGCATTTATTTGATACGAAGTACAGCAAAAACAGTAAAATTTTGAAATATTTTTACTATTTAAAATAACTGTTTTCTATTTGAATATGTGTTAAAATGTAATTTATTCCTGTGATTTCAAGCTGAATATTTAGCATCATTACTCCAGTTGCATGATCCTTCAGAAATCATTCAAATGTTCTGATTTGCTGCTCAAAAAAGTATTATTATTATTATGTTATTAACAGCTGAGTAGAATTTTTTAGGTTTGTTTGATGAATAGAAAGCTCAGAAGAACATTTATTAACAGCAAGTATTAATTTCTATCATTTCTTTCCACCAGATAAATAAATAAAATAAAATAAAATAAAATAAACTGACTCCAAGCTTTTGAATGGTATAGTGTATAATGTTACAAAAGCTTTTTATTTCAGATAAATGCTGATCTTTGGATGTTTTTATTCATCAAAGAATCCTGAAAAAACAATAATAATAAAAGGTTTTTTGAACAGCAAATCAGCATATTAGAATAATTTCACTGAAGACTGGAGTAATGATGCTGAAATTTAGCTTTGATCACAGGAATAAATTACATTTTAAATTATATACAAATAGAAATCAGTTATTTTAAACAGAAGAGCAGAAGAGAATTATTTAAAAAAAACAGTAAAAATTTTACTGTTTAAAAAATTTTAACTGATAGATAAACATAGACAGACAGACAGACAGATAGATAGATAGATAGATAGATAGATAGATTATTAATATTCAAAATAGTAGTTATTTTGATAATTAGTTAATTATTTTGATAAATAAATCAGACCGCAAAAGACAAAATTTATTTCAGATACACGTCAATACCATACTATGCTACATGTCTAAAACATGGTAGTATCGTGGATCTTTATTGTTATTGACCTCAGTCTTATGTAATGTAGCACTACTAACATTATTAACGTATTTAATCGCTTGTATATCTGATTCCCTCATTTGTAAATCGCTCTGAATTACGCTTCTGCTAAACGAAATAATGTAAATAAGGAACACACGAGTTCATTCTTTGTTTCCAAGGGAACTTCGAAGAAGACGGCGAACTTCCGGCGTGACTTCAGTTGCTGCAGCTTCACGCTCACAGAGTGATGAGAGAGAGAGAGGGAGAGAGAGAGACAGACATGGAGTTCAACTGAGCAACAAAGTAACGGATGAGCCGCAGCACTTAAACGGCCGGGCAGGCGGGCGGACGCTGGAAACGATTTTCCTCGGGAGCGCAGAGGGAGATAGTGGGTTGCAAACGGCGGTTTTATAATTGTTCAGCGGGAAGATGAAGCTCTTGAAGCCGAGTTGGGTCAATCACAATGGTGAGAGCAGCAGCCCGACTGTGTGTGTATGTGTATGTGTATGTGTGTGTGTTTGTGCAGGAATCCGGCGCTTCAACTTGCGCTTTTGTTATGTAGAGAGACGGATCGGGTCAATTCTGCAGGGCTGTGCTTACGATCGGATACTCTTCTCCACGTTTTATTGCTATACGAATCGTAGTAACCGGCTGTTTTTTTTTCAGCTTGGCTTGTTTTTAAGAAGCCACCCATGAATATATGATGTGCACACCACCCATTTTGAAGTTGCTAAAGACAGGCAGACCTCTGACATGGGTCGATGAAGCTGGAGCTGATGGCTGTTGTTGTACAATTAAAATTAAGAGTCGATTTAAGAGTTGATTTGGAACTAATTAAAACCTATTACTTTGTTTATATGTGTTATATTCTATTGTGACCTTATTTGCATTTCATTTAACCTGCTTTGGAATCGCACTGTATGTATTGTGTACATTTGTTGTTTGCTATTGCATATTTTTAGATTCTTTGACGTGTTAGATATGTATTTTCAAACTGCATTTGTGTTACAAGTGTGTTTTTGTTTTTCAGGTAAACCAATATTCTCAGTTGATATCCATCCGGATGGAACTAAGTTTGCTACAGGTGGCCAAGGTGAAAATCTAAACTCTTTAACAATTCTTCTGTCATTCTTTGGCTAACTATAGACTATAGTCTGTTAGTTTGTAGAAATATTACTTCCATCCTAATTTAGTGGCATAGTTTGATATTAGAAAGTAATATTTTCTGTCGATTGACAGGTGAGGACTCTGGGAAAGTGGTCATTTGGAATATGGCCCCAGTTCTTCGAGAGGAAGATGAGAAGAATGACAATATTCCCAAATTGCTTTGTCAGATGGACAATCACTTAGGTATTACTTCATACTTTTTTTTATTTTATCTCTGTATTCAAGATTAAAATATATGAAGTAATAAAGACACAATTTTTTTTTTTTTTTTTTTTGCGTTTATATCTTAATCTTCCTATATATATTTTGCTCCCAACAATCAAAGAAAAATTCAAAGACGGTGTCTACATTATGTTTTGTCACTTAAATGTATTTTAAACTCCTTTGGATATGAACTGCACTGGCAGAATGTGAGACAGAATGTGTGACACCGATGAATATTCAGTCTCTAATTAAATGTTTTATGTAACTTTGTGCATTTCAGCATGTGTGAATTGCGTGCGCTGGTCAAATAATGGCTTATACCTGGCGTCAGGAGGAGACGACAAACTGGTCATGGTGTGGAAGAGAGCTGCGTGAGTAAAACTGACCCGTTCTGTGTATCGCTCCTTTCTCTCTTCACGCGCACATGATGAATGCATTACTTCTAGGGAAAAAAAAAACACAACAACACACAAATGTCACATTTTAAACTTAAAAAAAAAAAAAAACTTTTTTAAAACAGTATAATAACATTCATATTTTAATTTATTTGAATATTAAAGTTTACAATTAAGGATGCAAGGCTTAAATCGTGAAATGCAATTTTAAAGTCTGTATACAAGTTGATAGAGTGACCTAGATGCCACTTCTACAAATGCGCTGCTTATTTCTTTACTTTTCCCTTACACACATTGTTGTCTCTTTTTGTTTATAAGACACAAATAGATGCCACACATGCAGGCCTTTAAGGCATTATCTGTTTTTTTTTGTGCAGTTTTATAGGTCCAAGCACAGTGTTTGGGTCCAGCAGTAAACTGGCTAATGTGGAACAGTGGAGGTGCGTCACGATTCTGAGGAACCACACGGGAGGTGAGGGGAAAAACGCTGCTCATGTAGATGCTGGATATTGTCTTCAGTTTTGGCATTGTGTGAAGCACATGTGGTGTTGTCTATAAATCTGATTCAGATGTAATGGATGTCGCCTGGTCACCTCATGATGTCTGGCTCGCGTCCTGCAGTGTGGATAACACCATCGTTATATGGAACGCTCGAAAATTTCCAGGTGAAAAGTCAATTTTTCTGTTGTTTTTTTGCAGATGCCACTTGGTTTGATGTATACAGTTGAAGTCAAGAGTTTACAAAATCTGCAAAATGTTAATTATTTTACTGAAATAAGAGGGATCATACAAAATGCATGTTATTTTTTTATTTAGTACTGACCTGAGTAAGTTATTTCAAATAAAAGATGTTTACATATTGTGCACAAGAAAAAATAATTGTTGAATAAAAAAAAAAATGACCCCGTTCAAAAGTTTACATATACTTGACTCTTAATACTATGTTGTTACCTGAATGATCCACAACTCTTTTTTTGTTTAGTTATAGTTCATGAAAATCTTTCAGGTCCAACAAATTCATTGTTTTTTCAGCAATGACTATATGATTTTGAGATCCATTTTTTCACACTAAGGACAACTGAGACTCATATGGAACTATTACATAAAGTTCAAACACTGATGCTCCAGAAGGAGAAAAAAACAAAAACAAAACAAAAAAAAAAAAAGATGGATTAAGAGCCGGGGGGTGAAAAGTTTTTGAATTTGAAGATCAGGGTAAATGTAACTTATTTTGTCTTCTGGGAAACATGTAAGTATATTCTGTAGCTTCTGAAGGTCAGTACTAAACGGACAAAAATATGATATTTAGGCAAAGAAAAATGTACACATTCTTCATTCAAAAAATCATTCAGGTGACAACACAGTATTGAGAATCAAGCGTATGTAAACTTTTGAACAGGGATATTTTATAAATTCAACTGTTGTTTCTTTTGTGGACTTAAATGTAAACATCTTTTATGTGAAAAATCTTATTCATGTCAGTGCTAAATAAAAAATAACATGCACTTTGTATGATTCCTCTTATTTTGGCAAAATAATTAACATTTTGCAGATTCTGCAAGTTGTATGTAAACTTTTCAACTATATTTGTAATGCAATGGCCAGTAGTATCTAGGAAAGTTTCTTAAGGGAATTTGGCTTCTGTATCAAATTCATTTCTAAATCAAAGCTTCAAATACTGCATTTTGAAGTTTCTTTTGTATGTGTATGCCACAGAGATTGTGATGACTTTAAAGGGACACACAGGTCTGGTGAAAGGCCTGACATGGGACCCTGTTGGAAAGTACATCGCTTCCCAGGCAGATGACCATAGCCTGAAGGTCTGGAGGACCATGGACTGGCAGCTGGAGACAAACATCACTAAACCCTTCAGTGAAGTAAGATTTTACAATTCAAACTGCTGGCCAGAAATGCCAGTTTGTGCTTGTATTTACTCTTTTGTTTATCTTGTTTTCATCTTGCTTATTTTTTTCTTTTTTTAAATTGTTCACATGTGTGTGACCCTGTCCTCTCTTTTTTTTTTTTCCCTCCTTCTGTCTTGTTTCGATTCAGTGTGGCGGCACAACACACGTCCTGAGGCTGAGCTGGTCTCCAGATGGTCAGTACCTGGTTTCAGCTCATGCCATGAATAATTCTGGGCCAACAGCTCAGATCATCGAACGTGACGGCTGGAAAACCAACATGGACTTTGTGGGTCATCGAAAAGCTGTTACTGTGGTGGTTAGTGTTGTTTCAATCTGTAATATTTCACAGAAAAGCATGCATTGAAATCTCCATTGTAGTTTATGCTGCATTGTTTTCCTTTTGTTTTGATGAAATCATAATTTTTAAAATTGGCTAAGCTCTAGGATTTGATTTGTTTCTTGTTTCTTACTGATTGGTTTATTAATTCCTTTCCATCCCTTTGCAGAAGTTCAATCCTAAGATTTTTAAGAAGAAACAGAAAAATGGCAGTACGCCCAAACCTAGCTGCCCATACTGCTGCTGTGCTGTGGGTAGTAAGGACCGCTCGCTCTCTGTATGGGTATGAGACTTCTCAATATAATCCCTTATTTTTCCCTTTGTTCCCCATTTTTCCAGATTGGTTTGGCTTTACTACTACTACGAATGAAATTATAAATTTGTGCAAAATCAAGGGATGCTAATAAATTCTTAATGTACAATTTAAAATAACTGATGCAAAGCTGAATTTGAAACAACCCTTATTCCAGTCTTAGTGTCACATTTTCCTTCAGAAATCAATGTAATATGCTTATTTGGTGTTGAAAACTGTTTTTATGGAAACCCTGATACTTTTTTTTTCAAGTTCTATGATGAATAGAACTTTCCATGGAACAGCTTTTTTTTGAAACAGAAATCTTTTGTAACAATATAAAAGTCTTTACTGTCACTGTTGATCAATTTGATGCATCCTTTCTGAATACAAGTATTATTTTCACTCCAAACAATCTTGCTGACCTTAAACATAGTATAAACAATTCTGTGGTTATGCTCTGACTAGAAATATTGTTCAATGTTCAATATAAAACAGAAAACTGAAAGCGATAAAATCACATCTTGTCCATGTTAGCAAGTTTTTGTCCTAACAAGCTGCAACCATGATAATGCATTTTGTCAGCCCCGTTAGGCTGGACTGTGGTGAGTAGTGGCTCCCACAGTGAAACCTTATTGGTCCAAAGTGCCACAAAGCTGTTTAAGAACCAAATATGTTCTTATTCTCGTTTCACACAGTATTTCTAAATTTCTGAATGTTAAGATGACGTACACTGAATCCGTTATCCTGCTCTTGTTTTTTTTTAGCTCACCTCACTCAAGCGTCCACTGGTGGTCATCCATGACCTCTTTGATAAGTCCATTATGGATATTACATGGTAAGAAAACAGATCTATCTTCCAAGATTTGTAAAGCATAATAGACAGTGTAGAGGGGTGAAGACTTACATGCATAAGAGTATTGTGAACGGATCGCTTCTTTCAGGACACTCAATGGGCTGGGACTCCTGGTGTGCTCCATGGATGGAACTGTGGCTTTCCTGGACTTCTCACAGGATGAACTGGGAGATCCCTTGAATGAAGAGGAAAAGGTAGAGAAAATATGCACACACACCAGTGCCAACATTAAGTATTTACGGCAACAGTAACTTTTCAGTTATATAATAGGGAAAAAAGTGAAATCTCATCCAAGTCGCGCACATTATTTATTTAATAAGTGAACTGATTCTTTGAACAAGCAAATTTGTTTATTCAGACAGGTAAACTGAATCAAATTTCCAGTGCTGCTTAAAAAGATACAAGACATTCTAGGAGAGTGTTTGCTAATTGCCTTTGCTTGCTTAATGCAGTGTGACAAAAACAGTAATCCAGCATTTTAATAAAATAGCTTGTTACAGGAAAAGCCACATTTTTTGAAAACAGCCGAACTACTGTCACGCTTCTGAAGAATGTAAATGGCTTAATAGCTTTGCTGCTTTTAGTTAGTTGCGCACACACAAACTAATAAGGTGGTGGAAAATAACATTTCTGTATATCTTTTTCTGTAGAATGCTATTCATCAGAACATCTATGGAAAGAGTCTGGCCATTACTATGGAATCCCAACTTTCCAGCACTATTATTGAGAACCCAGAAATGCTCAAGTATCAGCAGGAACGGCAGGGGAACCAGAACCCCAATGGAGCCCAGGGAAGCGGTCCCGAGAACCAGACGCCCAAACTCACCAATGTGCTCAACGGAGAGTCCCTGGAGGACATCAGGAAGGTCAGAAGAAAGAATATGTAACAATACACACAACAGTCTTTTTTTAAATGGTTAAAATGGATAATATGCTAATTAATGATGTGGTAAATAATGATTTAAAGGAGAACTTCACTTCCAGAACAACAATTTACAAATAATTTACTCACCCCCTTGTCATCCAAGATGTTCTTATCTTTCTGTCTTCAGTTGTAAATAAATTATGGTTTTTGAGGAAAGCATTTAAGGATTCTTCTCCATATAATGGACTTCATTGGTTCCCCCGATTTTGAACTTCCAAAATGCAGTTTAAATGCAGCTTCAAAGGGCTCTAAACGATCTCAGCCAAAGAAGAAGGGTCTTATCTAGCGAAACGATCGGTCATTTTTTTTTTTTTTCAAAAAAAAAAAAATTGTATACGTTTTAAGCAGAAAAGCTCGTGTAGCACAGGCTCTGGGATGCGTGTCCACAATGCTACGAATTAGTGATGGCTTGTTCATTTTGAACAAATCTTTAATGTGACTCTGGAAGAGCGAGTTGTCTCAGGGAGTGATTTGTTCAGTCGCATATGCGCAACATCCTATTAGGTTCTGTACTGGAATTAGTTCACCTGTTTCGAGTCTTATGGGATGAACGAAATGACTTGGAAAAACATTTGTTCTTTTTGCTGAACGAGACTCAAAGGTCTGAGTCGGTAAAATTATCTGAACTTCCCATCACTACTACGAATCACGTCTAAGTTCATCGCCTGTGTACTCCGGCTCAAAAAGTTAGCGTATGTTGAAAAACTCCATCTTATTTTCTCCTACAACTTCAGAATCGTCTAACATTGTTGTACCTTTTTGTTTGTAAATTCAATAGTAAGTAGCATCGTGAATGTGCATCCCAGAGCCTGTGCTGCACAAGCTTTTGTGCTTAAAGTATACAAATTTTTATTTTCCAAAAAAAAAAAAAAAATTAATGATGGTTTCGCTAGATAAGACCCTTCTTCCTCGGCTGGGATCGTTTAGAGCCCTTTGAAGCTACTTAAACTGCATTTTGGAAGTTCAAAATCGGGGCACCAATGAAGTCCATTATATGGAGAAAAATCCTGAAATGCTTTCCTGAAAAATCATAATTTCTTTACGGCTGAAGACAGAAAGACATGAACATCTTGGATGACAAGGGAGTGAGTAAATTATTTTTGTTTTTAATTTTGTTGTTCTGGAAGTGGAGTTCTCCTTTAATACTTGTATTTCCACCAAGTTTACAAAGTATAGTTTCCTGCTCTGTCAAATATTTAAGATCCAAACCATGTCTAGCAGAATTTGTTTGCAGATGCTAGTTGATTTGATATTTAGGTATCTAAATATATGAAATTCACATATGTGACCCTGGACTACAAAACCAGTCATAAGGGTATATTTGTTGAAACTGAGATTTATACACCATCTAAAAAGCTGAATAAATAAGCTATCTATCATTCATGTATGGTTTGTTAGGATAGGACACTGTTTGGCCAAAAAAAATCTTTGGAATATGATCTTTACTTAAAAACCTAATGATTTTTGCCATAAAAGAGAAATCAATATTTTTGACCCATACAGTGTATTTTTGGCTAGTGCTACCAATATAATCCTGCTACTTAAAACTGGTTTTGTGGTCCAGGGTCACACATTTTATTTTTATACATATTTTATTATTCTTTTTGGGACTGTGTGTTAATGAAATGGCACATAATGAGTGGTTATGTAAAATTTTAATAGTTTGCATGCATATTACATGCAAATACATAATGTGTGGGTGTGATATTAAATAATTTGCATACACTTTGCATGCACATCTGCCTGTCTCTCTGTCTCTGTATGAATTTGTATATTTATGTATCATTTAATACCATTATGTTCATAGCATAGTAGTTTAGAGAATCTGAAAATTTACCCTAACACTTTTGTCCCCAAATAACATGTTTGCATGGGTGAAATGAACAAATGGCACTTTTTTTTTTTTTTTTGGATTGGACAGAACCTCTTAAAGAAGCAGGTGGAGACCAGAACTGCAGATGGGAGGAGAAGAATCACACCTCTCTGCATCGCACAGCTCGACACGGGGTAACGAACACGCACAACAACACGTCTAAAATTATCACTCACCTATACCACAGCATACGTTCGGTGGCTGAATGTCTTTTTCTTTTACCTAGGGACTTCTCACCAGCATTGTTCAACAGCGTTCCAATCTTGCCGGGGTCATCTGCATCAACTCAGCTCACCTCTCAGATCTCTTCGGATTCCAGTACGGCCAACTCACTTGGCTTGCGACCCTCACACGATCCCACTACCACCTCTCCCAGCAAAACTGTGGAAGAGAACAAGGACAGGTAAGTATACATGTATGCAATGTCCCATTTCCTCTCAACTGATACTTCGTAAAAAATCTAAATTCTTTTCCTTTCTATGGACTCTATTTCAGTGGAACTGCAGCTGTGAACTCGATCGGTATGAAATCAAATCTGCTGTTGACATCCGCTTCCAAGATCGAACCCATGAAAGCACTAGATTCGCGATTTACTGAAAGGTCAAAAGCTACACCAGGGGTTTCTAGTGTACCACTCACTATCACCCCACTTGACAGGTAATAAAGTTTGGATGATAATTGGTGTGTTCTTCCAAACTGAACTTGGAAACAAACTGAAGTTTTGTGGTTCTATCTCAGGGTAAAAGACAACAGCTCTGCGAAGGAGCCGAAAGTAAAAGATGAAACCAGCAGTGACAGTGAGGACAAAATCATGGTGAAATCACTCTCTATGGCTAAGAGGAAGGGAGAGGTGGAGGGAGCAGAGGTAGTAGAGAAGAGGAAGAAGGGAAGGCCAAGGAAAGATGCCAAAATGATGATGCCCATATCACAGCCCTTCCCACAGGTGATATTTCTTCTTTCAAAAGAGTTTCAAAGTCGACTCATAGGGCCTGTTCAGATCTTTTCTGAGAGGGTTTTACTTTGCAAACTGTGTAAATGATGAAGCACAGTATGCTATTAGCATGTAAAATAAAGCACTATTTTTAGAAATATAAAAATATAAATATAAATAAGTATAAATATTTTAATATCGGTTTTTATCCACCTTATTTTTCCCATAAGAGTGGGTGCAGCCATTTGTCTTTTTTTTTTTTTTTTTTTTTTGCCTGTCTCATCCACTTCCAGCTAAACAAAAAGCTCGTTTTGCTGCTTGATACTGCAAACTGGTGTGCCTTACCGTATGTATTATCTTAATTATGAACACACTGGTTTGTAGTGCAAACTGTTTTACCGTTTACTGCACTTCTATATTCTTCTCGTTATTTCCCTATGGCGGATTATGAACCGGACGTCTATCACATTACCAGAAAACAGCTTACTTCCGCATTGAAAAATAAGGTGGATACATTTTAAAAACTACAATTCAACAGTTTGAGGTCTGTAAGATTTGTATCTGTGTGTTTTTTATATATTTTTTTTATGATTTTTAAATAACATCACTTATACAGTACAAACAGTAAGACTTAGAAATTATTACATTTACAATTTTAAATAATTATAAATTTAAAAAAAAACTCAAATTTTAAAATCTCTATGAAGGCAAACTCCAGTCTTAAGTGTCACATGATCCTTTAGAAATTCTTCTAATATGCAGATTTGATGCTTGTCAGTTTGTTTATATATATATATATATATATATATATATATATATATATATATATATATATTTATTTATTTATTTATTTATTTATTTTACGGCTGTCAAACAATTAATCACATATAAAATAAAAGTCTGAGTTTGCCTAATGTATAGGTGTGTACTGTGTGTAATGATTGTGTATATATATAAATACAAACATGTATATAAAAATACACACACATGCATGCAACCACATAAAATGTCATATTTATATTTTCAATATATTCATATATTATATAAATTATATGAATATAAATATATACATGTAAATACATATAAATATTTAAAATATATACTTTACTATATATATATATATATAAAATATATCAAATATATAAGGAAAAATCTACATGAGCAACTGATCTCTATAATAGTATAGTATAATCTCCATGTCTTTCATTATCTTCCATTAACGTAATGACCATGGCACTTAAGAAACCCTGAGGGTCCTTCATTAAAACCCATGTGATGTCAGTGGGCCTCAAAGACAAATTTTGTTTACTGACTTTCGATTTGTCTTTTCTCTTGTAGACTCCAGTCTCAGCGGAGAAGGAGCCGTCTCGATTAACAACACCTGTAGCGGTGTTAAAACTTCCTACCCCATCCATACAGAAATCATTCAGCACTCAGGTATGACACAAAAACCCTCTACACCAAAAATATCACTCCTGCGTGTGCAATTAATGCTCTTGGCACATCATAACGTGTAATCAGGAAGCTCAAGTACTATGTCTGTAAGAGTGTAAAAGGTAATGTAATTCAAACGTAGACTCAAAACCATTGCTGGATGAAAAGCCAGTCTGGTTAATGACCCAGCTATTAGAGGATTTAAATCAGCTTATAATAAAAACACGGCCTAAAATCCACAATCAACGTTCATTTTGATTTAATGGGGTTTTTAACCTGCGTGTTTAGGTGAGCACAGACGCCGTCACGTATCTGGAGGTGGAGAACGAGGTCTCTGTGGTGTCTGGAGCTCGTCTCAGTCAGCTCAAATGGAGCAGAGATGGGCGAGAGTGGGACACGCTGCTGCCCAGTCGCATTATCATTGCAACTGGGAGCAGGTGAGTGCGCAACACGTATTAAAACTCACTGGTTTGTGCCTGATTTTGACATAAAAGAGTAAAAGTTACTTACTTTCTCTTTTCATAGCGATGTTGTTGCTGTAGCATGCGAGGACCGCACACTCTCTGTCTTCACTACATGTGGACGAAGACTGATTCCATCCATCATGCTGCCCGCCCCCATGTCAGCACTTCATTGCTCGGGACACTTTGTAATGGCGCTGACGGCATCAGCCGCACTTTCTGTCTGGTACTGGCCCTTTCTCTATGGTTCTCAGTAGAAAAGTCCAGACAAGTCATTAGTTGATTGATGCTAGAAACGTGGCTGTATTTGTAACAGGAGTCAGATTGATTTGTGCCTTAAAGGCCAGTGATTATTACATAAATTCTGAAAGATCTAGATCTGACATTGTTAAATGGCTGGTATTGTCTTGTTTTTCCTGCAGGGATGTTCAGAAACAGACGGCTTTGGTCAAAAATGAATCTTTGAATCCAATCTTATCAGGTGAGATTTTGTTTTCTTTTTTAAATAAATTAATGAGATCTTCCAACTTTTTATACCTTTATGTAGACCTTAATAATTGTCTCTTCACTAAACTCCACCCCCTTGATTTCTACTGTTCATATAGATTTAAAAATTGATTAGATATTGTTAAATGGGCTGGAAAAATATTTTTATCTGCCATTTGTTAATGTGTCTTAAAAAAAAAAAAGAATAGGAGCTGAAGCAGATGCTTTTAAGTCAACGGAAAAGCATTTACGAGTGCCACATTAGTGTATTCAACAAGGACCCACTGTTTGATCAAAAGTGACAGTAAAGACATTTAGAATGTTACAAAAGATTTCTATTTCAAATATATGCTGTTATTTTAATAAATGCAGAAAATAAGCATATTAGAATGATTTCTGAAGGACCATGTACAGCTTTGCATCACAGGAATAAATTGCAATTTAAAATAAAATCTGAATCTGAATATAAAACAGTTATTTTAAATTGTAGTAGTATTTTGCAATAAATACTGTTTTTACTGCATTTGTAATAAAATAAACAGCATTAGTGAGCATAAGACTTCAGAAACGTTTAAATATCCTACTGACCTCAAACTTTTGAATAACACTGTACACAAATCTGCTGAATCACATGAAGAGAGCAAAAGCTTGTCTGACAAAATGATGAGTAGCAATAATTTGAATGAACTATCATAAATCAGTTGAAATTTAATACCTTCTCTCTCTCTCTCTCACTCCAGGCACAGATGCCACAGTAAGTCACTCTTTTTTGACTCAGCAAGGTGTAGCTGTGGTGTCGTTGTCAAATGGAAAAACATACTGCTTTAACTCATCACTGGAGACCTGGTGAGTGATACACAAACCATGTGTTAATTCAAGTTTCACCAACATGCAACCACCAGAAACTTGTCCAAATCATTTTCAGGGCTGTTATGATTGTTCTGCCTGATATTTTGTGTCTTTTCTCTTCATCTCCAATAGGAATTTGATCGCAGATAAGCAGGACTCTCTAGTACAGTGTGCAGACTTTCGCAGTTGCGTGTCCTCTCAGGATGCTCTGGGCTCCACGGGGCCACTGGCCCTTACACAGGGCCGTAATCTAAGGTAAAAGCCATTTCTGTACTCTGCTAATGCTGCCTTCTGATTGAACAACGGTCAGTCTTGTAGAGTGAATGTCCATTTCACACTACAGACGATCACTATAAATAGTTTTAATACTCATTCTAAATTTATGAGAATAGGGAAGTCCACACTAAAACTATGATAACACAGGAAGTACTTTTAAAGAGCTTGTGCATTTAAATTGCTGGTTCACCCGAAAATGAAAGTTTCATCATTTTATCACCCTCGTGTTGTTCTAAACCTGTATGAATTTCCATCTTCCATAAACTCAAAAGAAGATATACTGAATGATTATAGGTAATCAGACTGTTGCTGGTAGGCACTGACTTACACAGTATTTTTTTTCGTACTATGGAAGTCAATGGCTACCAGCAAATGTTCGATTACCAAAATTCTTTCGAAATATTTTCTTTTGTGTTCAACAGAAGAAACAGGTTTAGAACAGCTTGTGAGTTAATGTTGACAAATTGTATTTTTGGGTGAACCATCCCTTTAGAGCAGCTGACGATGTAACAGAGCACACACTTGCAATAAACAGAACAATACCTTGCGTTAGTGTGGTCGCTAATATACACTACCAGTCAAAAGTTTTTGGACATTTAGATTGTTTATGTTTGTATGTCTCTTCTGCTCACTAAGCCTGCATTTATTTGATCCAAATTACAGCAAAAACAGTAAAACTTTGAAATATTTTTACTATTTAAAATAACTGTTTTCTGCTTGAATATATTTTAAAATGTAATTTATTCCTGTGATTTTAAATTTGTAAATTTGATTTTTTTGAATTTGTAGCATCATTACTCCACATGATCCTTCAGAAATCATTCTAATATTCTGATTTTCTGTATTTTTTATTATTATTATTATTATTATTATTATGATGATGATGATGTTGAAAACTGCTGAGTAAAATTTTTCAGGTTTCTTTGATGGATAGAAAGTTCAGAAGAACAGCCTTTATCTGAAATAGAAATCTTTTGTAGCATTATAAATGTCTTTACCATCACTTTTGATCAATTTAAAGCATTCTTGCTAAATAAGAGTATTCATTTCTATAATTTATTTCTATAATATACTGACTCCAAGCTTTTGAATGGTATAGTGTATAATGTTACAAAAGCTTTTAATTTCAGATAAATACGGATCTTTGGATCTTTCTATTCATCAAAGAATCTGGAAAAAAGTACTATATGGTTTTAAATATTATTATTATTATTATTATTATTATTATTATTATTATTATTATTAATAACAATAACAACAACAACAACAACAACAACAGGGTTCCCACGGGTCCTCCGCCCTGAGAAGTTTTTGGAACTGGTACTTTGTGTTGTACGTTGCCACAACGTTTACGTGCGCACGAAACTACTATGATGGTACCTCAACGCTTCACAGACACATCGTGAAACACTGCAAAAATAGACTGTGAAGTTCGAATGAAATGCTTTTTTGCATAGTTGTGTTTGAAACATGAAAACTGTAACAATGTATCTTAGAAGGTAACACGATGTAGCCTTGCTTTCGCTTGAAATGTGTCCCCACATCATGGTTTTTGAACACCAAATCAGCATATTAGAATGATTTCTGAAGAATAATGTGACACTGAAGACTGGAATAATGCTGAAATGTAGCTTTGATCATAGGAATAAATGACATTTTAAAATGTACTTAAATAGAAACCAGTTATTTTAAATGATAAAAATATTTCACAACATTACTGCTTTTGCTGTATTTTGGGTCAAATAAATGCAGACTTGGTGAACAGAAGAGACGTCTTTTAAAAAAAAAAAAAAAAAAAAAATTCTTAATGTCTGAAAACTTTTGACAGGTAGTATACTTATCTTTATAGTTGCTATACTTGGTGTGAACAGAACTTAACTGCCTCTCTTTTGTTTCTTTCAGTGCGGGGCGTTTGGCATCTCGCATGTCATCAACTCCTCACCACTTGCAGCAGGGAATAACTCTGGCCTTCTTGGAGAACCAGCTCTCCTCCGCCCTCATCCTCCTCTCAGCGAGCGAGTACAGACACTGGCTTCTCATCTACGCACGTTTCCTCGTAAACGAGGGTGAGTAAGAAGGTGGTCAGCTGGTAAAAGAGTCAAGAGGGTACATTAGAAATAAAGCAGTAGTTCAATAACTCTGTCTATCTGTGCAGGTTATGAGCAGAGGTTAAGAGAACTATGTCAGGATTTACTAGGACCAGTTCACAAATCCAGTAGCAGCTCCTGGGAGCCAACAGTCCTGGTATGAACTTACAGATTTATGTTTACAGAATTATTGGTGGAGTTGTTGCATTTACTGATAAAACCAAACATGTTTTTCAAATTCAGTTTTTCATTCTTGTGTGTCTATTTCAGGGATTGAGAAAGAGGGATCTTTTGACAGAGGTGTTACCTGTGATTGGTCAGAACTTGCGGTTCCAGAGACTCTTCACAGAGTACCAGGATCAGCTCGAATTGCTGCGTTTGAAATAGCACTTCATTTTTGACTTTTTGATGTTTCACCCCTGACCCCTTCCTGGCCTGTACATGTGCTAACAGTCTGCCTTAGCTTTACTGACAGCACTATCTTTAACGCAGACATGGACACTAATTAAAATGAACAAAAATAATGATGCTTTTTTTTTTTTTTTTTTTAAAGAATAAATTTGTTAAATACGTTTATTAATTATGTTTGTAAACTTTGTGCCGGTGGTAAGAGAGGACAGTAAAGGATGGGTTAACTCACATTATGGGATAATTTTGATCAAGCACAAAGTTTGCATGTCAGTCATCCTAAAACTGGACGTCTTTACTTCTACAACTAAAAGTTGCTATAAGTGGTGATCCAGCTCTCCTTCCCTCCTTTCTTTGGTCTTTCTCCTTCAGTTCTTATTTGTACAGCCACTTGTCATTTATTTGTAAATGTTTGTAAAAGGCAATTTCTTTTTTGTCCGTTTTCTATAAAATTAAGAAAATGGTAAACCTTCAATTAAAAAAGGAATAAACAATTTACCAATTCTAAAATCTGTTGCTTCTTTCTCTTTTATATGTCATATTTACTGCTGGTGGTACAAACTTAACAACATCAGGGCATTGTTCTTGGTTCTTATGTAGTATTACCTTGTTTTGGGCAGGTGGTGGTAGTAGAGATCTGATTGTTTCAGCCAGGTACAAAATTACCACTCTCTAACAGGAAAAAATGGCTTTGGCTAGAAAAAAAAAACTGCTGTTAGGAACTGCAACATGGTTTAAAGTGATAGAAATATAATCTGAATCTTGATATTATAAGTGTGATGTTTGATTGAAAAAGATGTACACTCTTTTCAGAAGTTCAAAAAACACTTGCTGTCTATAAGATTTTATAATATTTTTTTAAACAAGTCACCAAGGCTGCATTTATTTGAAAAAGTGTCTTTTTTTTAATTTATCTATTTTAATAGATATTTAAATCATTAATGCCACTGACAAAGCTGAATTTTTAGCAGTGATCACTCCAGTCTTCAATGTCACACGATCCCTTAGAAATGCTAATTTGGCGCTCAGGAAAACTCTTATCAATTTTTAAAACAGCTGCGCTTCTTAATTTTTAATTAATTTATCTTTGTGGAAACTGATCCTTTTTTTTTTTTTTTTTTTCCAAGAAGTTTCTGATGAATACAAAAGCTCAAAAGAACAGAACAAAAATATTTTTTTTGTAATAATGTAAAAGTCCTTACTGTCAATTAAATCTATGTAATGCATCCTAGTTGAACTTTTAAACAGTAGTGTACAAATCTAAAGCAAACATCTTAGTGAATGGTCACTGAATCCATTATCCTACTCCGTTATTCCTCAGACCAATGACTAGCCTAATAGTATGTACTTTTTATAATATTCAATAGAATGATAATTATGAAAGTATCTGATTATTCTGACTAATGCAATACTGCAGTAACTTTGTAAGGACATCAAATATCTCGCTTCTCTTTTAAACTAAAATGATGAACATTAACTGATGTTAAAGGGATAGTTCATACAAAAATGAAAATTCTGTCATTAATTACTCACCCTCATGTTGTTCCAAACCCGTAAGACCTTCATTCATCTTTGTAACGCTAAGATATTTTAGACAGAATCCGAGAGCTTTCTGATCAAAGCAATGCAACTGCCATTTTCAAGGCCCAGAAAAGTAGTAAGGAAATCGTTAAAATAGTTCAAGTGACATCAGTGGTTCTACCGTAATGTTATGAAACTACAAGAATACTTTTTGTGTGCAAGAAAAAAAAAAAAAAAAAAACTTTATTCAACAATTTCTTTCATGTCAGTCTTCGATGCATCGTTCACGAGAGTATCACAACATAAGTATTCTTGTAGCTTCTAGGGATGTAACAATAGCAAAATCGCATGATACGATAAAATCACGATATCAAGTCCACGATACGATATTTAAAAAAAAAAACTGAAAGAACCGGGAAAAAAAGAGAAAATTTTGTACATTTTAAAGTTAAAAATTACATTTACACTGGTGTTTTAGGAAACCAAACAAATTAGAATATAGAAGAAGAAGAACAACAACAACAACAACAACAATTTTATATGAGTGTTATTCCTATGACAGCAATAGCCATATATTGTAAAACAAATGATGAATATTTCGTAGGTATATTATTTTTGCTTTACACTACAGTAGGGAAATAACAGTACTTTCCTAATTCCTACACTTGAAAGAGATATTTTGAATTTTGGACAGCAGTAACGTTACTCATTTAAACCGCTAGCTGTCAGCAATTCATGCTGCACTTTTAAGCTTTTATTTTGAAGGAAAACAACAGCTTCAGTGAAAACAGACTTACAAAATCGCGTCCCGTACAAATCTAGTGAAATGCTGTAATCATCTGCCGCGAAAATAAAGCGTAACTGGTGGCCGTTGCGTTCCCAAACGCGCGCTAAACTCACAGCATATGCAATAAACGAGTTCACTGAATTCATTCACTGTGAACGAAGCCGTTCTAAGGCGCGAAAAACACTGGATTCACGAGCTGATCGCCTGAACGAAGTGCGCGCTTCATCCATTTACGAATGGATGAAGCCATATTGTGCTTTCGGTTTTAGCTCGTTTGACAGATACTGTGCCAACGCATAATGGCCCAAAACGCAACTTTAAAAACTTTATGTTGCCTTTATGTTAGAATAAGAAGTTTAAATATAGGCTGTGTCCGAAAGCTCTAAAATGTTGCCTTTGGAGGCAGCATTCCAAGGCAGGCGTCAAGGCACGTCCGAATACAAATTTGATTTCACTTCTCGTCTCCGGAGGTACCTTCTTCTGATCGAATTTTGAAGGCAGCATAGATGTATCCTTCGCTGCCTTAGATATCCTGCAATTCTGTGCGTTCCATTCCATACACATTTTGTGTAAATGTATATTTCTGACTAACTTTTTGCACTTTTGATGTTATTTCTAGTGAGAAATCAATATTATAGTATTTAAATATTTTAATAATATTTTATTGTTATCATCAAGACTCATTCTATTTAGTTGTAGATCATTAAACCGTTATGCTGCCGTTTCATGAGGTGCCCTCATGCAAAAACGCTGCCTGCAAAGTCATTGACTGATAAGGCAACGAGGCAGCAAGTCAGCTGTCTAGGCTTTCGGACGCACCCATATTTAAAAAAAAAAAAAAAAAAAAATACTCGTTTTGCCCGGAAGACCTATCGTTTCATGTCGTCATGTGACCATGATAATATGAGACAGTTTTGCTATCGCGATATTGATAATATTGTTACATCTCTAGTAGTTTTATAACGTTAACATTACAGTTGAACCACTGATATCACAAGGACTATTTTATCAATGTCCTTACTACCTTTCTGGGCCGTATGCGTGGTAGTTGCGTTGCTGTCTATGCAGGGTCAGAAAGCTCTCGGATTTCATCAAAAATATTGTCATTTCTGTTTTACAGGTTTGAAACGACAGGAGGGTGAGTAATTAATGACAGAATTTGCCATTTTTGGGTGAACTAACCCTTTAACTAGCATGTCTGAAAGTTTGTTTGCTTTTTTGTATATCAAACCCCAAAACAAGTGAAAAGCTTGTGACCTTCATAAATGCCACAGTATCCACAGTACTTGCATACAGAATATTCACATTAATACAAAAGCATTCATTTCTCACAGTGCGCATATACACAAATGTAACTCATCAAACATGAACACCTTTCTTTTCAAGTGGCCAAGAGTTATGACCCTTAGCATTTAATGGATGGCTTAGCATTGTGCGAACAATGGAAAAGTCTCTTAAAAGCAGGAACAGCTGCGTTTTAACACTAGAGGATAAACACCTGAGATCCGCACATTAACACACACAAGCTAATTCATAAGGAGACCTCTAGCATGGACCATATGCCTCTTATATAAGTCAGAAGTGTCTGTGTTTAGTGTTCAAAGGCTTAATTTCTAATTCACATTTCTCTACTTACCATATCAGTCCAGAGGCCTTGCCTAAGGGCTTTAAAGTGTCAGCTCTCTGGGGCTCAAATGCTTTTTTTTTGGCGCTGTAGTTCGGAGTGATGCCATTTTTCTGAAACAAACACAGCTGTAATGACTTCAATCTTGTTGATCTGAACATTTATATAAATGTTAGAAAATGCCAAAATGCCATTTTGGTTTGTTGCACAAGCTTTTTGTTGTTTACTTACAGATTCTAAAGAGAAAAGTAGTTTACACTCAAGAACAAATATCTTTTAAAAGCTTGGGGTCAGTATTTTATTTATTTATTTTTTAAATAAGAAATTAATACTTTTATTTTGGAAAGAATGCATTAAATTGGTCAAAAGTGACAGTAAAGACAATGCTAAAAGAGATTTCTATTTCAAATAAAATAGTTCTTCTGAACTTTCTATTAATGAAATAATCCTGAAAAATGGTTTCTCCAAAAACTGTTTCCAGCATTGAGGTTAATAAAAAAAGGAGCTTCTTAAGCACCAAACCAAATAAGTTTGAAAAAAAAAATTAATACAATTATATATATATATATATATATATATATATATATATAATATATATATATATATTTTTTTTTTTTTTTTTTTTTTTTTTTTTACACAGAAATGTACGATGACCCTGTAAAACACTCTTAAAAATGCAAGTCAAAGCAGCAGCTGATAAAATAAAATAGTAAATAAAATAAAATATTAAATGGAAAATAAAATTAAATTAAATTAAATTAAATGTTAGTTTGAGACTATGAACAATTTTACAGAATTTTACAATTTTACAAACAAAAACAAAAAACATTTTAATGCAGTCTTGTATTTTTAAGTGTGTTTTACAGGGTGTTTCAGAGCTGGATTGCTTTGTTTTTAGATTTCATAGATTTCATTTTATTTAATTTTTTCGTTTATTTTATTTAGATTTCATTTAGCAATCCAGCTCTGAAACACACTCTGTAAAACACACTTAAAAATGCAAGACTGCATTGAATTGTCAATTAAAGCAGCAGCTGATTAGAAAAAATATAAAATAATAAATGTTACTTTGAAAATACGAAATCTAAAAATAAAGCTCTGAAAGCCACAATCCTAACAGTAGAGCATAAGATTATATATATATATATATAGGCTACTGTGTCTTTATATTGAGGAAGACAGGACAGAAAACAGGAGAGCAGAGAGAGAGACGAAAGGATGAGTAGAAGTGACACATGTGCTGCCGACATCTCACAAGGTCTGACTCTGAGCTAAACACAATTTAAAAGCCGTCCCCTCAAAAACCCCACAGCCTGAAACCTCACACACAGCACATTTCATGATTTACACACTCTCAAACTTTCACCTCTCAGACCAGTGCGAAGACTAATAGCCCACTTCTCCAGCTAACTGTGTGTGTGGAGAGGGAAAATGAGGCAGACAGGGGAAAAAAAAAAAAACGAATTAGCTGTTCATTTCTGATTACATTTAAAAGAAAAGTTCACTGAAAATTTTAATTACTCACCCTCATGTTGTTCCAAACTTTGAGTTTCATGTGTAGAACATTCCATAAAGCTGTTGACCTCTAAAAATGATTAGTTTGTATGACTTTTGGCTATTCTTCCCAAGTCTTTTGAAGTTATACAGCAGCTTTGTGTAACGAACAAGCTGATGTTTAAATTTCCATTTGCACATATTCAAACCTGACACGTCAAAATTTATTGCTCGGCTATGTGACTGTCTGTTGGACATGAGATGACAATTTATGACAGTAATTCTCAAATAAGTTCTTATTTTGGAGAACAAGTTGTCACCCATCAATTATCATGACAAGAACTCTCAAAACTTTAAAAGACTAATACTTACTTTGTGACAAAAGCCCATCACAGTTAAGTTAAAATGTGATGTTTGTTTATTTGGGCATGTATGAATTTTAAATGGACAGGTGACATTTGGGCCATGCTGCCTTTAGCAGAAACAGACAGTGGAGGTCAATGAGTGGTCCATCTGTCAGAGAGGAAACCTCATGGGAGATCTCACCACAGAGAGGCTGTCGAGACCAGAGTCTTTTACCATCTCAACCTGTCGACAGATTTGATGGATATGACAGCAACGCACTGTAGTGAAGCTGAACAGGGTTTCACTTAAATCTATTTGAACACTCACAGGAAAATGAGTTTTGAAGTTATGAATTCCACTCTCATTCTTCATCATTTAGACTCCAACTGCAAAACTAGTTTATCTTGAAGTGAGGAACAGAAAACAGAACAGTACTGAAGAATAATCAAAGCAGTAGCTTTGTAGTTTAGCATAGGTTTACATAATCTTGGATTCTGGGTTCATATTTTACCCTGGGATAAAGTTATTTCACACTGCTGAATCTACAGCACCATGGCAAAAGAAGTCATATTTTGCATTCAAACTTAATGTGATAAGACAAAAAGGTTGTACACCAAGAAATAATAGAAAACAGCTACTGCTAAAAGAGAGTTACTGCTAAAACTGTTACTTGAAAACTTTTTGGATTTTCAAGGACTTCAAAAAGAGAGAGAAGAGACTTAAAATTTTCTTTCAAATTCTAAAAAAAGATAAATACAGAAAAAAAAAACAAATGACAAAAATAAAGTGAAGCATATGCAAAGTATTACTACTAAGGTATTGAAAAGTATATTACACTTTTACTATAGTAAAACCATGGTTAATTTTCTTACTTTTTTCTTTTATCTTTTTGTTTTTAAGACAGTAATGGCTTAATTGTTTGATATTTTCTACTGCTTAAGAAAAAAATCTGAAAAAATGATTCACGAAACTGCTCCGATATCCTGATCTAAAACAAATGATTTGCCATACGCGTTCCAAAGTCATGAACCGAATCAAATGATTCGCGAACCTGCACTGAAGACCTGATCTGAATAAAATGATTCACGATCCGTGCTCCTAGGTTCCGATCTAAAGCAGAAGATTCACGAACCTGCTCCAAGGTTCTGATCTAAATCAAATCTTTCGAGATCTGTGCTCCATAGTTCGGATCTGAATAATGATTCACAAATCTTTATTTCAGATCAGGACTCGGAGCCCTGGATCACGAATCATTTAATTGGAACTTCACGTATAGTGAATAATTTGATTTAGATTGGGACTTCAAATTATGTATTGCCAATCGTTTGATTTGAATCAAATGAATGAATCAAAAGCCTGTTCAGATCTAAATCAAATGATTCACCATATGCGCTCCAAAGTCCCTATCTAAATCAAATGATTTGTGGTACGTGAAGTTACACTCTAAATCAAGTGATTGTGATACGCGATGTGATCTGAATCAAATGATTCGCGAACCTGCACTGAAGACCTGATCTGAATCAAATGATTCATGATCCGTGCTCCTAGGTTCCGATCTAAAGCAAAAGATTCACAAACCTGCTCCAAGGTTCTGATCTAAATCAAATCTTTCGAGATCTGCGCTCCATAGTTCGGATCTGAAAAATGATTCACAAATCTTTATTTCAGATCAGGACTTGGAGCCCTGGATCGCAAATCATTTAATTGGAACTTCACGTATAGTGAATCATTTGATTTAGATTGGGACTTCAAATTATGTATCAAATGTGATCTGAATCAAATGATTCGCGAACCTGCGCTGAAGACCTAATCTGAATCAAATGATTCACGATCCAACCTCCTAGGTTCCAATCTAAATCAGATGATTTGAGATCTGCGCTGCGAAGTCTGGATCTGAATAATGATTCACAAACCATTATTTCAGAGCAGGACTCAGAGCGCCGGATCGCAAATGATTAGATCGGAACTTTGCGTATAGCGAATCATTTGATTTTGATCGGAACTTCAAATCACATATTGCAATTCAGTTGATTTCGATCGGGACTTAAAATTGCGTATTGCAAATCAGTTGATTTGAATCAAATTAATGATTCAAAAACCCGTTCTGATCTCAATCAAATGTTTTGCGATGCACGCTCCGAAGTCCCAATCCAAATCAAATGATTTGCGTTACGTGAAGTTACGCTCTAAATCAAATTATTTGTACTACGTGTTTTGAAGTCCTGATCTGAAACAAATGATTTGCGACACGCAAACCAATTGGAATGCTTTGAATCAATTAAACCAATGCGTCGCAAAATGATTTCAGAGTTTTGAAAAGTTCTGTTTATATGACTATACGTGCTTTCTAAAATTACTACAAGTAATACCTAAATTCAAAAATTAATATCGCTTTTAATTTATTCTGGGTTTTGCTAGTGAATCACTTACAATTAATGATCGAAGTCATGAATCATTCGGAGCAGTTCCAAGCGTAAATGGCTCACTCACTGATTTGGTTCATTGTTCTTTTTTTCTTTTTTTTTTTTTTCACATCTTCAGCCATGTTTACATGACATTGTCAGTACTACAACTGGCTTAGCTCATTAGTTTTATGACATTAACTGAAATAAGCGAAAAAACAATTGTTTTTTGAATTGTGTGAATTTTGAGTGAAAAGATATGTGCTTATTTAAAAATTAAATGCTTATTTCATAGATTCGATATCTGTCATTAAATCAAGTGCCTTTCAAGTACCTCTTCAGGAATACTGCTATTTTCAAGCCTTAAATTCAAAAAGTCAAATTCAAGTACTTTTAGCACTTTAAGCACCTTGTATGTGTTACGTAGTAGCTGCGTGCTGGACGGAACGAGACGAGAGACGAGATAACAGGCAACAATATTTAATATAAACTTCAGGTAGCACAAGCAGGAATATCCACACACGTAGAAACAAACAAACGTTAAAGACCGACAGAGAACTCAGGATACAAACAGGCTTATAAAGGGTGACTAATTACAAGGACAGGTGAAGGGGATGACAGAATAACGAGGGCAAAACCAAAGTTAACAGGATGACAGGGGGAGACAATGGGAGAAACCAAATATACAAACAGACAGAACTGTGACATTACGCCCCCCTCCGAATAGGCGCGACCTCGCGCCGTAGAAAACAAAAAACAAAACAGACAAGAGGGGCAAAAAAACAGCAGAAAAACAGAGTCCATGTGGGAGGAGGCTTCGGCAGAGGACGGAACCCCGGGAGGGGGACAAAAACCAGAGTCAACAGAGTCCAAGGGGGCGATGAAGGTGGGAGGAGCCAGGGAGGAAACAGGAGGGACCCGGAGCAGGAGGAGCCAGTAGAGACCCAGACCGCAGCCATGATGTAAGCCCACGGTGGAGTCGATGGAGGGAGGAGCCATGGTGGAGGAAGGGCTGACGACTCCAGGGGGCCGACCGACGGCGGCGGAGCAGGTGGAGGTGGAGCCCGAGGCGGAGACGGAGAGCCAAAGATCCAGGGCGACACCGAGGATCCGGAGGGCCAAGGCGGAGCCCAAGGCTCTGGCGACTGAGGCGGAGGCGGAGCTCCGGAGGTCCGCGGCGGAGCCGGAGCGACAGAGGACTGAGGGGGAGCCGGAGGGAGGGAGGAGCCCAACGGAGCCGGTGGGATGGAGCGACGAGGCAAAGCCGGAGGAGTGGAGTCCCAAGGCGATGGCGGGACGACGACCGACCAAGGCGGAGCCGGAGGGACGAGGGAGCCCGGTGGAGCTGGTGGGCCGACGGGCGACGGTGGAGACGAGGGAGCTGAGAGCCGTGGTGGAGCCGCAGGGTCGGAGGGCCGAGGCGGAGTTCTGGACTCTGAGGCTGGAGGCGGAGCTGAGGGATCCTCCAGCCATGACACCGATGGAAGCTGGCAGACCCGCGGCGAGCCCACTTCACAGGTGGTGGGCTGAGGGTGAGCGGAGGGGCTGTCAGGGGACAGTGGTGGCCAGACAGACATGGATGTAGACAGAAGAGGGTGGGTGGGTGGGAATTCCAGGCAGACAGGATGATCATAACAGGTAGATAATTCAGTAAAGAAGTCTATTAAATCCCCAGAGTCATTTTCTAGAACTTCCATAGAAAAATCAATTAAGTCCCCAGAGTTTTCTTCCAGCTCACCCCCAGCGGTGGTGCAGTGGGCAGGGCTCTCCATAGCCCTCTCTTGCTCCACGCAGCACTCCACCGTCATGAATGTAGTGGCCGGCTCTCGCACCTGGTCAGATGTGTCAGGCTCTGGCTCTGTCGCTCTTGGCTCTGGCTCTTCATCTGCGGTGGGCTCGGGCTCATACTCCGCGTGTCGGGGTGATGGTTGGCTGGGCTCTGGGTCTTGAGTGGGGCTGACGTCCTCCTTGACGAAGTCAATAGTCCATGACGATCCACAGGACGCCAGCACCCACTCGATGTAGTCCGGCAGGCTCTCTCGAGGACCCTCCCCGGATAGCAGCCCCTTAGTGGTGGTGTTCAGTCCTGCACGGTAGAAAGTGCAAAGGCTGCTATCCGGAAAGTGGGAGTGTTCTGCGAGGAAGATGTAATCACGGGTGTGGTCCTCAAGAGAGCGTTCCCCCTGCTTCAGGAGGATGAGGAGAACGGTAGGATCCATGATAATAAATCAAAAAAGAAAACACTGAGAAACAAGACGAAAAACAAACGCAAGGGAATACCGCCGGTTAAACTGTTGTTGGTCGGTCTTTCTGTTACGTAGTAGCTGCGTGCTGGACGGAACGAGACGAGAGACGAGATAACAGGCAACAATATTTAATATAAACTTCAGGTAGCACAAGCAGGAATATCCACACACGTAGAAACAAACAAACGTTAAAGACCGACAGAGAACTCAGGATACAAACAGGCTTATAAAGGGTGACTAATTACAAGGACAGGTGAAGGGGATGACAGAATAACGAGGGCAAAACCAAAGTTAACAGGATGACAGGGGGAGACAATGGGAGAAACCAAATATACAAACAGACAGAACTGTGACAGTATGAACCTTGTTACATTAGTCTGATGGATCCCTTGAATCTGATTGGCTAAAAGGGGTGCAGTATTCTAGTGATAACTCAG
Organism: Cirrhinus mrigala; assembly: GCA_036247105.1. Classification (NCBI taxonomy): domain Eukaryota; kingdom Metazoa; phylum Chordata; class Actinopteri; order Cypriniformes; family Cyprinidae; genus Cirrhinus; species Cirrhinus mrigala. The sequence goes on along the minus strand of CM070011.1, from coordinate 36,852,577 downwards.
CTCCAACCGTATCACTCCGCCTGTGGTATTTCTCACAGCGTGTGTCATGGCAGACACCCAAATCCGCTATAATTTTATAAATAATATTGTTTTTGCGTCATGGAATGTAGTTTTAAAAGTTTTAGACGATACTATACTTATTTAGACTTCAAATATGTGGTTTGTCAATAAAGAAAACGTCTATTTGAAAATTAGCTTCGATGTTCGGAGATGTGAGCTCCAGGACGTCAGCGGCCATTCAGCACTCATGAACCCGCCGAGAGCATCCTCACCTCGGGCAGATCTTCTGGAATTCGCCGCTGGCTCTGATGTCTCTATAGTGGTTAAACATGAGATAAAAATTAATTTTGGGTAAATCTAACAGAACAGTCTTTGTTCTCATTATTCTATTATTTGTTTCAGAGCAAATAGTTTTGACTTGAAGCTAGTTAATATTTTAAGCTCAGCTATTAATATTATAATATGGTAGCATCAATGCACTACCCACCATGCAGTGTATACCAGTATAAGTTGAGCACTCTTCTGGGTCAGTTTCTTCTTTCTCTGCAAAAGCAGTGGGCAGCAGGGCCACATGATGGCAGTCCATCTACATCTCTCAGTCCTCTTATTACGTCCTCTTTTTTTTTCTGTCCCTCGAGAGAGCTGTGGGAGAGGGACAATGCCATTGCTCTCAAGGTTGAAGCTTGGAGAGAAGCAACCTCAGTGTGTCAGGGTTGGTTTTAATACAATATAAATCCTGGTGTTGAAAAGGCTTAGAGTAAAATATATTAACGGCGTCCCTCAGACTGGCACAAACAATGACATTGTGGCCTCTGGCCCCGCTGTCCTCCTTGACTTACTGACGAGAGCTGCAACTTCCTAGAGGAGTACAAACATTAATACTTCACACATTCAGTTTTTCATTCACATTTTATATGATCTTAACTATCACATTACTGAAAACCATAAAACTATAGCAATATATCTACATGCACAGTTGAATTCTATACAGTCCAACCAAAAATTACTGACATCAAATATAATTTTTTTTTTTTAAATCATTTTTTACTAGTGGGTGCAGGACATTATAGGTCATTTATGTAAGTGAGGATAGCAAAATGAAGTAAACCATGACATATTATGTAAACTGTGACAAAATGAATTTGTTTAGCTCTGAGTTCTTGTCATATTTTAGTGCCATTTTCTAAACTATAGCGAATAAACTGTGATAATGTAAGAAATGTTGAAGGTGTCTGAATAAATTTTGGTCTGACTATATTACCATTGTTTGGCAAACATAAACATAGTCAGGCTATTAAGCTCTATTAAGTGGTGGAATCAATACTATCTTTAAATTAATTAGTTTTATAAATTAATAAGTCATTCGAGGTAATGTTTTACAGTGGTTTTAACCCTGTTAGGTGTCAAACCTGTGGTAAAATGCACTGAAGTGTCTTTTTTGCTTTCATTTACTTGTCTATTTCTGACAATAATTAGTGACTTTGTAAGAATGTTTTTTAATTACACAGTTTTATGCAAAGGCTTGGGAACCCCTTGCAGATTCTGTCAAAATATAAATAATTTGCATGAAATGAATAATTTATTTAGTCCCGAGTAAGACATTTTACATAAAAGATGTTTACATGTAGTCCACAAGACCAAAAAAAATAGCTGAAATTACTAAAATAACCCCCTTCAAAAGTTTGGAAACCCTTGGTTCTTAATACTGTGTGTGGTTACCTGGATGATCTACGACTGCTTTTTTGTTTTGTGATGGTTGTTCATGAGTCCCTTGTTTGTTCTGAACAGTTAAACTGTGTACTGTTCTTCAGAAAAATCCTCCAGGTCCTGCAGATTCTTCAGTTTTTCAGCATCTTTTGCATATTTGAACCCTTTCCAGTAATGACTGTATGATTTTGAGATCCATCTTTTCACACTGAAGACAACTGAGGGACTGAAACCCAACTATTTAAAAAAAAAGGTTCAAACATTCACTGATGCTCCAGAAGGAAACATGATGCATTAAAGAGCCAGGGGTGAAAACGTTTGAACAGGATGAAGATGTCCAAATTTTTCTTATTTTGTTGAAATATAATTTTTTTTCCATTTAGTACTGCCCTTTGGAAGCAATAGAAGATACTTGCATGTTTCCCGGAAGACAAATTAAGTACAATTTACGTTGATCTTCAAATTCAAAACGTTTTCACCCCCTGGCTCTTAATGCATAGTGTTTCCTTTTGAAGCATCAGTGAATGTTTGAAACTTTTTTTAAAGATGGATCTCAAAATCATACAGCCACTGCTGGAAAGGTTTCAAAAATTCAAAAGATGTAGGAAAACTAAGGGTTCCTAAACTTTTGAAGGGGGTTATTTTAATAATTTCAGCTATTTGTGGGCTATATGTAAACATCTTTTATGTAAAATATCTTACTGAGGACAGTACTAAATAAAAAAATAACATGCATTTTGTATGATTATTTTGTTAAAATTATTCACATTTTTATAGATACTGCAAGGGGTTCCCAAACGTTTGCATAAAACTGTATATGTGACCCTGGCCCACAAAACCAGTCATCATAAATAGTCATTATAAATAAGCTTTCCACTGATGTATGGTTTGGTAGGATAGAACAATACTTGGCCGAAATATAACTATTTGAATATCTGGAATTTGAGGGTGCTACATACATACATATATATATATATATATATATATATATATATATATATATAATATATATAATATATATATATATATATATATATATATATACAGGGGTTGGACAATGAAACTGAAACACTGGCCAATATAGTGTTGGAGGTTTCATGGATATGTTTGCACAGCCTGGTGGCCTATCTTCACTGATTGCACACTGCACCAGTAAGAGCAGAGAGTGAAGGTTGACTATGTGCACCCAATGGATCAAACATTGTACCCTGAAAGTAGTGCCTTGTATCAGGATGATAATGCACCAATACACACAACAAGGCTGGTGACAGAGTGGTTTGATGAACATGAAAGTGAAGATGAACATCTCCCATGGCCTGCACAGTCACCAGATCTGAATATTATTGAGGGATGTTTTGGAAGAGCGAGTTAGGAAAAGTTTTCCTACGCCAGCATCACGTAGTGACCTGGCCACTTTTTTTTTTTTTTGCAAGAGGAGAATAGCTTAAAATCCTTCTGGCTACTGTGCAGGACTTATATTTGTCATTCCCAGGATGAAATGATGCTGCATTGGGCACAAAAAGGCTCAACAACGTACTAATTGTTTTTAAAAAAACAGGTGTTTCAGTTTTATTGTCCAACCCCTGTATATATATATGTTAATTTATTTATTTTTTAATTGAGAAAAATCACTATTAAAGTTGTCAAAAAGAACAAAATGAAGTTTTTTGCAATGCGTATTACTAATCAAAGTTTTGATATATTTATGGTAAGAAATTTTCCAAAATGTCTTTATGGAACATGATCTTTACTTAATATCCTAATGATTTTTGGCATGAAAGAAAAATTGATCATTTTGACCCATCAATTTATTGTTGGCTATTGCTACAAATATACCCATATGACTGGTTTTGTGGTCCAGGGTCACATATAGCATGTTTATTTTTGAATTCTACTTTTTCATTATGTCTGTTATATCAATTGATTAACATCCTAATGTATTACATATACGTAATGTAATACATCTCTATATATTGCTCCTTGATCAGGAGTATGCAAATGTGCTGTGCACAAAAAAAGCAAGCAGCTTTGCTCTAAAATGTGCAAAAAAAAAAAAAAAAAAAAAAAAAGCACAGCAAATCATTGAGAGATTTACTAAGACACAATACATCTACCTGATTTACAAGGTCGGAGAGAGCAAGCCACTATCAAATTAATACAAGAGATGGCCCAGAATGATCATCCTCTTCATGATCTCTTTCCACCAACCAGGGGCGAAAAAACTGGTCGAGTTCTTAGGAAGCAAAGTAGTTTGACATTATTTAATGCAAGGACAAAACGTTATGCTAGTTCAATTATTCCTTATGGTATTAGACTGTACAGTGAATGTAATGTGGATGCTTAGGGTCCTTTCTGTAATTGCACTTGTATGTTTTAAAACTTTTTATCTTTATGTGCATGTGTGAATGGATGTATATTTTGTTTATGTATGGAAAGATGTAAATGTATATTTTTTATTAGTTTTGGGAGCTTTGTAACTGAATGTTTTGGAGATTTTGTTTTTATATTTTTGGGGTATTTTTGTGTTTTATGTGCAATTTTATATTCTTCGTGCAATTTTATCTTTCAGTGTACTTTCTGCTATAATTCAATCTCAGTATTGCTAAGCAGAAAAGTAAATAAACTTCAAACTAAACTAATCTGTGAGTCAAAGAAAAAAAAAATGAAATGTACTTACAATCAGTGCTGAAGCACAAATTTGGTAACTTTTAATGGCAAGTCTTGAATCACACAACTGTTATAATAATTGCTAGGCTTGGAAAATTCTGACATGCCAGTTATAATATCGTTTAGAATGGTCTAATTTAGGCATCAAGGTGTGAACATATACCAATTGGTATGTGTCCAAATCATTTACTTGAAATAGAAAAACAGTCAACATCCCCCTTTAATCAACACTCGTTCATATTCATAATGCTCTCCATGATGAATTTCTGTCCTACACAAAATGTATAAATTGTACATAATTATATGACTTTGTCACTGTAGTGTAACAATTTGATATTTTTGCTCCTTCATATATTGATTGTAATTAATACCCAAATAACATGTTGCCGAAGAACCAGCATGTAACTGTTGAGAGGAAATGAACTGTTGTTTTCAAGCTGTTCTGTTCATGTGCGACTTCCTTTCAAATGACACATGATTTGTCCTTTCACTCCAAAACATCATAGTTCACCCAAAACCTCATAGTTCATCCAAAAATATACAAATCTGCTAAAAATGTACTCACCTTCAGGTCATCCAAGATGTAATCATCCAAGAGTTTGTTTCTTGGAGAAACATAGCATTACATTACTTGCTCAGCAATGGATCCTCTGCAGTGAATGGGTGCCATCAGAATGAGAGTCGAAACGGCTGATAAAAACATCACAACAATCCACACAACTCCAGCCCATCTTGTGAATCAAAAAGCTGCTTTCTTGAAAGAATCACACCGTCAATTAACTTTCTATAATTTCTTATATAATGTTTCTTATCAGATATATAGGCTACTTCAGATTAGAAAAGCTACAAACTATGAAATTAAATAAAAAAGGCTGGTAGCCATTTTCACCTCCCTTTACAAGCTCCCCTGGTGTCCTGTTGGGTAGAAGTGCTTGGCTTTTGTTGATCTCTGTCAGCACTAATCTCAAATGTCTATATCTCTTATCTGGACTTAAAGGTGTGTGTATGTGCGGGCAGCAGTCTAACACTTCAGTTTCAAACAGCTGATAAGATCTTGGATCTGAGAGACAGACAGGGGGAAGGTGGGCGGACGCAGTTCTCGAGTCAACTGTATATAAATACACACCAGCGGGGAGGTCTGTGAGGACTGACGGTTTTGCTGAGCACCTGTTTGGCTGCCTGGCAAATTTCTGACATGGTTTCCTCCCTGCAGATCCATCAGGACAGGACCAGCGCTTGTATTTTGAGAATATTGACGTGGGGACACTGCCAGAAGACAAAACAAGGAGCAGTCAATCAAATGATTGTTGGACAATTTATCAAAAACACAGTCATCTGGCTGTTAGAGGAGCCAGACCGATCACATCCAAACGTACAAACACAAATGGAGTTCTCCAGACTAATCAATCAAACTTGGGGTTTTGGGGTTTTATTATTTAAATATAGCTTTAGAATATACAACCCACATATGAGACTTTAGAGCACAAACCGCACTGTCAGACACGACAAATGCTCCATCTGGAGTCTTTTAGCGAAAGAAGGAAAAAATTGGCATGAATATAGAGGAATAAATACAGAAAAAAAGAAAAAAAAAAAATAGAGGAAAAAAAAAAAAAAAAAATCAAATAAGCTGAGTAAATCTTACCTATGATATAAAAAGAATAGAGTTTAATAGCTGTTAATCAATAGTTTCTTGTTTTATTAGTTACACAATAGCAAATTTGCAGCAAAAATCCCATTTATTTATTATAAATGTAATTTTTTATTTATTATAAATGAATTTATTAGATTTCTATAAAACAAAAATACTGAAAAAATGAGAGCACAAAATTAAATAAGCTGAGTAAATCTTACCTATAAAAAGAATAAAATAAAAATGAGATGTAGAGAGTATTTAGCATTATTTATTATTTTATTTATTATAAATGTAATTTTTATTTACTATAAATGTTTGTCTTTATTATAAATGCATTTATTAGATTTTCATTAAAAATACAGATAAAATGCAAAAATCAGCAAAAATCAAAAAAGCTGAGTAAATCTCACCTATGATATAAAAAGAATCAAATAAAAATTAGATATGAGAATAGCCAATTTGTAGTTTAATAGTAGTTAATGAATGATTTCTTGTTTTATTAGTTACACTATAGCAAATTTGCAGCAAAAATCCCATTTATTATAAATGTATTTTTTACTATAAATGTTAGTATTCATTATGAATACATTTGTTAAATTTTCATAAAAAATACAGGAAAAAATGCAAAAATCAGCAAAAATCCTACGTAAATCTTACCTATGATATAAAAGGAATCAAATAAAAGTTAGATACGAGAATAGCCAATTTGTAGTTTAATAGTTGTTAATTAATAATTTCTTGTTTTATTAGTTACACTATAGCAAATTTGCAGCAAAAAGCCCATTTATTATAAATGTAATTTTTTATTTACTATAAATTTATGCATTTATTCTAAATGCATTTATTAGATTTTTATAAAACAAAAAATACAGAAAAAAGAGAGCAAAAATTAAATAAGCTGAGTAAATCTTACCTGTAAAAAGAATCAAATAAAAATGAGAGAGTAGCCAACTTGTATAGAGTTAAAATGTTAATTAATTTTTTTTTTTTAATTAGTTACACAATGGCAAATTTGCAGCAAAAAATCTAATTTATTTATTATAAATGTAATTTTTATTTACTATAAATGTTAGTATTCATTATAAAGGCATTTGTTAGATTTTCATAAAAAATACAGAAAAAAAAGCAAAAATCAGCAAAAATCAAATAAGCTGAGTAAATCTTACCTATGATATAAAAAGAATCAAATGAAAATTAGATATGAGAATAGCCAATTTGTAGTTTAATAGTTGTTAATTAATAATTTCTTGTTTTATTAGTTACACTATTGCAAATTTGCAGCAAAAATCCCATTTATTATAAATGTGTTTTTTTATTATAAATGTATGTATTTATTATAAATGCATTTATTAGATTTTTATAAAACAAAAATACAGAAAAAAAAGGGCAAAAATTAAATAAGCCGAGTAAATCTTACCTATGAAAAGAATCAAATAAAAATGAGATAGAGTAGCCAACTTATAGAGAGTTTAATAGTTGTTGATAATTTCTTGTTTTAGTAGTTACACAATGGCAAATCTCATTTATTATAAATGTACATTTTATTTATGTATTTATTATTTATTTATTTGTTTGTATGTAACACAGTAAACATACAAGTAAATCATTTTCCTAATTTCTACACAAATAGTTGCAATGATTGCAGCTGTCAATCCTGTTGTTCAAATTGTTGTATTAAAAAAAAAAATTGGGGGGGGGGGGGGGGGGGGATTTATGGAACTGAACTTAAAAACAACTTGTATAATTAGATTGACAATCATCATTTTCTAAGCACTTTCTTTAACTGGTTATTTGTCATGTTTTGTGCCCAGTGCCAGGTAATCTGACAGTTGCATTCCTGTAATATTCTTTAGAAAGGAGAATGATGGTCCCATTTCACCCACATCATGAGTCATGCATCCTGTTCTCGTCACTTTTTGGCTGCCAATGCACTCTCATACCACAAACCAGTTAAACTATCATTTTAAACCGCTTTCGAACTAATCAGACATGCAATACCCCCACACTTGTTCTTTTCTCTGCCTGATTCCCATCATACACAATTCCCTCCTCTCCTGCTATTTGCATTCTGGAATGTTGAGAAATCATTCACCCACTCACATGGACAGAATCATAATTAAATCCATCAGTCTCTGCTCTGCTGAATGTTAAGTGAGTGTCAAGAATGAGCTACAGATAAACAAACAGTCTGCTTTTTTTGGGCTCGGCCACATTCTATTTGTTTCGTTTGATAAAGAAAGACTGTTTTCTGCTTTCAGCAGTGAAAACAAAAAACTGGCCACAAAAGCAGTTCAAAAAGATAAGTGTTTACATGCACACTTTTACATCAGATCATGCTAGATCACTACGCTAGATCATGTACAAGAGACAGCTGAAAACTCATCTCTTTCATGAACACTGAACTGAATCCTAGTATAAAAAAAAAAACTATGCTTTCACTTGCCCTTAATCTCTTGCTGTTCCAGCTTGTCCTGTTCTAAATGATAAGTGAAACTTTGTATTACGAGCACCTTTTGCATTTATTTGCCTTGCTGCTTGCATTCCTTATTCGTTAGTCCCTTTGAATAAAAGTATCTGCTAAATATATCATGTAAGGTGTCTCTGTGGGTCTTTTCAGCAGGGATGCCATACTGATATTGGTGTTAGTTTAGTATTATTACAGTATTATTAACTGCTTATACACAAAATCTTTACTTGTCACACAATTTTTGAAACTTGACACTCAAACACCAGAACCACACACCTAATCTGCAAAACCAAAATCTTTGACTCAGTTTTCAATTTCAAAAACACTTTTTGCAATACACAACACACAATTCTCTATGCAACACACAAAAAAAAATCTAACAGGAAGTATCTTGATTTCCTTTTTCAAACACAACCATTTAAAATGCCACACTAATTCACCAGTGTCTCAAACTAACTCCTCACATGTGCAAACACTCATTGCTTTACTTAACACCAACCAATCATGGCTTTAGAATAGGCCTATAAATAGGCCAAAGGTCAAGTTATACAGTTTTTCTTAGTCGCTTTGGTGCATTTCTCAGATCATAAAAGAAATTCTCAAAACTACTGTACTTGTTCAATCTCCACATCATCACTTGTGCACATCATAGCAGTTTCTCATTCTTTTGAACAAGTTCATTACACTGTAAAACCCAGTAGTTTACCTTACTTAAATATAATTAGTTATCTTTACTTAGTTACTAAACTTATTAGGTTTCATTAAGTTACAGCTACTTTCAAGGCAAATAAAACAATTTACTTAATCCTTTGAGTGCTGTTTACTTAAAATATTCAAGTATCCACAAAGAAACCAATGACATTAATAAACCACTGAGAGGCAGCAGTGTACTAATATGTTGCTAATGTGCAACATAACAGAAGACGAAGAAGAAAAGAAAGTTTTTGAGATGGGGCAATTTTTAATAGACTTTTCACTCACATCTTTCTTTCACTACTTGTATTCACTCATTTCCCAAAGTCATCTTGAATGAATTTTCAATACAACTGAAATATTTAAGAGAACATCACACAAGCTGACTTTATAAATTAATGTTGATTTTCCTGAAAAGTTTTCTCTTTTTTTTTACCATTATAGTGAATACTGTTACTTTTGGTTGGGCACTTGGAACTTCATTTATATTACTGTGGTTTTCTTTCTATTGATGCAGCAATGCAACACGAAATCAGAAAGGTGACCTATATTCTAATTAAATCATTCGATTTTGTATTTTTCATGTTTCACTTTTTTTTTTTTTTATAAACACCTTAAGAAGCTTTTAACTGGGTTGATATAATCTTTTAATATTTGGGGTAATGTGTGTGAGTCACACACAGACTTCAACATTCAGCACGTGAATCACAACAATGGTAAGAACTCAATTTCATTAACTGTATCAATAACCATTTTGTTAGCTTTTTTTGTTTGTTTTTTGTTGTGCTACTACTGACACGAGACAGCAAATGAAATTGGCAAATACAAACAACAATAGTAAAGCAAAGCAATTGCATAATTTTGTCATGTCGCAATGCACTCTGGGAGTCAGTGAGTAGCTATACTAAGTCAAGAGTAAACCTAAAGTAAAGAATCAAGTACCCCCAACAGTTCTTTGTTAGTTACTACAACTCTTGTGTAAGTAAACTATACTAAGTAAGCATTTGTCAGTACAACACACTATTCCCATTTCATTTTACTTAGTTTTTTTAGTGCAATCGGTTTCCACACCTTTTCTAAGTAAAGTCAACTAATTACATTTTACAATTTACACATTTCTATTAGTCTTTTTGTAAATTTGCCATGAATTGTGCAGGTGAATCTTTTCACTAAGAGAATATAGATCAACCAATGATCGACCAGTTATCTGAAATTCCTTATACAATGCCGCACGCAAAAGTAAAAAATTTCTGCAAAAGGGGTGTTTCCTGTGTTTGGATTTTTAATTTATTTTATTTTATTTTTATTTTTTTTTACCTTTGTGTCCATTTTTCTTTCTTTCCTCTTTCTTATATATATATATATATATATATATATATATATATATATATATACATACACACACGCGTTGTAATGTGTCATTGTAACTGTGAATCCTATCAAGTCTCTTTCAATCAATATCCCAGTAATCTGTATTTTTGAAATAGATATATGGCATACATAAGAAGTGCAACCTTCTGCATTTCAATACAGTAACTGCCATAAAAAAAAAAAAAAAAAAAAAATAAAAAAAAATTGTTTTCAGTCTTGCTTTCGTGTTTACCGTGAATTTTTCAACATCTCTCAGCCAATTCTTTTCAGTCTCGGACAGAAATGTACACAGGAGCTCATGACACAAGAGCTTTAGGTTTTGAATAACTCTGTTTATATGATATGTCTACAAATATAAAATTATGGCAAAGGTTTTTGCAATGCAAGACAAATGTTTGCTTTTGAGATGTGTTTGTGATATTTTGAATGCAGTGCATGATTTTGCAAGAGATGTGAGGCATTTTGCATTTTGTGTGTGCAATTCCTGGTTTTTGTTCATATCATCCTGAGATTGGGAGAATGAAAACAGGAACCCTGTAAAAAATGATCATATTTTTAACGGTAAAAGACTTCCGGTACTCTATACGATAAAAAAACCTTTTTCTCGGAATTGCGTGATATAAACTCACAATTGCAAGAATACACATTTGCATTTTTCTCACAAATGCAAGTTTGTATTTCACAATTCTGACTTTTTTCTTGCAATTCTGACTTTTTTCTTTAGAATTATGAGATATATTTTCATTAATTTTAGTAATTTTGTTATGCGGTTTTATCATTTTTTAAATTTAGCTTTTTTAATTTTCAGTTTTAGAATTAGTTGGAGAAATTTTTATTCATTTTTGTTAATTATAATTTTATTTCAGCTTTTCAACAACTATTTTAATTTAGTTTAGTTGCATTATTTAATTTTTATTTTATAAAAATTAAAGATAGGAATGGAACCAGTAACCCTGTAAAAAATTATCATATTTTTAGCGGTAAAAGACTTCGGTACTCTGTACAATGAAAAAACCCACAATTCTGACTTTTTCCTCAGAATTGCATAATACAAACTCACAACTGCAAGAATACACAATTGCATTTTTCTCACAAATGCAAGTTGTATTTCGCAATTCTGATTTTTTTTTTTTTTTCCACAGAATTATGAGATATATTTTTAATAATTTTAGTGATTTTCTTATGTGTTTTTTTCACTTTTTTTATTTATTTATTTAAATTTAGCTTTTTTATTTTCAGTTTTAGAATTAGTTAACAATGACATCAATGATCGCCAGAAATGTTTATTTATTTTTGTTAATTATGATTTTATTTCAGCTTTTTAACAACTATTTAAATGTAGTTTGCATTATTTAATTTTTATTTTATAACAATTAAAGATAGGAATGGAAGAAGGAACACTGTAAAAAAAATATCATTTTTAACGGTAAAAGAATTTCGGTACTCTATGAAAAATTGTAATAGATCTAATGGGACATTTCATGTAATTTTACAGTAAAATAGTGGTTAAAATCTACCTGTCAACAAAATGTATTTATTTTTTTATCTATTGTGATGCATTTATTATATTCTTTTTATTATTATTATTATTTATTATAAGCTTATTTTGTGATATGAACTCACAATTCTGAATAAAAAGCCAGAATTGCGTAATACAAACTCACAATTATGAGTTTAATTGCAAAAACACACAATTGCATTTTTCTCACAAATGCAAGTTTGTATTTTGCAATTCTGACTTTTTTTCTTGCAATTCTGACATTTTTTCTCAGAATTATGAGATATAAACTCGCAATTGAGAGTTATAAAGTCCAATTTTAAGAGGGAAAAAAACAGACTGATATGTCCTCGCAAATGTGTGTTATAAAGTCAGAATTGCGACTTTATATCTCAGAATTGTGAGTTTACAACTGTAAATGGACATTTCCTGAATTATCCGTTTGGCAGCTCACATTTGCTAGTGTTTCGCTGAAATAATTGTTTACATAACATCTTTTTTGTGTGTAGCCTATATATGTGTGTGTGAGTGTGTGTGTACCCATATACACTATCGGCTGGCTTAGCAAGCAAATCCCCAAAACGCCGGGGTAGAAACCAATCTGTCAGTCGATACACTTGTCCCAACCTGCTCAGTGAAAGAGAGTGAGACAAAGCAATTGGGGAAGAATGAAGAGCAGAAAGAAAGAAAGAAAGAAGAATTGTCACGGAGCGTGTGTCAGAGAGTATTCAAATGCAATCATTGTAAATTATACCCTCTGCTGGGTTGTTGCGGATTTCTGATGAACACTCAGACTCTGCAGCCCACAACAAACAAACAGACCCGAGCGCACACACAAGCAATCAGAGTGTGAAGGAAATGTCATGTTCTACACCCTGTTCATTCTGCACTGTCTTGTCTGTTAAAAACATTGGCTGCAGGGCCTTAATCTGACAGCAGTCAGACTGAATCAGTGCTATTATACATCACATACAGATGGCCAGATGAACCACACTAAAGCTCTCCGGATTTTTAAAACAGCTGTATTTGATTCCTTCGCAAGGAATATATTTATGTACAGCCATGATCTCAGAAACACCTGCAGCAGACTGATGTGATGGAGTCGAGTTTGAACACTGCATTCTCACTCACCTCTTTATTATCTAAGCAATAAGACAAAAGAGGCCAAATATAGTCACAGCTAAAGAGTGTTGCTTTCCCCTCTCAATCATTAGCCAATAATACAAAACAAAAACACAGATAAAAATGCATAAACATTCATAACATGTATGCCATAAATTATACATTTAGTAAGCCTATATATATAAAATTATAAATGAACACACACACACACACTATATATATATATATATATATATATATATACACTGATGTTCAAAAGTTTGGGCTTAGTAAGACTTGATTTTAAAGAAGTCTCTTATGCTTATTAAGGCTGTGTTTATTTGATCAATAAGAAATGTTATGTAATCTAAAATAATGGTTTCTATGTTAATATACTTTCAAATAGAATTTATTCTTGTGATGCAAAGCTGAATTTTTATCAGCCATTACTTAAGTGTCACATGATCCTTCAGAAAAAAAAAAATTCTAATATGCTGATTTATTATTAGAATTATGTTGGCAACAGCTGTTTTTTGGAACCTGTGATACTTTTTCAGGATTCATTGACTGAATAAAAAGGTTAAAACAAACAACATTTATTAAACAAACAAACAAACAATATGAGTTCTTGCTATCACTTTTTATCAATTTAACATATCCTTGCTGAATAGAAGTACTAATTCCTAAAAAAAAAAAAAAAAAAAAAAAAGAATACAAATTTACCCCAAACTTTTGAACTGAAATGTATATTGTTAAATTTATATTTTAACTTTGATCACATAAATACATAAAAAGATTTTAATGTATATTAAAATAGAAAAACATTTTACATCGTAATTTTTCACAATATTACATTTTTTTCTGTATTTCTGTATTATGATCAAATAACTGCAGCCTTGATGAGCATACATTTTTAAAACACAAACACACACACATACAGTGTATTATATATATATATATATATACATACAGTGTTCCAATGGTGTCAAAGCTCTTGGGGGGTCCCCCTAACCAAGCTAGACTAACCAGTCAGTCTAGTCAGTGTTTAAGCACTCATAACTCCTCTTATAATCAATGAAGCTGTCCATACACTGTATGATAAATTAATATCTTACTTACATAGTTCGTACATCTGCAGTTTGTTGCTTATGATGAAGGAATTCACGAGTTTCACTCTGAACAAAACTCCAGGTTTCAGCAATGACTGTTCTGAACGTGTCTGATTGACCACTACATTCTAAACTCAACAGAGTCGTGTGTAGTTATAATGTGCAACGCTGTAAAAACGCGAAATAATAATAATAATAATAAATAATAATAATAATAATAATAATAATGATAATAATAATTTAACGTGAGCAGGTCTAAATTTATTACAGCAATCAAATTTTTTCATTTCATTTTCACTAGTTTTAAGCTTGAAGTATTATACTTTTATTGAAAAACCAGGGGACCCCCCAAGTTTTTTGGGTGTAATGGGGGGTCCCTTAATGCTTATGGGAGGTCCGGGACTCCCCCAGCCCCCCTCAATTCGAACACTGTATACATATACATACATATACATATACACACATATATATCGCATGTTGTGTACTGTATTAAATATAAATCAGCTTTAACATATTATACATTTCAAGGGCATTAAATGGTAAATGAGAAAAAAGTGGTAAAGAAAACTGGTCTCATATCAGTGATATTTGAAAAATAATGTAAAAAAAAAAAAAAAAGTACAAAAAATAAAATAAATAAAATAAATAATCTAAAAAAAAAAGTCAACAAAACAAAACCATAGATAATAAGATTTCTCTTAATGGAATGTATATTTGTCCTATATTATATAATTACATGATATACAGTAAATTTAAATAGATTTTAAATTTATAATCTAAAATATTAATGAATGAACATATATGGGTCAAAGACAAAAAAGGGTTTAAGCATAAAAACAATAAGTGTAATACTGCTTTTAATTGTTCATTTTTTTTTTTTTTTTTTTTTTTGCCTTTTAATTATTAAAAGACAAATTACTTTCATCCCAAATACTAATTAGTTGTAATTCTACATTTTTATAATTTGCTACTATCCTAGGTTTTGGCCATTTGTCAGTAAGATTTTTTTTTAAAACACAATAAAATGTAATATGCTCTATATTCTTTTATATATTTTAATATGTACAAGTCAGAATAAGCATGTTGTCTGAATTTTTACAACCAAATTTTGACATTTTAGTATCCAAAAACTTATTTGAAACCTTAAAAGTATACACTTTACTTACATTTAATGTGCTTTCAAAGGACATAAAATCACTTTTGTAAATTTCTTTTGATGTGGTCATCTTAACGTCTTTGACCCATACACACACACACACACACACACACACATACATACATACAGCTACTACAAATTAAATATTATGTACCATATTAAATATAAATCAGCATTAATGTATGTAAAACATACTGGAATCAGATCAGTAGTGTCTTTCATCAGCCTAAAAAAAAAATCCCCTTATATTAAAAAAGAAATAAAATAAAATAAATAACTATTTTATATAATAATAATAATAATAATAATAATAATAAATTAAGCTAATACAAATAAATAAATGTAAAAATTAAATCTTAAAAATTATGACTTGATGAATTAATGTCTCTTTTAAACAATTCCACTCATATAAAAATTCCACTTTAAACACAGCAGACAAATATTTCTCACTTGCAGTATATGAACAAGGTGCAGTCTTATAATACCGTTTGTGAAAATAAAAAGTAGTGGGCAAAACCTGAAATCAATGTTGTGAATTTGTGCTTGAAATAACAGAACCATAAAAAGGCCATTGTTTCTGTGCAGTGATGGGATGTTACTATACTATGAACAACCATTCACAGCAACCACAACATCAGCTGTCCTTTATATAATCCATAATAGGACACAAATACGAATTAAAAGAGAACCTGTCTTTTATTCCCTTCTCTTTCTCTCAGGTAGAGAGAAGAGATGACCCGAGTCAGTCAGCAGACGTGGTGTATAATCAGGCTGTTAGCTTGCTAATACGAGCGAGGGGAATTCTTCTCCGTACGGCCCCCAGTGACTCCTCTCTCATTACACAATCCCCACAGGAGATCTTCAGCCCTCACTCGCGCACCTTGCAATGAAAACCTCCTGTCTTTGCCACTTAAATCCCTGATCTGAGACCAGTGCTTTGAAATTACACCACAGCGTGTCCCGGTGGGGACATTTCAGACTGATGATCTGAAACCAGTTTTCTCTCCCATGCCACTTAAAGCCCTTGAGATAGGTTTCCATAAGTTAATGCTGATTTGTATTTAATACGATACATGATATTGCTACTTTAATAAATCATTCATATGTTTAACAAGCCATGATAATAATATGCACACTAGGGTGCACAAAATATCAATTGTTCATTGAACATTTGTAATAGTTTGCTATGTACAGACAGCACTTTTGTGTGCAGTACTCATTTCCATGACAGTCTGAACACTTTATGCACTAGCAATATTAAAATGTATTTATTTTAGATGATGAATCTGTATACCAGAATAGCTCAGGCCATATGTTCTAATAAAAGAGCCACTGTTGAGTAAGTGTGGCACAAGCAGTTTTGGGCAACAGATGAGGGTAAGAGCATATGTTAGTGAGGAAACAGGATAATTTATCTCATCCTGATGAGTTGTTAAGCTGTAGTGTCTGCCTTGTATAAATAATTAGTGGCTTGTTTCAAATCCATTGCCACGTCATGAATAATGCATTAGAGGGGTGGGGAAAGGCGGTGCTATTATAGAAGATCAATTGATTGACAGTGGGAGACAGTGTGACCAATGTGACCTCTCTGTCTGATGGATCATTTATCTCTCTCTCTCTCTCTCTCTCTCTCTGTTCATGCTCCTTATCAAGAGCAGCCAAACCTGCAAACTCTTTAACCTGAGGCAGCAAGCACTGGATGGCTGCGGGCATAAAAATCGCAGTTTCCCCATTTAAGTCATGATTCTTTTTGGAGTCAAACCATGAATCAAAGCTAAGCGCTTTAACTCTTTTTGAGCCATTCCACCAGTATTAATACAGAATTGGAACTAAAACTGACAAAATCATTGAAACGTCACCATTTACTCACCCTCGTTTGGTTCCAAATGTGCTTTCTTTTTTGACGCTGAGATGTTAGGCAGAATGTGTTTTTATATACAATGTATGCATGGGATATTGAGCTCCAAAAATGACACCATCAAGTACCAGCGTGGTGAAAAACCAGAGTAATCGGCTAATTGTCAATGAATGAGTTTAAATTTTAATTGAATTGGTCACACCCCACAGGAAGATGAACTGGAATGGCAGGAAGTGGAATTTACTAAAGATAAATGAACTCTGGGAAATGCAGTGTTCACACCCTGGTCCGCAAAAAAAAAAAAAAAAAAAAAACACTACCAGTCAAAAGTTTTAGATTTTTAAGTTTTTAATGTTTTTGTAAAGAAGTCTCTTCTGCTCAGTCTCTACAGCAAAAGCAGTAATATTGTGAAATATTTGTACTTTTTAAAATAACTGCTTTCTATTTAAATATATTATAAAATGCAATTTATTCCTGTGATCAAAGCTACATTTTCAGGATCATTACTCTAGTCTTCAGTGTCACATGATCCTTCAGAAATCATTCTAATATGCTGATTTGCTGTTCAAGAAATAAATTATTATTATTATTTATTATTATTATTATTATTATTATTAAAACAGTGGAGTTTTACAAGGTTTTTTTTTTTCAGGAATCTTTGATGAATAGAAAGATCCAAAGATAAGCTTTTATCCTGAAATAAATTTTCAATTTCTATTTCAGATAAATGCTGTTCTTCTGAACTTTCTATTCATCAAAGAAACCTGAAAAAATTCTACTCAGCTGTTTTCAACATAATAATAATATAATAAATGTTTTTGAGCAGCAAATCAGAATATTAGAATGATTTCCAAGGATCATGTGACTGGAGTAATGATGCTAAAAATTGTGTGTGTATATATATATATATATATATATATATATAATTCCATTTTTTCCATTTAAATTTTCCTAGACTGTTTTAATTGTTAAAAGTAATTAATCAAAAAGTAATTGAAATCATGAAATGTACACAATTTAACAGCAATTTATTACAAAATGACATTTTTAAGGCCCCATGAAATACATTTTATTTATTCTTTTTCTCAAATTTAGTGTTTTTTTTTTTTTTGTCAAATTCTATTTTCCATTAATTTTATGGATTTTTTCATTTGAATAGTTTAATTCAATTTTAATAATCAAAAGCATCTCTAAATAATTGATTTTATAAAAAATATATATTTATTATTATTATTTTTTTTTTAATACTGAGTTATGTAGGCCTATTTACATTTTTCCTACTTTGTTATATTCAAATTCCAGTTCTGTATTCTGTTTGTGACCTCGAATTAAATTCAATTTTAATTAAAAGGCACTCTCAATTCAATTCTGAATGCCAGACAACCATAAAACACAAAAGTAGTCCAAAACAGAAGACAAAATAGAACAGAATAGCTATTAAACATGTAACAGACTGCATCACGATCCTTTATTTTTAACAATAAACATATGGTAATTCACACTCTTCAGAAAGCAGTGTGATCAGTTAGCAGTGATGAAGGCCAATGAGGCCGTGGATTGCACGAGAGATTGTTCTCTCAACTCAACAACACCAACAAACTCAACAAAGCCCTCAAAGCCGTAAGAGAGCGGCTAACAATGGCCCGAACAAATAGAGGCTTTGATTGGAATCGAACATGTGAATAGAATCAACACCGCAGTAGCCAGTTCATGCTATCCGTCAAAGCATGTGTTTACTTCGCAGCTTCCAAACCCAATTGGTTTTCCATCTTCCAGATAAACTAATCCAAGTTTACCCCTGCAAACTTCAGCTTGAACTTCTCGGTAACTTGTCAGTTAATATGCCCTCAACTCTTGAGCTCTCGAGACACGCTGGATTTAGCGTGTGCCATTTTTCAGCATTTGTTTATCGCTTGTTTGTTGTATCTCTGCTTGAATGGCTATCTGTCCATATCCTGAGGGACAAATGGGGAGACCAGGTGTGAGGAAAAGTCTCTCTCGCTTTTGACCTCCTTTATCCATCTCTGTCGTTCTTTCCCTTCACTTCGCTTGAGCGTTGTTCATGCTCTGCGGAGTAGCTGTAACCTCTGGTGAAACACAAGCGACGGGAGGTAAATCATTCAGACTGCATCTGGGCTCAAACTCACCCTGCAGTATTTCAACACGGGGCTGACCTGAAGACTAATAGCAATGTTTTAAAACCATACAGCCACAGAGCACTTTCCGATTACCTTTGCTGATTGCTCCAGCGCTTTACTTCCTGAGCCATGTAACTTCGCAGATTTCTCTTTGGATGAATAGAGGCTGTTGTTTACCAGTGTAGACGCATGCTGTAAGTCAAAAATTCAATCAAAACCATGTTAGCGTACCGCTATCGAACTATAGCGAGGGAATACATTTCTTCGAGATTATATTTCATCCTTACACCTGCATGCGAGGTTTTTCTGTATTTGTATGCTAATACAATGTGCCTAAAGCAGATTTCGAATTTGTTGCAGAGAAGCTTTCGAATTCTATGGAAAGATCTGTGGCCGGCTGTTGATAGCCATCAGCCTGCGTGTCATCACCGAGCATGATAATATTGTATCATTATTCAAATGTCTTTATCTCATGGCGGGGAAATCAGAATCGTTTCAATGTGGAACAGAATGAAGCCAGGATATTCTTTCACGGATCACCACATGGCAATGGCAACGACGTATCGGGATTGCGCTCTGTTGAAAGATGTATCTCTTAAGATGCGATTTGCAGCAACAAAGTGACCGGAAATCATTCATTTTCAATAGCTGATTTGAGCTGTTCTGGTGAATGATGCAACATGGTTGAGCAGAGTTTGAGTGTATATGCAAATGACTCCCAGAGGGAGTGATTGGACTCCTTATACAGTTGGATACATGCTTATTAATGCTGAAATGGCTCTTTGTGTTAGAGAACATAGTTCTTTATTCCCGCCTTTTAGTTTTTTAAATATATAACTGTCAAAATCCTTTCAGTGCCACCTCATTATTGATTTTCTGGAGCTCAACCATCCAACTACACAGACTGCCAACACACTCTGAAAAGGTACTTATTATCCTCCAAATGTCTAGGAATTTTAACTTTGAAAGGTTAAGTTTGATTGCAAATTGTAACTTTTTTTTTATCATTTGAACAGAATATGCAAAAGAATATGCAGAGAGTGACCAGCTCTGTTCATTCGAGGATACTATTTTAAAATGAATGTAAAAATAGATGTACCTAATTAAAATGGCTTGCTGCCAGTTTCACTAATGTAAATCTAATAGAAGAAATGAAGCATTATAAGACCATGCAGATAGAGGGGGAAACCTAATATAAATGAAAAATACAAAAACTAATAACAATGGACTTTTTTTCTTTCTTTTTTTTTTTTTTTTAATTTATAGCAGTCAATGGGAGACTACCACAAATATATATTTTTTGCCTTCTCATTAGTTCAAACAGAAAAAGGAAAACTCCACAATAGTGTTTTCATAACTTTCAAAAAAATTTTTTTTAAAGAAATAGAGAATGATAATGACAATCAGAACAGAGAACAATGTCGAAACCATCATTCCCATAGATGCTATATTAGAAACACTAGTTTGTTTTTGTTTGTTTTTTTTTTATCCAAAGGTAATATATTTTAATGCAAAGGTTTATATTTGTCCATACATTTTTTTAAAATAAAAATATAAGAAACTTTGGAGGATTTACAATGCTGATGACCATTGAAAGGTGTCATCACAGTGTTGTGAAAAGGGTCCATGAAATATACTAAATTTAAAGTTCTATATACTGTAGCACTTTCAAAACATAAATCTTTATGGAACTTTAAAAAATGACTTCTGCTATTGTTGCAACCTGAGAACCCTAATCTAATACTGTTTAGAACCATTTTTTTAAGAGTGTGCTAGATTTAAATAGTACCGTACAGCAATCTTGTGTGTGTGTGTGTGTTTAAATTAATTATCCAATATCCAAATAGTGAGTTTACGGTCTAAATTGACTGTGATAAGATAATAAAAGGAATAACCCAAAAAAAATACAATGACAATGAAAATAAAATACATCATGCTATTACTATGTCTGGTTGCACACAAAAACATTAATACAGCATGACCAATGTTAATAACCGATCGTTTCACTAGAATAGACCCTTCTTCCTTGGCTGTGATCATTTACAACCGCATTTGGGATCGTTTGAAGCCGCATTTAAACAGCATTTTGGAAGTTCAAACTTGGGTCACCATAGAAGTCCACTATATGGAGAAAAATCCTGAAATGTTTTCCTCAAAAAACATAATTTTTTTACGACTAAAGAAAGAAAGACATGAACATCTTGGATGACAAGGGGGTGAGTACATTATCTGTAAATTGTTGTTCTGGAAGTGTACTTCTCCTTTAATGCGCTTAAACTATCAAATACACACAAGTTTATGTTCAAAACACACGAGTTACAAAAACGCAGTCAGTTATATCTGTGTAGGGTAAACAGCTTTGCATGGTTATATTAGATCTGTGTATTAAGTGACAGCAGCATAATATACAGTACCTACTGCTGTCTACGCTGTTAATATCACCCAGACAATAAAATAAAAACAGAAAATCACTCACTGCTCTGGTCTCTACTAATACGCCAGTGTCTGTCAACAGTCATGGGTGTGGCCTGCAAAATGTGACGTCCCATTTTACAGATTTTGCAAATGGCATGTTCTGAGACATTGCTTATGAATTATGGGGGTGCGGGTGTATTTTTATCATTATACGGTGGTTGTGAGCACACACTGCCAACACACATTTATGTTCAAACAACATGTAAAAGTGAATTTTACATAATAAGTGCCCTTTAAATGAAACAATTGCAAATGCACATTTATAAAGACAAATTATTTGATCACAATTTCCCTCACAGAAACAGATTTGGATGAAAAAGACCTGCAGCAAGACTTCTCCATTGTGTACTGAAAGAATCATTGTCGTTCCAGAAGCTGACATCCAATGTCTGAATGAACACACTGAGTCACGGCCGTGTAATATACTTGACTGAGCGCTGCGGTGAGATGAACTGATGAACGGGAGATGACTGCAGTGTCCATATCTTCAGCCGCTCAATACTCATTGAGTAAATTACCCAGAG
Source organism: Cirrhinus mrigala (assembly GCA_036247105.1). Taxonomy (NCBI): domain Eukaryota; kingdom Metazoa; phylum Chordata; class Actinopteri; order Cypriniformes; family Cyprinidae; genus Cirrhinus; species Cirrhinus mrigala. Next base: position 36,830,177 of record CM070011.1, on the reverse strand, counting down.
CACATTTCACAGGTGAACCCGAGATCCACTGTTTGTTAATGGCAGAATAGAAGCTTTCCCGGGTCTCAAGGACAGCAAGGGACGCTTCAGCGGACATTCACTAACATACGCGTTTGCGCTCTAACTCGCAGCTGTGAGCACCAAACGAAAAATCAATGAAACAAGTTTTCTGTAATTGAATGTGAGATTCTCCTCTGGCTGAGAAGCTCTAGAGGAAATATGGCTGTAATCAATGTAAGTGCCGTTATACAAAACCATTTAGGTGTCAATTTAAGGCGCCAAGCCAAAAAGTTCAATGCTGGGCAGGGGAAGGAAAGGTCAGAATCTGACCCCCGTGTGATTGGCGAGCTCAGTCTGAGTTGACTTTAACTAGATTTTAACTGGACTGAGTGTCAGTTGAGACTGCAGATCTACACGGAAGAATTCAAGCAACTCTGATGTATTGGCATCCACAGTGACTTTGCCAAATATGACTTACCTCTTATGCCAATGGCTTTTGCTGGGAAAACATGATCAAGGGCATAAATGATGTTTGTTAACAAATTTCAGGGAGAGCACGTTCAGATAATCAACCAGTTCAGCACAGGTGGAGCACATTCAGATAATTTACAAATTTTAACGTTCGCAAACAGGCGATCTGACCAATCATAATGCTGAATCTGCCATTCTGTTTGAGAAACAAATCAGACAGGATAGTAGGCCTAGATTAACTTCGGTGGACCTAAACTTAAAAAATTGTGTATTGACGTCTTTCTGTGGGTAAAATAAAATACATTCTGTGTTCATTCATGTTTTTCTTTTTGTTTGTGCTTTAAGTAAAGAACGATCGGTGCATGTGCTTAGTTTAGTTTAGTTTTATTGACTTATATAGCACATTTAATAACGACAGGGTCAGGTGTCGATTGATCTAATAAGACAATACAGTGATCTGTCACAACACACTAAAGAGCCAGAAAATGTATTTATTGTTTGAATTTCTTAAAAAAGGACAACATTTTAAAGATGAGACCTTGTTTCATGCAAGAAGTAACCTGTTCTGTTTTGTCTGTCGCTGTGTTGTCAGTTTCCACTTTGTTCCACAATGCATTTACTGCATGGGAACATGATGTGTAGTGTGAGAGCGTAATTGTTTGTCAGACATAGCAACAGTAACTAAGGAGGGTACGATTTTGTGAAGGGTCAATTAGCACAATAGTAAGTATATATACAGCCAACTTGCTTTTGTCCCAAGACAGTTTTCTGGCATTCCTCCTCGAACCCCTCCTAACTATTCTTATCCCATCTTGGGAAATGAGGAAGTACCTGTGTATCTGATTTTAAAATACATATATATGGATGGAATCGTGAAATCCGGTCACAGAAATGGAATTTACTCTACAACGTGGAATGTCACAATTTGCCAAATTTGGGATGAATCAATAAAAAGTAGGTCAGTACACTCAAATCAAAATGCAATATAGACTAGTGTCTGTGAATATTAAGCCACAAAAGTAAATATGAATCCTACATTTTCTGCATGTCTCTGTGTGAATCGGGGTTGCCAGGTTTTCACAACAAAACCCCCCCAACTGCTACTCAAAATTAGCCTGATCGCATTTCGAGGGGGTTCCCGGGGGGAGTATTTTTTGGCGGGGTTCCCAGGTAAAATTTGCATTCCAGGGGCTAAATATCACTATATTGGTGTCGCTTCAACCCACGGACATGAAAAACAACCCGCAGCAACAGTGTTAAAGTGGCCCAATTTCGCTGGAAAACCATGGACTTGGCAACACTGAGGCAGATGCGCAGTTTCTATCTCTAATGCTCCGAGAGTCACTTCATGATCATTTTACCATTTCTTTTGGAAAAACTATCTTCATAAAGGTCTTCACAGCAACCTGTCAAAATAAAAATTTGGTTTAACTTGAAGAAACTGTGACAGAAATATATTACTTAAAACAATGATAGTGCTACTACTACTAATAAAATTATTATTAAACATTATTTTTTAAGGAATATTTACCAGAGAAATTATTTCCCAGAATCTGTTTACCAGAAAAATGTAAATAGGCCTACACAACACAGTATTTCTTTAAAAAAGAAAGAAAGAAAGAAAAAGAAAGAAATATTTTTTTTTTAAATAAAAATTAATTAATAAGAGATGTTTTCGATTATTAAAATGTAATAAAACCATTAAACTGGAATCTTGAAAATTCATGGAAAAAAGAGAATTTGACAAAACTGAATTTAAGAAAAAAATAGGGCCTTAAAAATTAAATTGTTTCATGATTTCAATTACTTCTTGATTAATATTTTTTAATTTAACCATTACAACTAAAGACTAGAAAAATTAAAATAAAAATAAAATAGAATACGGAAAAATTTGGACAGTATATATATATATGTGTGTGTGTGTGTGTGTGTGTGACCCTGGACCAGAAAATCGGTAATAAGTAGCGCTGGTATATTAGCAATAGCCAACAATACATGGTATGGGTCAAAATTATCGATTTTTCTTTTATGCGAAAAATCATTAGGATATTAATTAAAGATCATGTTCCATGAAGATATTTTATAAATTTCCTACTGTAAATATATCAAAACTTAATTTTTGATTAGTAGCCTAATATGCATTGCTAAGAACTTCATTTTGTTCATTTAAAGGTGATTTTCTCAATATTTAGATTTTTTTGCACCCTCAGATACCAGATTTTAAAATAGTTGTATCTCGGCCAAATATTGTCCTATCCTAACAAACCATACATCAGTGGAAAACGTATTTTTAGTTATATATATTTTTTAGTTATATGTATAAATCATTTTCAAAAAATTGACCCTTATGACTGGTTTTGTGGTCCAGGGTCACATATATACACACAAACATCATAAACTGAAAACTGCTACGCTAAAAAGGGTGAATTAGGCTTTCAAGTTGGAATACAAATCGCTGTCACGTCTGAAAGGCACTACAAGCAAGTCTTATTTCAAGTGCACAGTTCTACGTAAATGTCACTGGTAACAGTTATTTTTATTTATGAAGGGAAATAAATTCATTTTACAGATGAAAACATGGGACACTATTAGATTCAGTCACGACCATGACCGCAAGAAACATTGGTGTATAGACTGCCTGAGGTGAATCCAAGAACACGTCCTGCTTGGCAGAATCAGTCACCTGTGACCCACGGGGACGCATTAAGCTTCTCTTGGGCTGCCTCATTCTCATTCTGTGGTTAAGCAGCTGCATTGTGGAAACAAGAAGGTATTAGGTGAACGATTATCTGTTTTGGCGCCAAAGGAATGATTCTGTGAAAGGATCCAATCAATGAGTATTTAGTTATGTTTTGGTGTTTGTTTTGTATCAAAAGTGTGTGCGTCATAATATAGCAGAGCATGAAAGGTCGTAGAAGGGAATGAGCAAAGATGACGAGGGGATTAGGGTGAAATCGGATACGCTTCACTGGTGTGCATCTGTGTTTGCTGGTTTCCACTGGTGTATGACTGTTTGAACATGGCTCTTTCCAATAATCCTGTGATTAAATGTGGGACGCCTGCAAAAAATAAATTCAGCACTAGAATTAACTGAGAATGGCCGTTCAGAAAAATACAACTTGCGTCTACAAAACAAGGAGTCTGTAAAAATTAAACTCATTTTGAGACGTCTGGATTGAACTAGGCCACAAGAGGGAGCAAGAAAGCCACAGAATGCACAGCAGAATAAATGTAAAAGAAATTTACTCGCGGCTGTTCACAGCAAGGCTTTCAACGGGAAAGTTTGTCCACATAAATACGTCGACAAGTTTACACAGTCAGAGGCTTTTAAAAGTGCTTTCTGTCACTTTTATATGTTCTGCTCAAACAAGCTCAGTCCAATCAATCAAAATGCTGAAAGAGAGACCAAAAAAAAAAAAAAGTGCTGATCCATCTAAACAACAATAGACCTACTATCACGGGATTATAACTTGATTAAACTTGAGAAAATGATAAAACATCATCCGTGAGAGTTCAAATTCCCAGTCTTGATTTTTCAGATTTCATTTTATCATTATTACTTTCCACGTTTTTTTTTCCATGTGTTATTGTCTCCAAACACTTTTCTTGCCTATAAACTTTTTCTCATGGCAAAAAACGAACTGTGCCAATGTTTGTGACTTTCATCATTAAAAAAAATAAATCATCCTTTTAACTCTATGTATTTCTAAACAAATGCATAGTTACTGTTGCTAAATACTGTATTGTAGAATTAATGCATGTATATTAAATATATCTCTTGGTCAGTTTACATTCTATACATATAGTAGGTAAATCTTCCAAGGCCTAGCTGTGCTGTATAGAAACTCGACTGAATAGCATTGCAAACTCATGCACAACAAAGACCGATGCCCACATACACAAGCATCAATGTTCAAGGTCACGTATGGCTGACGAGGCAGTCAAGATGATTGCATAACATTCATATACTGACTTTAGTGTTAAGAGATTTCTTTAAAGGAATAGTTCACCCATAGGCCATCCGAGATGTAGATGAGTTTGTTTCTTCACTGGAACAGATTTGGAGAAATGTAGCATCACTTGCCCACCACTGAATCCTCTGCAATGAATCTTTGCCTCCGGCTAGAGTCCTCTATCTATGATATTGCTTTCTGCAGTGAAAAAGTCATCTCGGCTGAATCAAGAGAGAAATAGGTACAGATTTTGTCCAGATGCGAGAGTTTCTAGTTAAAACGCCTTAATGATGAATTTGTTTCTTACAAACAGGCAGCTTTTTGCTTCACAAGACGTTAATTGATGGGCTGGAGTTGTGTGGATTAACATAATGTGTTTTTCTCAGCTGTTCGGACTCTCGTTCTGACGGCACCCATTCACTTCAGAGGATTCATTGGTGAGCAAGGGATGCAAGGGTCTTCTTCAATTCTAATGACTTTACCTTACAAAAGGCCTTGCAAATATAGTCCAAACTCTGCAGATCTTATCGCATATCTGAATCCATGCTGAGCGAGTGGCAGAGTATATGGCATGCTGTATCCTGTCGGACAGCGCTAGACAGAAAGAGCCGTGGGTCTGTCTTTGTTAAGCTGGAATGGCTCTTGTGTGCTGTGGGTGTCATCTGTGGATCAGTTCTCTGGCACAAATATCAAAACTCAATTCAGATTCTCTCTCCCAGTGTGATTTCATAGAGGGAGAGAAAGAGGCTCTCAGAATTGGATCGGAAATATGAGCTACTTTAGCAGTCATCACGTCTTGAGTTTCGGTAATTGTGTGGGAAAATGTTCTGGAAAGTGAGTTGGGCGTCTGCCTTGTTCTGACTTAGACTCGGAATTGTGCTGTTGGGTTTATGAATTTGGACCATCAAGTTAAAAATGGAGAGACATGCTCTTCAGTGGTTTGTTAATATCCACTACATTAAAATTATGCTTTTCATCATGTGACTTCACAAGCAAGATTATACCGAATGCAGTCACACAGGCTTTAGATCTATTAGCCCCCTGCTGGTGTCATCGCACTGCTAGAAACAGGCTAAACGTTTCCCATTACAAGTTCTAACTGAGTGTTTGATACTAATCATTTGTTTAAGGAGCATTGAGAATGTGCTTGATGAATGCTTGTAATATAAATGAGTGTTTGGCCCAGTTTACAACTGGCATTAAGTATCTTGAGGCTGAATACAAAGAGTCAGAACTAAATAGGTGTAAACAGTGTCCTTAGCAACATTTCTAATTTTGTATGGTTTAGTTTAAAACTATAATCTAGTACTAAAATAAATAAGGACTATAGCTGAACTAAAACTAAAACACATATAAATGAACATTAAATAGAAATATTTAATTTTAGAAAAAACAAAATTAGGCACACAACAACATCACAAAAAAAAAAAAAAAAAAAAAAAACCCTAAAATTTATATGAAAAGTATAAAATTATAAAAAATAAAAGCTATAAAATAAAATTTAAACAGCAGTATTTAAAATAAGTAAAAACTTATACATGGACAAAAGCACACAACAACATCACTATAAAAATAACTTAAATGTATATGAAAACTGAAAACTATAGAAAATAACATTAAATAGCAATATTAAAAATAAGTAAAAAATAATAAAAATGACAAAGGCACATAACATGACTAAAAAATAACTAAAATGTATATGAAAACAAAAAAATAAAAATAAAAGCTACAAAAATAAAATTTAAATAGCAATATTTAAAATAAGTAAAAACTAATAAAAATGATAAAAGCACATAACAACATTACTAAAAATAGCTTACATTTATACGAAAACTAAAAAAATCTAAAAATAAAAAGCTAGTTTAAATTATTAATCAAATTATGAATTCAATTATTATAGAAATAATGCTAAAATACTGCTGAAAGCACCCATGCATAACAAAGCACTATAGTAGGCAAAAATTATGTTTAAGGTTGCTAAATTAACATTAATTTACATTTATGCATTTTGGCAGATGCTTCTGTCCAAAGTGACTCACAATAGAGGAGCATAAGCAATCTGTCACAGAGCCAACAATATTCATAGTATACAAGGCCAGGTTTAGTGAAATTTAGTGCGAACAACAAATAAAAAATAAATGAAATTAAAATAAGTCGCATGAATTAAAAATGAATACATTCAAATTTATATAAATAATTGAGATTTTTCCCATCAGCTATTACACACAACATGCCTTATCAATCTACACTGTGTAATGTCCTAATAAAAAATGTAAAACTGTTATTTGTCATCCAACTTTATATAACATATCGGCCTTGTTCTTTGTGGTGCTTGAAACTTTAAAGACTGTGCAGTGCGTCCTGCTGCTTCAGCCGTTGTCACTGGTCCTCTATGCTGTCATCTGTACATATGTAGTCCTCAGTTATCTGGACCCCCCCATTTGCCCTCACACTGTGCGTTTCATCACTCGCAGCCATCGAGGAGCCCTGCCCCTGGTCACGATTAATGAGCCCAACGCCTCCTGGGTTAACAGAAATTAATAGGCAGACAGAAATTTACATTTCTATTCGAGGGCAAGAAAGGATTGATGTAGCCCATTACTAAGGCGGCTGAGAAAGAGAGAAAGAGAGAGAGAGAGAGATAAAGAAGGAAAGAGAGGAATGTGAACATGCCATAAAAATGTATGAGGTGGATTTATAAGTGATCAGGTGTGAGGTTGCCGGTCTGGATATATTAGGACAATCACAAGGCTTGTTAAGGTGTTGGTCAGGTGATGACCAGCTGATGTGCCCTTGATGACACTTCCTTGAACTCCAGCTCCTTCATTAAACAGCCTGTTTGGGCTTAATGAATGATTTGGTGTGTTAGCAGATTGATTCATTTTCTCAAGGAAGGTGAGAGAGTGTTGAATACGTCTTATTCGAATAAGAGCTGTGCGTTCATTTGTCTTTATTAGCATGGTGCTGACGAAGACCAGTGGTTATCAACCAGTTTTGCTTCAGGACTTCAGGAGGCAACTCAAGACAGAGCTAAAATTATTAATTGTAAAAAAGTATTTGACAAAATGGTTGTTAAAATGATACATTATGTATGTATAAATGTATTAAGATTACCATAAACTGCAAAGGCTCAACAATCTGCAAAATTATTAAAAGGATATTTCACCCAAAAATGAAAATTCTGTCATTAATTACTCACCCTCATGTCGTTCCAAACCTGTTCATCTTCAGAACACAAATTAAGATATTTTTGATGAAATCTGAGAGCTTTCTGACCTTGCAGAGATATGTTCAAGGCTCAGAAAGGTAGAAAGGACATCATTAAAATAGTTGATGTGACATCAGTGGTGCAACGGTAATTTTATGGCGCTACGTAAATACTTTTTGTGCGCAAAACAAAATATTTGAATTTGTGTTCCAAAGATGAACAAAGGTCTTATGGGTTTGGAATGACGTAAGAGTCAGTAAGTAACAGTGATGGGAATAAGGGCATTACTTTTTTCAGTAACGAATAATCAAATGAATTACTGTTTCCCCCATTACAACGCTTTACCATTACTAAAAATAAAATGTGCCGTTACTATAACTGAGCTCACTGAAATGGTTTTCATCCGAGCAGTCTCTCTCTATAGGACCTGCAAAGCTGCACATCGCATCGCGCTCTTCTTCTGAGGTAAATTCTGGCTTATTCTTCTCAGCGCATCTTCTCCCAGAAACGAAAAAGAGCTGAGATAACCTTGATGAATGTTCAAATTTGTTCACGGAGGTAACCTACATGTCCGTGCAGCTCACGTCTCACATGGATGTTTAATATTTGAAAAGCAGAGCCGCTCATGGGGGTGATTACATTAGAGATAATGAGTTTAGAGGGGAAAAACGGGAGCTCACGTTGGTATCATACGGATTACTTTAGCAGGGAATATTAGTTTTCGATGTGACTTACTTCATTTAAAAGTAGACATTTTAAGCTTTTTATACATATATTTCTCAGGTCTGTAAAGTAGGTATTCACAGAGATACAGGTTGTTTTATTTACATGTTTCTGGACAGAGGTGACAGAGACCGAGACAGCAGAGAGCCGTCCCTGTTTATTTTCTTTATTTTACAAAAGTACATTGTTTTGTTGTTATTATGACTATACATAAATAAAAGTAGACCCTTTGCAGTTTCAAACGATACCTTATTCTTATCTGTGGGAGGTTTGTTCATGTACGTGGGTTGAAGCGACCCTAATAATGTGATATTTAGCCCCTGGAAGATGTCTCTCACGTTGTCTCACAGCAACATTAAAATAGTGTTGATTAGTGTACAATGTTTTAATCATTTAACATATTTAATATTGGGGGCATCCAAGTTATTTGACATATTTTAACATTTTTAAAAAAAATAACACAATAGTTACTTTCCCTGGTAATTAGTTACTTTTATGATGATGCAACTCAGTTACTATTTGTAAGAAGTAACTAGTAACGACAACTAATTACTTTTTTAAAGTAACATGCCCAACACTGGTAATTAATGACGGAATTTTCATTTTTGGTTAAACTATCCCTTTAACATAAAAAAGGATGGGTAAGGAAATAGATATGGTTTCATGAAGGCAGTAAATAACACAACGTGAGTACTTTTTTAGTTATATGCATGAATATAACAATAAATACAACAAATACACCTGCACTTTAAATAATTTTTTATCAATATGTGATGGCAACATATTTTTCCATTTTATCTCATTAAAATAACTTAACCAATTTCAATCTTTTTTTAAGTTGAGAAATTACTTGTATAGTTGATTTGGTTACACTAAATTGTGACCCTGGACCACAAAACCAGTCATAAGTAGCACAGGTATATTTGTAGCAATAGCTAACAATACATTGCATGGGTCAAAATTATCAATTTTTCTTTTACGCCAAAAATCATTAGGATATTAAGTTCATGTTCCATGAAGATATTTTGTAAATTTCCTACCATAAATATATCAAAACTCAATTTTTGATCAGTGGTATGCTTTGTTTAGAACTTCATTTCAACAACTTTAAAGGCGATTTTTTTTTGCACCATCAGATTTCAGATTTTCAAGTCTAATTGTATCTCAGCCAAATATTGTCCTATCCTAACAAACCATACATTAATGGAAAGATTATTTATTTTATTAAGTCTTCAGAGCTTATTATTCATATTATTTAAACTTTCAGATGATGTATAAATCTCAGTTTCAAAAAAGTGACCCTTATGACTGGTTTTGTGGTTAAGGGTCACAATTTAAGGCAGTAACTGAAAGCTGAAGTAGGAAGAAATTTGTTTACAGTAAGTAAATATAGCTTTTCTTGATACATGAAAATACCAAAAAGAGAATTTTTTTAATGGATTGAAACAGATTCATGAAAACGAATGCTAGTTTTCCCCTCCTTTTATTATTTGCATTCAAAATATTTTTTTTTTTGTGTGAACCAATCAGAAAAGATCTGTGACTCGTATTTAAGGAATTGTTCACCCAAAAATGAAAATGCAGAGAAAGACGCACACTGTATCAAAGCTATTGAAATCTATTGATCTGGGTCAGCGCCGCCACACCCAAGCATCGTGGTACTCTTTTGAATGCATGTTCACAAGTGATGCAGTAGAGATGAAAATGTGAATAAAGTCAACATTTTTGTTTTCTTTGCGCAAAAAAAAAAAATACTCTCGTAGCTTTGTAAAATTACAGTCGAACCACTGATGTCACATGGACTACTTTGTTGATCATCTTGGTACGTTTCTGAGCCTTGAACGTGGTAGTACCCTTGCTGTCTATAGGGTCAGAGAGCTCTTGGACTCTTGTTCCAAAGATGAACGAAGGTCTTACGGGTTTGGAACAACCTGAGGGTGAGTAATTAATGACAGAATTTTCATTTTTGTGTGAACTAACCCTTTAAGGTCACGACTCACCAGCTGAGAATCACTATACACTATAATTTAAGATTTTTTTTTTTACATGTTCTGACAGCCAATGAGATGGATTCATTGAGTTTTAAAAAAAAATCATTTTTGTAGAGAGAAAGAGTTAGACTGAAAGTTGCTTTTGGTGTGAAGTGCTCGTTCAGCAAGAATTTAATGGAAGATTAATTAATTGGGTCTTTGCTGTTAATTGACATAACTGACATGTGGCTGCTTTCCAAAACTTTATCAGAAAAAAGGGAAAAACTCATCATCATGGTATCTAAGCCAGACACAGCGCCTCTGCAGATATTTCTGTTCCCTTCATCTCATTTCCCATGTGCCAATTCAGAACAGACTCCATATTTTTTACCATCTAAAATCTGAAAGAAAAGCGGCATTCCTCTCGACCTGCCAAGCTTTCAGCCCTCTTTTTATAATTCAGATGCATGCTTAATTTTTTTACTTAATAGTTAATGTGCTTGGAAACCATGAGCCCAGCTGGATAACTTAATTATATTGCTCCATGTAGCTCTTCCACAACAATTATGGGACGATAATAATTGGGCAAAGGTTTAATGCTCCATTTACATATTGGTGTCATTCAATGGTGAGGAAAAACTTTTAATGCTTGACTAGTCAAATGCCTGTTTAGGTGAATTATCTCCAGGACCAACGAGCCTGAATTAAAAGGTCTCATGTTCCACGGAAAGGAAACTCATATTCGCAACAACATGAAAAGTGATTAAACATTGTAGTGCCATTAGAGAAAAAGACCACCAAGACCATTTAGAAAGAGGTCGCCTAGTTTCACATGCATCAAGCAAATCAAGCGAATTAATCCTGCAAAGCCTCACATTAAATCTTTTCCTATTGTTCCTCTTGTTTTCATACTTGCTGAAGGTAACCTGATCTCATAACTAAAATGTACCTGTGGGAACTTTTTTGCTAGATGTGAAATACGTACCAATAAGTACATATCAAAGCAGTTTACAAAGGGAAATGAACACTAGAAGCATTAAAACAGTGAGCACCTGTAATCAGGTATACAGTTATGATTACAGCTCCATATGTTTCGCTTTACAGATGGAACAAGCTTGCTTGGCAGCTCAGCCGGCACAAAATTGGACTTAGGATGTGGAATCCTTGGGTACGAATCCGGTCAAAAACATGACTCATGATGAAAGAGCTGAAAGATGAGTGACTGAAAAAGCTAAAACGGCATGTTTGCGATTGCATTTTTACATCACATTCGCTTTTGTTCATACTATCATGTAGGTTTAGGTGTAGTGCAGATGGTACGTTATTTTAAAATGTCACAGTGCCTTAGAGTTATAGCGCCACTCAACAGACATTTCAAGTCAGAACTGCGGTGACATGTAAAGAAACCAACGTCACATAAAACATACCATATGTACATTCATCTGTTCTGGGGAAAAAAAATGATCACTCTTTTAGCGCCACTCAGTGGACATTTCACACCGAATATGTCACCAAACATACATGGCGGTTTTTCACGTCCTGCGAAAAATTTCTCACAGGTATGTTTTTATTATGATATCAGGTTGAGTAGCTTAAATACTACAGAAAAACTAATGTTATTTCTACATCAAAAAGTTCAGACAATAACAAAAAAAAAAAACAAATATATATATATATATATATATATATATATATATATATATATATATATATATATATATATATATATATTATTACTTAATTCAAGCTTGTAGAAATTAAAAGCGTAAATATTAAGGTTATAAAATTAAGTAAAACCTACTCAACTTTTCTAATCATGCACTGGGGCATGAATAATTAATAAGGTTAATTTACCCTGTTTTATGATTGTTTTATTGTTAGGTCTAGTAACTTGCAATTTAGTTACATCTGGAGGTAATTTTCTACTCAAAATGACACATTCATACTCAAAAACGATCCACAGAATGTTAGTCACTGTGTATTGTGTACCAAGTATTGAAGTCTCTGTGCTGTATTACTAATTATGTAAATATGATGTCTACATGATATTTAGCATATTATTTACTTAGATGTTGCTGAGTAACGCATACACTATAAAACCATGGTTTAATTTAGTGCTACGTTGAGTAAAATCAAAGAATTGCCAAGTAAGTTTTGACTAAGTAAAACTTAAACTTCTACTGGCCAAGCTGAAGTTACTTATTTTCTTCATTAAATTTACTTCACTTAGGTAAGTAGATTTTGCTCAACAAAAACAGCTAAACTGTACAGAGCAGTAGCAGTAAAATATTTCACCTAAAAGATGTTTACATATAGTCCACAAGAGAAAATAACATCCGAACTTATAAAAATGACCACGTTCAAATGTTTATATCCCCTTAATTCTTAATACTGTGTTGTAACCTAAATTATGCACAGCTGTTTTTTTTTTTAGTGATAGTTATGAGTCCCTTGTTTGTCCTGAACAGTTAAACTGCCTGCTGTTCTTCAGAAAAATCCTTCGGGTCCCAAAAATTCTTTGGTTTTCCAGCATTTTTGTGTATTTGAACCCTTTCCAACAATGACTGTATGATTTTGAGATACATCTTTTCACACTGAGGACAACTGAGGGACTCATATGCAACTATTACAGAAGGTTCAAATGCTCACTGATGCTCCAGAAATAAAAACCATGCATTAAAAGGCGGGGGCGAAAACTTTTGAACAGAATGGAGATTTCAGATGTACATTTTTCTTATTTTGCCTAAATATAATATTTTTTTCATTTAGTACTGCCCTTCAGAGGCTACAGAAGATAGTTACATGTTTCCCAGAAGACAAAATAAGTTAAATTTACCCTGAGCTTCAAATTCAAAAAGTTTTCACCCCCCGGCTCTTAATGCATCGTGCTTCAAAATCGTCTTTTCTATCATATTCAATCACACATCAGCTACAATATACAAGCTATTCTTGCTGTGACTTTATACAAATCTGCAAAGACGTCCTAGCAAAAATGGGTGTATGGTGAGACAGAGGCAGACATTTTGGAAATACAAAAATTCTTCTATTTCCTGAAAAACATAAATGACCCACCAGGGGGCAGAAAAAACAAAAAGGCTTTTCAGGAAAGTATTCATCAGATGCTTTTGAAAGCTGATACATTTGGCTTTATATTAATATATATAGAACAGAATCCACTGCATACCATGAATCATGCTATATGTCCAAAACAGAATCCATTTTGTTGTTCTCTCAAACCCAGTCCAGCCCCATTTTCTACATAAATTAACAATCTTTCTAAACATCTGCCATCAGGCTGAAAGCTTACTGTTTCCACATCTACAAGCTTCACTAAGTGCTTTACACACTGGGGAAACTTTCTGTTTGACTTCAAATCTCTCCCAGCCGCTTGGAAATGAACATGTTAGAGTGCAATTCTGGAAAGCAGCTGCAAACCCTCGAGTGGATTTTTTCCCCCTCTTCGTATGCATAGAGCCATCTCTTGTTCTTCAGACACAGAACAATACCAAGCGCGTAACTTTGGACGGCGGGCCTTATCTCTTTCACGTCAGAACTCCATTTCAGCCGAATATTCAGACCAGCTCATCACCATTCAGCGCACTGAAATAATGGAAATGCTTAATTGCAAAGATGCCATCGGTTTAATTGAATTACCAGCCAACAAAGCAATAATACAATTCGTAATAGCGCACAAAGGACCGCTCTTCAGATAAGGAGTAACTTTGTGTGAGAGGAGAGGAGAAAGATGTCTGGGGCTTTTTTTTTTGGTTCATTTTGAGGGACATGGACGAGCATGTCAGCTTCACAAAGTCATTTGTATACAAGCCTTGTCTCGTCTTCTTTACATTTACAAAGCCTCGGTCAAGAGCCCTGGGTCGTCCTTTATTGAGAGCCAAGTGAGGTGTATCCTATTCCAGCCAAATTAATGTCTATGAGGCTGTGCTGAGACCTGTTCTGACTGACTGATCCTATATTACAGTATCAGGCCTGCTTTTTTTCCATGCTGTGTGTGCTTTATTTAGCGCTCAGAATCTGTCAAAGTATCTTTTTTATCCCACAAAAAACACCCTCTGCTGGGCTGAACTCTATTAATGTGACAAATAATTAGGAATTGTTGTCATTGCAGTTATTCAGGTGTTTGGATACAAACAAATGAATTAATTCCCGTGTTTTCTAGTTATTATATTTGCTGGGGGAAACAACAGTTGAGCCTCTTGATAGTGTAATCTAATTCTCTTAATATAATTTTAGACTAATTTAGAATGTCTCCTTCTCCAAACCCTCTGGATGTTGCTGTTCCCCTTTACATGGATTACATTAATAAGCATGTCTTTCTCGTTCTGTCACAGTTTGTCATTTAGAGAAAGGCCCCCAGAGCTCTGACTCTCTGACTCACTCGCTCTGCATTCGACGTGGAGGGAAACGCTTGTCATTTCAGTGCTGTGGCCTTGATTGCTGATTGGCTGCAGAGTTCTGACCAAGAATGCTGATTGGTTGCCTGCCACTTTTCACACTCGGCAAATAAAGAGAAAATAGAGTCATGTTTCTTTGGCTTAATACTGAAATTCAGCAATCCAGCATTGGTAATCTTGTCATCAGCTTTTTAAGAATTTGCTTGTGCTTTCTCATTTACAAGTCACTTTGGATAAAAGCATTCGCTAAATACAATGTAATGTCGTCTTTGAGAATAGAGTACGAATTATACAAATCAGTCAATTTTACTTGAGGTTAATTTCATACAACCTAAATTGTCTGCTACTGTCTAGAAAAATTAACCAGGCATCTATTAAGGCCCAAACCCACAGAAATTAAAAATAAAAGTAATAATACAAATATGAATAAAGGAATAAATGACTTAAAGCAAAAAAACATACAAAAAATAAATAAAGAAATAAAAAGAAACAGTGCTGTCACATCGATTAATCATGGTTAATCACATCCAAAATAAAAGTCTGCTTACATATAATGTGTGTGTATTGTGTATATTTATATGTATATAGAAAACACACGCACATACATATATACATTTACGAAACATTTACATGTACAGTTGAAGTCAGAAGTTTGCATACACTTTGCAGAATCTGTAAAATGTTAATTATTTTACCACAAATAAGTGGGATCATACAAATGCATGTTGTTTTTTAATTTGTACTGACCTGAAAAAGATATTTCACATAACAGACATTTACATATAGTCCACAAGAGAAAATAATAGCTGAATTGTTGCTGAATGGTTTTTCAGCATTTTTGTGTATTTGAACCCTTTCCAACAATGAATGTATTGTTTTGAGATCCATCTTTTCACACTGAGGACAACTGAGGGACTCGTATGCAACTATTTCAGAACGGAATGAGGATGTGTACATTTTTCTTATTTTGTCTAAAAATGGTATTTAATTTAATACTGCCCCTCAGAAGCTACAGAGGATACTTACATGTTCCCCAGAAGATAAAAAATAGGTGAAATTTACCCTGATCTTCAAATTGAAAAAGTTTGAAAGCTCTTAATGGATTGTTTTTCCTTCTGAACTATCAGTGAGCGTTCGAACCTTATATGAGTCCCTCAGCTGTCCTCAGTGTGAAAAGATGGATGTCAAAATGGACCTGTCATTACCGGAAAGGGTTCAAATACATAAAAGCCTTAATTATAGTCAGACATTCTCAAACTCTTCGTAAGTCACATCCTGTTTAAGAATATGAAACTCTAACATATTCATCTGAATCCTTGAAATCTGAATATGTCAGAATTTGAATGAGTACGCCAACCAACGCCAGACGAACACCACAGCTTTCAACTGTGAAAAATGGCACACTGTTTCATTTATTTAAGATCATTACAACAAATAAAACTTTTATTGTGTATTCATACAAGCAGAAGCGCCACTGGATGTAACACTGCAAAGTTTCTTTAGGGTCCCAAACAGTAAGGCTGATCGACTAGTCGGTTCACTTTTGTAATGGCTATGTATGACAAATGTAATTTTGCCCTGTAATTTAAGACCTGTTCTGTGTTCAGGTAACGGTAATTTGGAACATAATCAATACGGTGAAATAACAACAAAAGTGCATTTTACTTTTAAATGCATTTTCTCTGAAGATCCCTTCACGCTGAGCGAGTTGGTAAACAGCGAGCATACGTTTTATTTGAACACTCATTGATTGGAACCTTCTGCCATTGCTCATTGTCTGAAATTCAACAAGGAGAATTGTCGTTATCCGGCCTGTGAGAGCTCCCTGGAGGAGCAATCATGAAATTCACTATCGTACTAGTATTTGGAACAAGCAGCATTGTTTGTAAAATACAGCTTACCTTTTTGGGAAGTGACTGTAGGTACTGTTCGGTTCAACCATTGGCAGCTCGAGAAACCTGTAATGAAGACACTTGGGCATGCTATGGGTCTCCACCTCTTCTGTCTGTAATTCTGGACTATGTTCAAGCACCAAGCTTTAAGTTTTAAGGACTCAGACCTGTGCAGAGTCTGTAAGAAAGAACATGTTCAACAAAGTTCATCCTGTTTTTCATCCCTCACCACAATATCTCTCTCCCTATGGAGTGTTTGTTTGTCATGGAATAAGGTTTTAGTAGCTCACTACTAAGCTGCACTACACTGCTTAGCTGAGCTTTAAGAGGGGTTAGAGATCATTAGCATCATGCTGTGGAGTCTGGAGTAATGCAGTACGATATCATTCATCTTCAACAGCTGAAATGCGTATTGTGTTTCAAACGCACCTTTCATGAGAATAAACCGCTCTGACTCTTGTGAATAAACTCAGAGGAAATCTGTGTGATCAGAGATGCTGACTGGAACAACATAAAACTGGGTTGGAGTCTCTTCTTGCTTACGGCTAAGCAATCACAAAGCAAAGTGAGGTGCTTTTGGTTTGTGCTGGAGGCTTTTTCTTAACTTTTTTGTATTCAGGCTTTTTGAGTGATCCAAAAAAGTCAACAAAATAAACATGTAAAAATACTACCAGACCTCCTCTGGTCGCATAGTAACACTGCGTTGTGAGTCCAATTCTGTGTAATCCAAATAAATCATTTACTTACTCTCATGTTGTCCCAACCTGTGTGTTTGAAGATTTTAAGTTGTCATTCACCCTTTAGGGAATTCATTAAGAGAAATAACTGTAAACAAATATTTATTTTGAATTAGATATGTTTATGAATCAGTTCAGTCCACAAAACTTGTCTGAATTGGACTGATCAGGTTCTCGAGTTTAGGTTCTCACAAAACAATTATATGACTCTAGAAGATGTGAAATGTACTGTATTGCAAGTCAAATGGAGCATTTTTATGATTTTTAATTATGCATATGTCAGAAAAAAGACCAGTATAATTTTTTCAAAACTTCATATGTGTAATATGCGTTTGGAATGACATGAGGATGAGTAAATGGTTATGGCTATTTAATTTATTGGGGGAAAAAAAAAACAAATCTCAAAAAAAGAAAAAAAAAAAAAAATTGAGGTCAAGCAATTCTCATTCTCAATGCAACAACTGCAACCTGTTGTTTGTAAAACAGAAAACATTATTCTAGACAAGAACACATAGTTTGATAAGGGTTGAGCCCCCAAAGGCTAAAATCCTAGAACTGCCTCTAGTAACACTGCAAGATAACAGCTAAAAAACAGATACTCATTGCCTGACTGAGTCAGTGTGTTTTTGTGTCCTTTGGCTTTTTTAATCTTGGAAGGTAGTAAACAGTGGGGAAGTGCTGCATGTGCAGTGCTGGTACCAGAACATATTTCTAAATTTGTTCTTTTGTAGGAGGCACACTTGTCACTTTCCAACTCATGATTTTGTTAGACATGCACATACATAACTATATGAAAATATTTCATAATACTAAAAAAAATGTTAATTAATCAATGAAATCAATATAATCAATGGAATACAAAAGGTCTCAAATGTCATAATGAATGAATGAATTAATTAAAGGGGTCATGAATTGTCTTTTTTATTATTTTGTACTGTTCGGGTCTACTTATAATGTTATCAAGAATTTTTACATCAAAAAACATAATTCAGAATAGGATATTTTCTGTCCTGTTTTGACCACCTTCATTAGAGCGCTCCATTTGAATAGGCATGGCAAACTGTAAACTCAGAAGTAAACGCCCACTGCTAAGATTGGCTAACAGTTGTGTATGTCTGACAGCCTACATTCCTCATAGATGGACACTGCTGTGATTTAGGTTAAAAATGCAGAAATACTCAGTATATATCAAACAGTCTGTAATAACAGACAAAGCAATAGTGACCACGTAATAAAAATAGTTACTCCCACTTGTGTGGTGTGACATTACTGATGGATCCAATATAGTCAGAACTAGGGCTGTCACTACATTATTTTGGTAATCAAGTAATCTGTTGATTATTCTGACGATTAATCAAGTATAATTATAATGCATTTTTTTTTTGTAGTAATAAAAACAGACCTAAGTAAACAATAGCCTTTAAAATTACGTAAAATACATATATAATAGCAATGATTCAATAATAATTAGTTCAAATAAAGTATCAAAAGAAAGTAATCATATGATTTTATTGAACAGAACTATTAAAATATATAATGTATTATAAACAACAGACAAATGACTGCAGAGGGTGTCAGTGGACTTACAATAGTTTTCACACTTTACTGCGCAATCTAATCCGTGTTTAAAATTGACTCAAAAACATTTAATTCAAATGTAAACTTAATCTTTAATATTTGCCAATTTCTTTATGATAGAAAAGGTACATTTCCTGAATATGTGGACATCAAAATATGTCAACTCAGAGTGAGTGTTAAAGTGTTACTTTGAAATTGCGATGAACAGTTAGCATATTGAGAAAGATATTGGTGTATTCTCCTGTGTTTGCGTAGGTTTAAAAATGATTTACCTTATAAATCTGATGAAACTGTGCACACTGTGTTCCCTGATGAATGTTACAATAAACTCAAACTCACAACAACATGCAAAGATGGAGTTTGAGATGCTCCACACATGTAAATAATATAAATGAAATTATGCTTTATTATTATTTTTAAATGGTATTAATATGTGGAGTGCGCGACTACCGGTCTTTTGCCAATTACTCGACAGAGGCAAAATGCAATGCAAAATGCATGGATTAAAAAAACAAAAAAACAAACAAAAAAAAATCAAATACTTGAATAGAATCAAGGAATCATTGCAGCCCTAGCTAGCATAGGATCATCTTTTAGTTTCAGTCTTTCTGAAAATCATGCGTTGAATTATGCTTTGTTCACTTCATTTTACTGCAGATTTGTTTACAAAGAAAGGACCAAAGTCTTACTGTTAAAAATTAAGTAGGGCTGTCATACGATTAATCGCATACACAATAAAAGTTTGAGTTTGCCTAATATATGTGTGTGTACTGTGTGTAATTATTATGTATATATAAATACAAGCACATTCATGTATATATTTAAGAAGTATTTAAAAGTATATGTATTTATTATAATTTTTATAGAATATTACATATAAATAAAATATTTGGTACATAACATATTTCTCTTAAATAAATACATTAATTTGTGTGCATTTATATATACATAATAATTACACACTGTACACACACATATATTAGGCAAACTCAAACTTTTATTTTGTATGCAATTAATCACGATTTATCATTTGACAGCCCTAAAATAAAGTTCATCCACTCTTTCCTAATGTTGGGATCAGAAGGAAGGCAATGCAAAAAGTGTTTTCCCACAACTTGGCACTGCATTGGTCGTTTGGTTTCTGTGTAGATCTGTTGTTCGCTTCTCTTGTTATTGACACGACAGGCATGCATCAGTGGGCGGGGCTAAACAGGCAGCGATGTAGAAGCAGGTGTTGATCTTCTTCTGTGGAGGCAGTGTTTAGCCACACTATTACATCATAAAGTGGCACATTCCACAACCTGTCGATTTGGCAGATTGGGTTTAATATGAGCTGTTTTTAGACTAAAGAGAAAGTTTTGAGTTCTGAAATTTAAAGGATGTTTTTATAATACAATGACCTCTTGTCAAAATTTTGATTTCTCCTTTCATTACCACTTTAAATAAAAATATACAATTTTAAAATCAAATATTGTGACTGTTAAACAGAGTAAAATCCATGGGGAAGATATAATAGTATGGTTGATTAACATTTTGACTGCATGGCCTGCAGATTACAGACACAATGCTGTGTTGTCCTAGATGAGATGGACAAAACTAAAAATTCATGGAGAAATCTTTACCTGGGGGTTTTTCTTTTAGGTTACAGAATGGAAAAAGTCCCCGAAATACTGTAACGGTGAAGAACAGAATCAGCAATTCAGATGTACACCGGAGACACAGGGTCACCACAAGCTCTGTGCTCTTCATCTGCTCTTTTCTTTTGCATTACATTCAGAGCATCGCACACAAACACATAAACTCTCACATTCTCTCTCTCACTTTCTCCCAAAAAGCCAGAAGCACACATTCGCACACACTGTAGCACAATGACGCACACACTGTGATTAGTACAACCAGGCACGAGAGGAAGCCAAAAAAAAACCCCACTCACCGTCACCTTGGTGATTCTCCAGACGCCACAGGCACTGAGATTGCCTATCAATCACGGATAGTTTTCCCTTTCTGCCCCTATCCGCCTCTTCTCCTCTCCTCCCCGATCCGCCCATCCGCTCAGGTCCGGTGTACGGGTGGGGCGGGGGGAGACAGCGGAGACAAATAGGTCCGTATTTAGGGAAACAGAATATCAATAAACAGCAAGGGGAAACGCATCTACATCTCACCAAGAGAAGAGCCACAGGTCTTAAACAACAGTGCTGAAAAATGAGCCAGCCAGAGACCAAGAGAGCTATTAATCACATACTTGTCTGTCTGACACATACACGCACACACACACAAACGTACTGCGGCGGATGCTAGCCTAGCCAATAAAGGAGGAACATAAAACGCGGCCCTTGTAAAGTCAATTTTCATAAACTACATCAAAGTGAGGTGAGGGTGACAAACACGAGGCGGATGCTTAGAAGAACATTTGTGTGTGTGAGGAATGAGGGTCGAAGGGCTCACGCTGCGGAACACGGACGTTAAACAGAGATTAACAGTCACGCGTTCTTTAAGCGGCAGCACTGACTGATTGGCGTAAAAAACACGGTGAATCTGCATTGCTAATGCATCGCGTGCTTATGTAACGCCACGGCGTTCGCGCTCTCTCATACCCTGCGTCTCTCGGTGTGAAATCCGAGCAGGTACGCATTATAATGAGCGCCTTCTGTTTACTCACCTGTCAGAGGAGGCAACGCCACAGGGCCATTTGATCTTACGGAGTTTCCAGGGTTGATTTTTTTCATTGCTTTCACACCCCCTTCCCCCCATCACAGCATGTTTTTATTTTTTGAGTGATGTTTCCGGTAACTTCAACGTTAAAGGGATGGTTTGCCCAAAAATGAGAATTCTGTCATCATTTACTCACCCTCATGTCATTCAAAATCTTTATGATGTACTTTCGTTTGTGTAAATATTTTCTGTAAAACATGAAACACTCAAAAATTTTGACTGTTTGACTTTGCCGGTTGCTCGCTTCCATGCAATTATAATAAATGGAGACTAAATTACAGAACCCCTAAAAGGACATGGTGATGCAGGACTCTACAGTGCGACCATTTCAGTCGCATTTGGGACTACGAAAAATGTTTAGGAACACCAATGCGACCGACCCGATCAGCATATGTGTGTTTGCGCTGAGGGGAGCTTCAAAGGTTGCTACATGTTTTTGCATGTTGAGTAATGTATCACAGACATATCTCATGATACCTTTCATAAACAAAGTGTAGAGAGAGTGTAAATAAGAGATTCATCATGCAGTGTAGGAAGCTTTGTTGATTATAATGGAACTTTGTGAGACCGGGATTGCTTGGAAGGAGTTTGTAAATGTTATACTGATGTAATACAACAGTTCAATAAACAAGAAGTTAATATTAAGTGACTTAAATTGTCTGATTAAAACAGTATTGCGTGATTTTGCTCCATTTCGTCAAAGAAGAACTTGTGACTTTAAAACAAAGTCACAGTTAAGGCGGTGTGCATCTCCATTTAAACACTGCGGTGTTTCGTTAATGAATGAATGTGCATTTTTAAATGAATCCAGTGAGTCAATGAATCAATTACCCATTCATAAAGACAGTCACTTGCTTAATTCCTGAATGAATCAGCCATTCGAATGAATCAAATGAGTGAATGATTCAGTTATAAAATCAGTGACTTGCCACCACCTACTGGCAGTTTTAGTTTCATTTTTAAAGTATCTTTTCAGTTATTTAAATCATTTAATATATCTATATTCAAATTTTTATATTTAAAATCTCAACATGAATTTATGAATTTAATTGCACTCATGCCAACTCTGAGCCTCATTAAATGTCTGAAAATACACTTATAGCCACTTTTGAGTTCTTCTGTACCACCTTTGTAGTACAAATTCATTTTAACAAGTTAATACTGTTATAACTTATTCTACTTGTTTTTATTCTATTGCTTTAATTGAACATTAACATAAAAAGCTTATAAAATTTTTTTCTTATTTGACATAAAAGATGATATACTTTTAATAAAGTTAGGAAAATGCCATTGCAAAGGCAAAAACGAATTTCCCCTGTAAATCAAAATATCACCTTGTAAGGCTGATTTTTGATCAGAAAGTTTGATTATTGACTTGAACGTGCTCCTGAAATTGTTGACTGTGCTCCTAATTTTTTTTTTTAAATAAAAGAAAGCGTAGAGCCCTATGAAAAAAACTATATGGGAGGAAAAGTTTTTAGCAAAACTTTTGCATTCTCCCAAGAAAAGTTGCTTTCTCCTGAAGAAGTGTTTTTTGTTTTTATGCAATTACAATGAGTGGACACAAAATGAAGTACTCCCTAAAATTACAGGGGGAAAAAATTGCCAAAAAAATCTTTGCTTTCACTCACAAAAACACTGAAACCTAGTTTTCCCCCAACCTTATATCATGTGTCCATCAACAATTTTGTGTTAACTTGCAAAAATTTGCACTCACCCAAGAAACATTTTGCAATCCATAACAGAAACTTTGCATTCACTCACTTTGGAAGTGAATGCAAAACTGGTGATGGGAATAATACGAGGTAAAATAGATTTCAATGGTTTTGCGAGTCAAAGTAGGGCTGGATTATTAATCGAAAAGTAATCGAAATCAAAATTCAGAACATCTAACCAGTGTTGGGGGTAATGCATTACAAGTAACACAAGTTACGTAATCAGATTACTTTTTTTTGAAGTAACTAGTAAAATAACACATTACTTTTTAATTAACAAGAAAATGTCTGAGTTACTTTTTCAAATAAGTAACGCCAGTTACACTGTAAAAAAATGTAAAAAAAAAACACAATTTGTTGAGTCAGCTTAAAATAATTTGTTACCCTGCTGCCTTAAAATTTTGAGTTCAGTCAGCTAAAATAAGTTTATTTAACTTGAAATGTTAAGTTGTACTAAGTATCAATTTAGATATTTGTGTTTGCTAAACTTAACAGATGGGTAACCCAGCTGCCTTAAAATTTTAAGTTGATTCAACTCAAATATCTAAGTTGTCACTTAGTATAATTTAACATTTCAAGTTGAATAAACTCTTTTATTCTTTTAGTTGACTTGAGTTGGTTTTTTACAGTGTACTTTGTTTTACCATTGACTGATTGACAGCTCTCCTGTCCCCATGTTGAGGGAAATCGGGACTAAGTGCAGAGGCGAACTCAGAATATACCACAAACCTGCAATAATTAAATATGTTAAATAACATATATCCTTTATGTATTTAATCCCATTGTATTAACTAATGTTTTTGCTGCTGACCTTCGATGATGCAATTCAACCATACTAATACGCAAAAATTACTTTAGACTAACATTAAACTAACATTTTTTTCTTCTCCTGCGTTTTACTGTACAGACGTGAATTTACATTTCCTGCAGCCTGAGGCTTATTCATTTCACTTTTGGTGTGAAAGGGGTTTTACATTTGCCAAAAATATAATTGATATTAAAAATAAACAAGCAACCCAGCAAGCCCAGATTTAAAAAGTAACATAAAAGTAATGTAATGCATTACTTTACATAAAAAAGTAACTAAGTAGTGTAATTAGTTACTTTTTTAGGGAGTAGTGCATTGTAATGCATTACTTTTAAAAGTTATTTTCCCCAACACTCCTGTTAATACTTTCCCATTAAAAACATACTATCGTATGTATGGTCGGTGCTTTACGGACGTGTATTACCGTTGTGCTCGCGTCTTTTGGAGCGTCTCACATGTGAGTGGTGAGATTAAGAGGCTGTGTCAAGTTGAAACAATTTAAACTTTTACACGCAGCAGAACTCATCAATGTCAGTTCCGAAAAAGTGGACCAATCAGAAGACCACGGAGGCGGGGGAAGCGCTGCAAGCTTGTGTTTACAGTAGCAGGTTCTGTATTTTTAAAAACATTCCTGAGTGCTGTGTCTCGTGTTTTAGACACAAAGATGTGTTCTGTGTGAACAGGCAGTAAAAACCTAGAGTAAATACTAGGGATGTAAAGATATCAAAATCTCACGATAACATAATGTTGTGATATGAAGTCCACGATATGATATTTATTGCGATATTTTGGGAAAAAAAAAAAAAAAGACAAATGAAGAATTGGAAAAATTGAAAATTTTGTACATTTTAAAGTTACATTTTTCTATCTAATGCACTTTGAGAGATCAAAATTAAGAGCTCCAACCCATGTTCTTAACTAAGAAAAAAGTCAGTGCATTGACTTGTACCTGAATTTTAAAGGGGACTCAACCCTCTTTTCTATCTCAGTCTAAATTACATCCACACTGGTGCTTTAGGAAGCCAAACAACTTAGTCTGCAATTCATGCTGCACTTTTAAGCTTTTATTTTGATGGAAACGGCAATAGAGCTTTTATTTTGAATGAAAACTCCAGCTTCAGTGAAAACAGGCTTACAAAAACACATCACTACAAATCAAGTGAAATGCTGTAATCATCTGCCGCAAAAATAAAGGATAACTGGGATTAGGCCATATTGTGCTTTCAGTTTTAGTTCGTTAGACAGACACTGTGCCAAAGCAAAATGGCCCAAAACACAACTTTAAAGACCTTTCATGTTAGAATAAGAAGTTTAAATATATTTTAAAAAATACACTTTTTGCCCTGAAGACCTATCGTTTCATATCGTCATGAAACCACGATAATATCGAGACTGTTGTTATCACAATATCACGATATGGATAATATTGTTATTGATCATAAGTCAGATTCACTATAAGCTTTTAATCGAGGTTAAACATTCAATTAAAGATTCTGATTTTAGGTCATATCGTCCAGCCCAAAGTCAAAGTTTCTTGGGTGAATTCAAAATGTTTTGTGAGTAAATGCATCATTAAAATATAATTTTCCTTTTATACTGATACTCCCTTCTTAAATTGATGTCATTTTTCACTGATAATATACCACTAAAGCAATTCATGAATAAATGATTTAAACCATTTTTGAACTGGTGCACTGAAAAGATCTGTTTCAATGGAATAAATCATTTAAAAATTCAACAACTACTTCTGTCATGAACTGTCATAAATAGGCCAAGGACAGGTTTTAAATGAATAACACCTTAGATTTGGTCTATTTCTCACATTTTCTCATGTTGAATGGGAATTGATTTTTCAGCTGGTTCTCACATTAGCCAAAAACAGTGGGTCATTTTTAGGCTCTATAGTCTTTTGTTTTAATTTGCACAGGAATATGACTGTTTCTTGATTACAGATGCAAGACACTGAAATGGCACTTAGCAGTGGTCAATTAGTATTTTCAAAACAACTTTTAGGCCAGTTGTTCTTTATAAAGCCATAATTGAATGGAAATAAATTACAACACAACCCTGGTGAGAAAAAGGAGAAAATAACAAATATAACCCTTGGGAATACTCTCTGGGTGGCAGACGTTTACAATTTGGACAACATTAAAATCACCAGCCACTCTTCGTAAATTCTCAAATTACCTCATGTAAAACCAAATAGGACTTTAGTGTAAAATAAACTTTATATTTGTGAGTGATTTTAACTGGGAAGACTCTCATAAATACGGAGGTGGAAAACCTGACTGCAGTGTACTGTACAGACATGTCTGTAGGACTTACTCCTCTGCTCTCTCTTTCTAATATGCTGTCTCAGCTAAATCTAGGAAGGATTTGGAATCTCTGACATTTCATGTGCAGTTCTGCTAATGGCTTAGCACAGCCAGCGTGATTGTAAGTCCTTAAGCTCTCAAAGGGGATGCCGGTCTTGCATTATAGTATCTACAGACATGACTTTCAGGGTTTGATGGATTTTACTGACAAGTCACCCTTCTTACAGACAGCCGTTTAATGAGTTTCCTATGCATTGGAGATGCCACCAACTGAAGGCTAGCCATTAATGAGAAAGCAGGTTCTGTGATTTACATGCAGTGCACCCCAAAAAAATTGTGGACAGTTAAGCCAGACAGAAATGACTTTCACCACATTAATTTGAAACATCAAAGTGGCATTTGCACACAATTTTTTAAAGGAGAAGTCCACTTCCAGAACAAAAATTTCAGATAATGTACTCACCCGTATTTTTAAATTAAAAGCTCAGATCGTATTTTCTCCCTCAACTTCAAAAATCATTTCAAAATCATCCTACATCACTGCAAAAGTTCTGACCCAGTCCTTGCAAAGTGAACATGCAAAGAAGATCAAACACCCTTAAGAAAAAAAGGTAAAACAGCGATATAAGACGATTTTGAAGTTGAGGGAGAACATGAGATGGGAATTTTTCGACATTTTCTGTCATGAACCGGAAAAAAACGGTTCAGGCAGAGTGAGGCAAGATGAGCATTTGCCATTAAAAAGTATATAATTTGTATTATTTTCATGAAAATAACCAATCGTTTCACTAGATAAGACCCTTCTTCCTCGGCTGGGAGAAAAATCCTGAAATGTTTCCCTCAAAAAACATAATTTCTTTATGGCTGAATAAAGAACAACATGAACCTTTTGGATGACAAGGGGTGAGTACATGATCTGTCAATTTTTGTTCTGGAAGTGGACTTCTCCTTTAAAGCTATTTTCAGATTATTTTTTATAACCAAACTGTCCCAAAATATTTTTTATTGGATGCATAAAATCAGTTCTCCTATCTATGGACATGATCCACTAACATTTGACAACCAGAAGGTGTTCAAATACATTTCTTAATGTCATAATGTTACATGAAATACCTATTATTCTATGACTTAAACTTATTTCATCAGATATTTTGCTAGTTAAGGATGCTATTAAAGAAAACTGCCAAATTGGTTTCATATTTTATGTAATGCATTGACCTTCATACACTTTAAAGCAGTTTAAGTGCCCAAAATAAAGTCTACTGTTGCATCAAATGTTCAACAATGAAGAAGTTCAAGGGCACAGTCACTGTTTTTTGGAAAATAAAACATCATTGTCAGAGCCTGTTTATGAATATGCAGACGCCCGGTAAACTCATGCAAAGAATAAACAATGATCCTCCAGCAGCACTGCTTCTGATCCCTGTGGGACTTTCTTGAGGAATGCATGCCCTTTAAAATGAGGTCAACTGAATACTGCTTTAGCTGTCTATATTTAATGTATTGTTCATAAGTTCTCTAAGGCAACATTGTAACCTTGAAACAAATGCTTTATCAAATGGAAAAGTGTTACACTGTGCAGCAAGTGATGTTAGGACATGAGAAAAGCTAAAACAGCTCCATCAGCTCATGATGGAAACCATGATGTCTTATTAACCAAATCAACAAAAACCGTAGGCAACAACCAAACGCTATTACTCTGAGCCGCAGCACATGGCACTTTAACAAATGAGTAGTCTGTTGTTTGTCGTTAATATTGAAACTTTGCGGATCGTTTGTAAAGTCAAGCTCCCTTAGAACAGCCAATGTCCTTAGCAGCAGATCAGAGCAACCTTTGCTGCTATTCTGTGGAAATTACCACAAAAACTTAGCGCCTACTTTGGTCAAATATGTGCCATTTCTCATCATGCCTGACACTGCGAACAGGAACTCATCTAGTTCATTTAATGTCACTTCCTTCGAGGTGCTACCTTTTGGAGAAAATTATGAAATATGTGCTTGAATATGGTCCATTATTTTCAAAGATCTCTCCATTTTACACTCCAGTTCCTTCTGTAGAACTCATTAATATTGTAATAGGGTGGTGAGTTCAGTTAATACCCTAAACCGGCTCGTTAGAGTTACTTCATTATAATGATATGAATTTAAATTAATGATCTCAGCTCGGCATTATCTGTAAAGCTTGTCAGAAGTCCATGTTCCAGATGAACAGGATATCAGACAAAGTGTTAATCATCTGCAAAAGCTCATCACCACAAAACTAGCTGCTGCGCATTTAGCATCGTAACATTCAAAGAAATTGTTTTGTTCTTGAAAGTGATGATGGATCATTCAAGGACAACATAAATGTGATGTGCCACACTTTAATTAATACTCCGTTCGTTGTTTTTAATCTAACAGCAAACATGCATAAAAACTTAATTAGAAAAGAACATGCTATGAATTAATTATTGTGAATCTTGTGAGTCTTAGTTTTGTGAATACACAGAGCAGAGAGTGACTTTTTCTTACTGCAGACGTCTGACGGTGACTTTGATATCGACCCGTCCAAAGATGACATGCAAAAGGCGCAAAAGGCAGGGGATGTGTTACGATGAGTGTTGCGTTCTCTGGAGACAAGGAAATCCCAAAGCAACCACAGTTACAAGTCATCCTCTAAGACCTGCGTGAGTGAAGGAGAAATAAACTGTCAGCCTAAATAAATAAATAAATAAAATACCAGAAAATTATTAAATAAATATAATGGTATTTTCCCATACAACATGCTATTACTAAGACACTAGAAACACAAGAAACCTAGGCTCTTTCAAAAATTCGGCACAAATTGTAAACACGGGGCAAATGATCAATTAATAAAGACTTCTTTTCATAAGGTTCCTTTCACAGTATTACACTTTTTTCAGTGCATTATTTGTAAACTAATATATTTTGATGTCTGCATCACATAAGCAGCTCCATATGTATGGATTTTAAGACACTGTAAACTTGCTCATTAGCTCACCCGGTATAGCATCGCAGAAACCTCCAGAAAATGCAAAGAAACAAATGTAAAGCACCCTGATGAAGACACTCCAAAACCATTTATTTGATAATACTGACAGATTGATGATAAAAACCTGTGCTGGGTAAAATCTGCTCATTCTCACTGACATTATCTTTCTCACTATGTCTAGATGATTAGCTAATTGCTATTTAGTCACCTAATTAGGTTCCTCATCAATCAAATTTCACACTAATTACGTACAGTAGGTCTACAGCTCTGCTGAAGATGTTGGAGCTTTGAAAATTTCACTCCTTTTATACCGCAATGATAAACATAATCTCAGTGGAATAATTAACCTTTATCTACAATAATCCAAGCTGATTTACACCAACAAAGACATTCAAATGATTCAACAAGTAAGGCCTGATTAAAGAGGTGACTAAATAAATGGGGGAAAAAACAGTTAGTCTCTATGAAGGCTGTGAGTCATAAAATAATTCTTTTGCAGAATCCTGTAAAGGCAACCAGAAGACTTGATTTAAAAATATTATGAAGGCATCTCATCCATTATGCATATCAATTACAACTAGTGTTAAGGTGATACGACCCGCTTCAATGTACCTAAAATAAAAGTGTAATCACAAAAGAAAAAGACTGAATAAATCTGCACTTTGATAATGTTTGTTTTGGTTACCTTTTCGCTGTAGGTTTGTACTGACACCTAGTGGCATGGAATAAGCATTATGCAAAAACAAGCATTTTTAGTTAATATATTTGCATAAATGCACTAGCCATGATCCATGAATGTTCATATGACAGTCTTCCAAGCTTTATAATGGCAGTGAATGGGTGTTGAGATTTTGGAGTCTAATGTGCATCCATCCATCTTAGAAAGTAATCCACTTAATAAAGGCCTTCCGAAGCAAATCGATGTATTTGTGTAAGAAAAATGTCCATATTTAAAACTTTTTATCTGTAATCTCTGGCTTCTGGTAGAGTGGCGTTCCAGTGGTTGATGTAGATGTACACTGTAAAAAAAAATCCGTAAAATGTAAGGTTTACGGTTGCCTGAATTTTACTGTAAAAAATATGGTTGCAACATTTTAAGTTTTACGGTTTTAACTTAAATCTACATTTAACTACTGTAATTTCATTAACTGATATAATGTAAATATACCAACCTATTGAAGTATTGAAATCTGTTTTGTACCCTTGTAATACAGTGATAACCACCAAAAGCAGGTGGTGATGAATCAAAGCCCATCACAAGCAGCTTTTAAATATTAACATATATAGGTGGTGCACAGTGTGCGCATAAAAACTAAACATCATCATGGTTACACAACTGAAACTGAAATAATGCAAAAAAAAAAAAAAAATTAACAAAAATAAATGTAAAATACAACCCTAATGTACAAAACTGATAAGAAAAAACTATGAAAAAAAAAGAACATCAAATAAAAAAAAATGTTATGCAGGAAGTTTACAGTTATTTGTCACTTTACAGTTATTCATCGTAAATTTTACGTTCTTTTTCACTTCCGAAAATGGTATACTACCGTAAAATTACAAGCAATGTCAATATTCCCTGTATATAGTAGGGGAACCATTTAACAGGTTTTTACTGTAACATTTTTACATTTTTTTTACCGTTAAATTCATGGTCATTTTTTACAGTGTAGGCGTAGCGTAAGTTTCAGTAAGAAATGAACACAGAAGCACAGTGGAGAGAGCAAAACAAAACAACTGTCACAAGTTAGAAGGACAAAAAGAGGATTTGTTAAAAAAAAAAAAGTAGGAGAATTTTGATATAAGCCAAGAGGAGACAGGTTTTCCTTCGCTATAAACAAAATTAGGTTCTTGTGAGACTAGCATATGCTATGCCTGCGTCCTACGTCATCTGCTGGAACGCCACTCTCTCATGAACGCACGTATGACATTTAGCTAAAGCTAGAGATTATGGTTTCTAAAGTTTTAAATATGGATATTTTTCTTACACAAACGCATCGTTTCGCTTCAGAAGAGCTTTATTAACCACCCCAGAGCTGTGTGGAGTACTTTTATGATGGATGGATACACTTTATTCGACTTCAAAATCTCAGCACCCATTCACTGGCATTATAAAGCTTGGAAGAGCCAGGACATTTGTTAATATACCTTCTAATGTATTCATCTGAAAGAAGAAAGTCATATACACCTAGGATGGCTTGAGGGTGAGTAAATCACGGAGTAACTTTGATTTTTTGGGTGAAGTATCCCTTTAATGACCAGAAAGCCACTAGCTGAAATATAAAAAATACCATTTATTTGGTATGGGAAACCCTACCACCATTATAGATGTCTCAACATTCAGGTACAGTATGTGGATTAATATTTTAAACCTTCCCTTTAAAACACGTTCAACTGTGCTCTTAAACAACACTCGTCTCCAGACTACAGTACGTTTCTTACCCCATATCCCATATGTGACAACTCTCTGTCTCATGTGATTGGTTGGGCATCCTTCTCACTGGTAGATGAGCGAATAAATCTGCTTCCGCCCCACTCCTTTATGGAGATGGAGTGTCCTTGGTTAGAGTTTGCGGCCCATCTTTTATCTTTTACACAGGGTTATTTGTTAAAGACTATGCCCTCACCTCGCTTCCATCTCTCTGGATGTCTTACAGGACCAGAGGCAGGTTTTCTATTAGACACAGCATGAATTATGAAATGCAGGCAGTCAGGAGGTGATAGACAGTGAGTCATAATGCATGTACAACACTGGTGGGGTCGCTGTAGCTGTTTTATTACGTCAAATGTGGCTGATGGCAACCCCAGTACATTGACAGAAAATATGCCTCATGAAATAAGCACATCTGATCGCACACACCATGACCCTAATTCACACAAACCAGTGGATGTACTCAGAAAATATCATTTTGCAGAGAATATAATCATTTCCCTGCTCCCTCTCCAGTTAATTGGCAGTTATGTGATATGACTTTTCTTGTAAGTTGCTGTGGCATGAAAATGTTATCAAAAATGAGAATTAAAACAAATCCTAAAAGACTTAAAATCTCAGACTTAAAAATGTTTGAGGAATACACTTTAATTCAATATTGTTAACTCTCTGAAGGGATATATAAATGGCACGATTCCTTGTGAAGCCAAAATTTCCAACATATTACCAGTTAACAGAAACATGATGTCTGCCTAGTGGTCTGTATTAAAGCAACAAGCAACTTGAAGAGCCGCCCTTCGACTATCTTAAAATACAACATAATGCACAACTTCAGCTGGTATATACCATTTAATACTGTGTTGTTACCTGAATGATCCACATCCGTGTTTTTTTTGTTTGTTTGTTTAGTGATGGTTGCTCATGAGTCCACTGTTCTTCAGAAAAGTCCTTCAGGTTCCACAAATTCTGTCGTTTTTCAGCATTTTTGTGTATTTGAACCCTTTCCAACAATGAATGTGTGATTTTGAGATCCATATTTTGACACTGAGGACAACTAAGGGACTATTACAGAAGGTTCAAACACTCACTGATGCTCCAGAAGGAAAAACGCATTAAGAGTCAAAATGCTTTTTCTTATTTTGCCTAAATATAATTTTTTCCATTTAGTACTGCCCTTCAGAAGCTACAGAAGATACTTGCATGTTTCCCAGAAAACAAAATAAGTTTTATTTACCCTGATCATCAAATTCAAAAAGTTTTTACCCCCCGGCTCTTAATACATCGTGTTTCCTTCTGGAGCATCAGTGAGTGTTTGAACCTTCTGTAATAGCTGCATATGAGTCCCTCAGTTGTCCTCAGTGTCAAAATATGGATCTCAGAATCATACAGTCATTGTTGAAAAGGGTTCAAATACACAAAAATGCAGAAAAACACTAAACAAAAACAAACAAACAAAAAAATATCTTGAAATATCTTATTCAGGTCAGTACTAAATTAAAAATAACATGTATTTTGTATGATCCCACTTATTTTGGTAAAATAATTACCATTTTGCAGATTCTGCAAGGTGTGTGTAAACTTGACATCAACTGTATATTGATACCAATATCATATTGACCTTGATAGTACCTGGTATCAGATCAAAAAGAAAATAAGCGCTCTCACCCATCTCTACAGTGAAATCCCAAGAGATTGCAAGTCAAAGTCTTCGAGTCTGTAGCGCAGGCATACAATTCCTCTCCTGGGATCTTCTGCCGCTCTCCATACTGTCAAAGTCCCACTCTCTTCGGCAGAGACAAATGGACAGGCCCTGCTCTGCATCAGTCGCTAAAAGTGCAGCATCTCCAGAGTACAATTGAGTCTTTTTCTTGAAACCTCAAGGAAAGACAGTTAACTGCACTTGAAACAATGAAGACAAGATCAACGCAATTTCTGACATAAATTGGGCTGCTCATTTTTCACACACTGCACTTTTATTCCCTGCTTGTACTTTTATTCACACAGTTACTTTGTAATAGACTCAAGATCACCTTCAACATTTTAAAATGATGCCTAATTTTTCTATATTGTATTAGCCGTGAGGGTTACAGTTTTTCAGCTTGTGTCATTGGGAAAGTGACCAATATAAGGATTCTGTCCTTGTGGCGCTAAAAGAATCATTTTATTTCATTTTATTAAATTATAAATTCTGTTCATTAATTTTTAAATGCATTTAGTTATGTAATTGATTTAAGTACTCAGTGAGTTTCATAACAATTTCAGCCTCAAAAATAAATGTTTTTTTTTCTTTTGCTACTGAAGCTGCTGATACCTCATTAAAGAGCAGTTGTCCAAAATCCCCATGTCATGTTCTAGAAAGGTCACGGTAACTTTAGCACAAACACGCACCACTGACAGGACCTGAGTGGGGAAAAAAAACAGTGTGAAAGTCAGAGAAACAAAGAAAAGTGAACAGCACTGACAGAGAGAATGAGGAATGAGACTTTTGAACTTAGGGTCTTTGGTTCTCTGTGGCTTTCCCTTGTTCTCTGTTTTCTCTCTCTCTGTCTCTCTGGAGTATTGACCTAAAGAGGAGAGCTATTCCATTGGACGCAGAGAGAAACGCATTACTCACTGCTGTGCATTTTCATGCAAAGAAACATCACTTCACACTCCTGCCTCCCAATTAGCAGCAGAGATATAGGTCAATAGATGCCTGCGTGTCATTAGAGGAAAAATGAACACAGAACAAGCAGCTTCTGGGAAGAGAGATGCACAGATGCTCTTTCAGAAAGAATACAATAAAATCAGACCAGAATGGCATATCAAAAATATCAATTAAAAACAAAAAAAATTAATCTTAAAAAGATCTTATTTTCATGTTTGTATTCTTCCTCTTGTATAATCACAGGGCATGTAGGCCTAACTCTGTCTGCTGGGTCATTCCATTCCATTCCTTCTGAACTATGTAACTGCTTAAAAATAAACACGCTTGTCTTGGATTTTCTATAAAAGGAACTCTATAAAAAATAGAAATGGGCAAAACGTCAGTACCTGGATGATGATGTCATTAAGGACCTGGCTTTTGTTGCTATGTAGGGATTTTAAAGAAGACACAATAGAAAGTGATATTGAGGACACAGGAACAAAAAATAAATTGGAGGAGAAAAAAAAGAGCAACAAAAACAAGCAGCCAGTTTATCATTTAAGAAGTTGATTCATATCACCCTGGGCAACATTTGCTCAAGCTAAATTTCATTAAATTGAATGAAATGATATTATTTTATTTCACACTTATGTTTACTTTATTGTGACAATGTAAAAAATGACTGTGAATTTCACGGTAAAAGACTGTGAAAATGCTACAGTAAAAACCTGTTAAATGGTTAACGGTAAGTTCCCCTTACTATATACGATGAAAAATTGTCTTGGACATTGCATGTAATTTTATTAGTATAATATTATACCATTTTTGGATGTAAAAAAGACCTAAGACCTGAAACCTAAAACGTTGCTACCATATTTTTTACGGTAAAATTCTGGATTTTTTTTTTTTTTTTTTACAATGTATGAAAATTTCAAAACTTTTAGCTGAACATTTTAAGACATACAGTACAGAAAAAATAGTCAAAGAATACAAATTAAAAGTAATATACAGCGCAATAAACCAACTGTACATTTATTAATCTTCAACAGCATTTCTTTTTTAAGAGAGAGACATTTATGGATTTCACTTAAGAAAAATGGCTATTTCAAATTTTAGCACATAAAAATATTTAATTAACTACAAAAAATGACTGTATTACTATTATTAGATATGGGTGCCCTATTTGCTGCTGATACTGAAAATCACAAATGCTTTTTCATTTAATGCACTGTAAAAATTACCTGTAAATTTTACACTAAAATACTGGCTGGGGTTGCCAGACAGTTACTGCGATTTTTACAGTAATTTAATTTACAGCATTCTCCTGTATTACAGCAAATAACTGTATTTTTTACATTGCTGTATTTATTTATTTTTTTTACAGTAAACTACTTTAATTTGTGTATGCTGTATTGCAGTGTGAATAGTAATGACTGGCAATTTAAACTATTCATTAACTGAATACGCTTTAAACAATATTTAACTGCATAAAGTGTTGTATACTGTAAAACTTAGTTCACCTATTATTTCACAAAACCAAAAACAATAATAAAAATAATTTGATACATTTTAATCTTGAAAAACAGGTCAAAATTTAATATATAAATCTCAAATTTGCATGAAAGAAATATTATACAACAGTGTATTTAGTATTATGTTGTATTTCAAAATACACTGGATATGAAATTACATATGATTTATTAATATAAATATAATATTAATATAAACATTAACGCTTTTAATGCACCTTATGCATTTAAAGTGAATTTAACTGAGGAAAAAAGCAATATTTAGGGGCAAATTTTAGCACATAAAAACATGAAATGAATTGCAAGAAAGCGATTGCATTACATATGTGAGTTTGTATTATTTGCTGCAGCAGTCTGATCATGACGCTGAATCTGAAGTAAAACAACTACCCAAATTAATCACTTTTGGTGCATAATCTATTGCCGACTCCTAAACATTACTTTAAATCAAGAGGAGAAATTGGTCGGAGCACCCCAAAATATCAAATATAGCTACAGTATGTATCAAATGTGATGCAGTATTTAAAAGTTAAAAAAACAGAGAGTAGTTTACTATGAAACAATTATTTCCTGGTAGTGTATTGACAGTACTCCATATTTGCACTTCAACCCCTGGTCAGTATAATGGGAACATGAACATGTACCTCATAGTAAAAACTAGAGATCCTGCTGGAGTTTTTAGACTTGCACTGTGTGTCGCCTTCAGCCTTGCAAACCGCCTAGATTGAGATGGGATTTACTCAAAGCTCAAGGTAAATGTCCTGCGGTCTAATCTGGGATACTTTTCCCTAGCCTGTGTAAAATCTGTCCAGGGGGCAAATGGATCCGTACCAAGGGGCCAAAGCCAAGCTCCCCATCCAGACAAATCTCACACTTACCTCATTATTGTTTGCGGTTCGCTCGCTGGCACCATTAAAACAGAAGGATACAAATCCTGGTTTGGGAGAGACAGAGCGAGAGAGAGAACCCACAGAGACGGGTAGCAATATAACTCTGACAGCAAGGCTGAAATGATAAAGTGCTCACAAAGATAAAAAGATGGAGGGAAGAGAGGAAAAAGTCAGAAAGGGAGACGAGAGAAAGAAAGAAAATGAGAAAGACAGAGAATCTCTTCATTACTGTCACTAGCTGATCAAGGTGGGAGTTGTAACTCAGGCCCATTACTTCCACATGCCGTGACAGCCGTCGCTGGGGAGAGCCCAAAGGCCATGACTTCGCTCTAAAGACTGGAGAGGCATAAAGATAAGAGGACGGTTAGAGAGCAGGGTCAGCATGCGTGCTAAAGGAGGCGTGTAGTCATGTGCATTATGGCGCCGCTGTATTTTAAGAGTCAAGTGATGGGGTCAGAAGCATAAACATACGTCTGAAAAAAAGCCTGTTTGAGCACAGTCCACAGTGACTGCACAACATTAAAATATAGTACTCAAGAACTGTTTTTTCAGCTAATCACACTAATCCAACAACACTCAAACACTAGATATACTGATTATACAGTGGTGTGACACAACAACCACAAGCTCAGTATGGTTCACACTATTTTTGTCCTCTATAATTCACTTTTACTTTGCCGCTGCTATTAATAAATTAATGCATTTTTCAAAATCTGAATTTTAAGTGTTTAAACTGTATCAAAAGTGGTGATAAATGAATGAATTAGTTTTAAAAAAACTTTACAAACTTTTACAAATTTACAAACAAATGGCATTAAATCAAACATACATGCAATCGCATGCTAGCACAAATTTTAACTCTCAAAATGGTAAATTCTATGTCAGTGAGTGTATAACAGGAGTGGGTCTAATTTATTTTCATTTTGGTTAGTGGCTTTGTAATACTTTACAGTGTTAAAAATAACAAGAAGCAACAGTTTTTATGCATTTATTAATTTAGATTAATAAAAAAAATATTTCATGAAAAATTAAAATGCTCTAAAGACACACACTGTAAAAAAAAAAAAAAAATTATAGTATTTCCAATACAGTTTTTATATATAGTAGGGGAACTATGTTATATTAAACATTCTATCCATCAAATAACCCATTTTTTTCATCACATTTTCTAGAAAAAAAAAAAAATAAAAAAAAAATAAAAAGTTTTTTTTTTTTTATAGAAGTCTCTTATGCTCATCAAGGCTCCATTTATTGGATCAAAAATTCAGAAAAAACAGTAATATTGCAAAATGTTATTATAATATAACATCATAGTTTTTATTTTAATATACCTAAAAATATAATTTATTCCTGTGATGCAAAGCTGAATTTTCATCAGCTGCTAAATATTTTTTTTTTTTTGGACCTGTGATTCTTTTTTCAGGATTCTTTGATGAATAACAAGTTAAAAAGAACAGCAGGAAAAATTAAATTGCAGGCAAAAATAAATTGCTCTAAAGACACACACTGTAAAGAAAAAAAAAATGGTATTTCCAGTGCAGTTTTTATATATAGCAGGGGAACTATGTTATATTAAACATTCCATCCATCAAATAACACTGGACATTTTTTTCATCACATTTTCTAGAAAAAAATAAAATAAAATAAAAAAGTTTTTTATAGAAGTCTCTTATGCTCATCAAGGCTCATTTTTGGATCAAAAATTCAGAGAAAAACTGTAATATTACAAAATGTTATTACAATATAACATCATGGTTTTTATTTTAATATACCTAAAAATGTAATTTAATCCTGTGATGCAAAGCTGAATTTTCATCAGCTGCTAAATATTTTTTTTGGACCTGTGATTCTTTTTTTAGGATTCTTTGATGAATAACAAGTTTCTCTATTTAAAAAAAAATGCTCAAGAGACCCCCCCCCCCCCCCCCCCCCCCACCAAAAAAAAATAAAAATAAATAAGCAGCATTGTTTTCAACATTGACGACAGATCAGCATATTAGAATTATTCCTGAAGGATCATGTGACACTGAAGACTGGAGTAATAATATAGCTTTGTATCACAGGAATAAATTACATTTTAAAATATATTCACATAGAAAACAGTTGTTTTAAATTGAAATAATATTTCACAATCTTTCCAACATTGATAATAATAAGAAATGTTTCTTGGACCTTATTGTAAAGTGGTTCCACTTATTTCACTGACCTAGAAGCAGTGGTAGCGCTAGTTTAACATTAACATGACCTATAAAAATACCCACAAAGGTAAACAAAGACATTCAAATTGATATAGTAACACAAACGCATGAACAGTCATAAATCAAAGATGATTTGTGACCAGCAATCGCCTGTAAACGCACCACTGTTTGCCTGTAAATGCCCCACGAAACTGCACATACCTGTTTACAACTTTCTGACAGAAAATCAATTTCAGATCACTGATTAAAGGTTGGATAAATGAAAAACAATCACGCCACCAGTGCAATTTTTACCACTAGTAATTTTACTTTGTTCTTATTCTTGCCCAGAGCAACCGTCATTTCCTCTATGACTTGTGGTTTATCCAATTGAAGATATTCAAAGCAACCTTGAGTGATTGTGCAATATGTTGCGTGGAGCGGTGCGAGCGTATGTGCGCTCTCTCTTTCTCTCTGCTGAATCAGAGATGTAATTAAGATTGGCATTAGCTTGGCTGGATAGAGGCGTGCCACTGCCAAGAGCATCACCGCATGGAGAACAGGCCTTCTTTAATTAGGACAAGCCTCTGTGATGTAGCACCTTCTGTGTTTATGTGTGTGTGCGTGTTGGTTCACAGAATAATAGTGCGGTGCTTTCTACGAGGGTCTGTTTGTGTGTAGACTCCTTTGCTCACTCCACCTGATCCAAAATGACAAAAGCACCGGGCGGTTTCTTAATTAACACTGTGACCTTTTTGCATGCTTTTATTTAGCCTCGGTGATTAATATACAGACAGAGAAAGAGAGCGAGAGCGAGGGATGGATTAAGGCCTGATTTAAAAGAGGAAGAAAATAATTAGGTGTAACCGTGAGAGGGTGAAAAACATGAATCTCATTGCGCTCTGAGAAAAACACGCAACAGCAGGTTCGCACACTGCCTCCCTGTGTACCTTGAGGAAACCAAGTTTCAAGCTCTTGTCAGTTTCCACTTCCATTATGGTAATCCAGATAAGAGAGGATATCATGAAAATATCAATGGAGTTTAAGAACTTTAATTAGTCTAAGTAATTAGCACTGGTTTATAAGGTCTGTGACATTGGCGATATCAAATTAAATCTAAAAATACACTGTTAGTTTAGAAGCAAAAAATCTTTTGGTTTATTGCCAGCACGCATTTAGGGACATGCAAACTTTCTTGGAAAAGAAAAAAAAAATTCACTAAGTTTGATATTGTCTTAGCTAATGCAATGACATTCATACGTCTTTAAGTCTGGCTTAAGGGTGCAAAGAATTTTTGGGGCTGCTCTGCTGTAGCTCAGAATAACAGAGCTATTTAAATGAATGACTTTGTTTAGTTCCCGTACCTTTATCATGTGTGTGTTTCAGTTGTCTCCTTTCAGAATTTACACTCTCAGAAACACTCTCTGAGGGAGACGGCTGGAAGCCGCTTGGTATTTGCCACACATTCATAGACCCACACAAATGCAAATTTGCCTCCGTATAGACCGCAGCAATTAAACAGTGTAGGTCACAGTTAATCTGTTGGTTGCAGTTTCCTGTGTTCACATTCACAGATTCCTTTAATTATCAGCCATTTTTTTCATTATTTGCTTGTAGAGAGAAAACAGGAAAAATGGAGATGATGGTTCCTTTGAGACTGTGAGGAAGGGAAAAGAGAGAATGAAACAGTGAAGAAAGAAGGTGAGAGAGGCGGATGTCGCAGACAGAGTCTATTCCTCTTGGCAGCAGTCAAAACACTTTGTTTACTCCCCGTTGCAGAGAGATGACGGTGCGCACATGCCCGGAGCGCTCTCACTCAGACCTTCTGCACTTAACAGTATTTCTGCTTACTCACGGATTTGTTTTTCTTTTTTTGCATACAGTTGCCCAGAGGAAGTCAGTGCCTAGGGGTGGGTGATAAGACCAAAATTTTATATATCATGATATGAGTCATTTTATTTCACCATAACGATATACAGTCATGTGAAAAAGTTAGGACACCCTATTGAATTCCATGGTTTTCCATATCAGGACATCATTAAAAAAAACTGGCACCTTGGCTGGTCTTAAAATTTCGAAAATAAAACCTTAGATGAACAACACCACATGACAAATTGCACCGTGTCATTGTTTACTGAACAAAAATAAAGCCTAAATGGAAAAGCCATGTGTGACAAAGTTAGGACACCCTTACTGTTAACATTGGAATTAAGAGGGTAAATAACAGCCTTAAAACAGTATTAAATAATACCTTTGATTAACTGATCATCAGCAAGTCTGAGCACCTCTATAAATGCATGAGCTTTGCCAGTTTGCTGGTCTGGAGCCTTCAGGTGTGCGTTAACACAATGCCAAGGAGGTAAGACATCAGCAATCATCTTAGATAAGCAATTGTTGCTGCCATCAATCTGAGAAGAGTAATACGGCCATTTCCAAACAATTTGAAGTTTATTCACAAGTGGAAGACATTTAAATGAGACACCTCTCCTTCCAGGAGTGGACGTCCCAGAAAATTCACCCAAAGATCAGACCATGTAAAGCTCAGAGAAATGGCAGACAACCCAAGAACTACACCTCTACAGGCCTCAGTTAACATGTTAAATGTTAACCATTAGAAAAATATGGGACAAAAATGGCATGTTTGGAAGGCTTGGCAGAAGAAAGCCTCTTCTATAAAAAAAAACAAAACATTGCAGCACAGTTTAGGTCTGCAAAGTTGCATCTGAACAACACACAAGTCTTCTAGAATAATGTCCTTTGAACAGACTAGACTGAAGTGGAGATGTTTGGCCATAATGGACAGCGCCAAATTTGGTGAAAACCTAAAGAGCATATAAGCACAAACACCTCATACCAAAAGACAAGCATGCTGGAGGAGGGCTGATAATTTTGGGCTTGTTTTGTAGCTACAGGACCTGGGCACCTCACAGTCACTGAGTTGGCCATGAACTCCTCTGTATATCAAAGTATTCTAGAGTCAAATGCGAGGGCATCTGTCCGACATCTAAACTTGGGCCAAAATTGGGTCATGCAACAGGACAATGATCCCAAGCACACCAGCAAATCTAAAACAGAATGGCTGCAAAGAAAAGAATCAAGGTGTTGCAATAGCCCAGTTAAAGTCCAGAGCTCATCCTGACTCTGCTGTGGTGAGAGCTGTGCATAAGCAAATGCCCACAAACCTCAATAAACTGGAGCAACGTTGAACAGAAGCCTGGTCCAAATTCCTCCAGAATGATGTGAGAGACTGATAAAGTCACACAGAAAATGAATGCTTCAAGTTATTGCTGCTAAAAGTGGATCTACAGGCAGTTGAATTATAGGGTGTCCTAACTTTGTCACACACGACTTTTCCATCTTGGCTTTATTTTTGTTAAATAAATAGTGACACAGTGTGATATGTCATGTGATGATGTCTATCTGAGGATTTATTTTCCAAATTTGAAGACCTGCCAAGGACCAGATAATTTTTTATTATGATACAGAAAACCATGGAATTCAATAGGGTGTCCTAACTTTTTCACATGACTGTATATCACAATAGAGTTATTTTCGCTTTCAATGAGGTCAAAATTTTTGATACCATATAGATTTTTGTCACCAGTGCCAATATCACAAAAAATAGCTAAACAGTAGAACAAATAAATGGTACATATTGTATAAAGTAATCAAATGTATAAAACACTGCATATTCTTCACTGTGTAAATTAGATATATAATTATATACTAAAATTGCAAACGTGATTTAATCTAGAGCAGTGAGAGATTTTCTCTTTTGTTGTTTAACGTGTAACCGCAATAGAGACTATCTACCTAATTTTTTCCCATAAGAGTGGGCGTGGCCATTTGTACATTTTTAATGGGTCTGGCTTGCGGTCTCATCCACGTCCAGATATTCCTAGCTATACAAAATAGTTTGTTTTGCTCCTTGATATTGCAAATTTGTGTCTCACCACTTATTTTAATGTATATCTTAATTATGAACACACTGGTTTATAGTGTAAACAGTTTACCGTTTACTGTACGTTGTTATTCTTTTTATTTCCCTATAGCGGCTACTGAACCAGAAGTATTGCCCATAAGTTTACTTCTACATTGAAGAATAAGGTGGATAGTCTAAAATCTGTACCGGTTAACAAATTTCTACTGGTAAATCATGTCTACCGGTATATCGCCCACCCCTTATAGCTGTGCCCAAATCACAATTACCAAGAAATATGTCCTAGATGCAGGGTTGCCAGGTTTTCACAACAAAATCTGCCCCATTGCTACTCAAAACACACATTTTTGGTGGAGTTTCCCTGGTAAAATTCGCATTCCAGGAGCTAAATAAATCATTATCATTAGGGGCAAAATACCGTTACTGGAGTTGCTTCAACAGTGTTAAAGTAGCCCAATTCCATGGGAAAACTGCGAACCTGGCAACACTGCCTAGGTGCCTCATGCAGAACATGACAGAAAGCAAAGACGCCCCCAGTATCCTGGTTTGGGTTACTAACAGGAAAAGGTTTGAAAATGATTAAATCATTATATGGTGGCATTTAGTAGCTATAAACCTCTGTGTTCATTTATCTGGGTTATTACTGGTAACTAAAACTAAAACGTATTAAAAACATTTTTTGTTAATTAAAATAAAGCTGAAATAAAATTATTGAAATGAAAAATCTAAATATTTTTATTTAAATTATTTCTAAATTGAAAATTACAAATGTTGAAGCACTTTACTAATTGGAAATGAATAACAACTAAAAGTCACATTAAAAAACTAAATAGTAATATTTAAAAAGACAAAATTACTAAAATTAGACAAAATTAGTAACAAAATTACTAAAAATTTTACTAAAATAAAAATAAATAAATAAATAAATAAATAAGCAAGGAAACTAATTCAAACTATTAATAAAAACTACAGAAGTACTAAATTAGAATTTTTTAGTGGCCATTACTCCATTCCTCAGTGTCACATGGTCCTTCAGAAATCATTTTGATATGCTTTCATTTTGATTCTTATTATCAGTGAAACAGAAATTCTTTGTATTATTATTTTACCGTCATTTTTGATCAATTTAATGCATACAAAATATAAACGGCAGTTTTTAACATTAAGTTATGAAACTACATTTTCACATGGTGATCTGTGCATATTACTCCTCCGATTCAGATCATTTCACTGGAGAAAGCAATGCCACAAACCCTATTTTGTTTCTTACAAACACACAGATTTTCACTGTTGAGTGGATTACTTGTGGATTACTGTGATGTTTTTATCAGCTGTTTGGACTCTCATTCTGACAGTACCCATTCACTGCAGAGAATCCACTGGTTAGCAAGAGCTGTAATGCTAAATTTCTCCAAATCTTATCAGATAAAGAAACAAACTCATCTACATCTTTAATGGCCTGAGGGTAAATTTTCAGCACTACTGTATTCCTTGTTTTACTGTATTCCTACTGAGTCTCCTGAACTACCCAGATAGCACACGTACGTCCTCAAGATGTCTGTTAAAGACCACTTAATCTGGAAAGCATCTGCTGCATACAAACATCTGACAGATATCTGTAAGATGTCAGTTTTACATACATTCTAAATCATAAACATCTTAAAGACATCTAATAGACCTCTATTTGACATTTGATAGAAAACGTCCTATAGACGTACTGCGGATGAGCAAACGGTAAAAAATACATCTTCCAGATGTAAATGCAGACGTCTTCATGATGTATGAGTGCTATCAGGGTAAGAACAAGCAATATGTGAGAAATATTTTCTTCT
Source organism: Cirrhinus mrigala (assembly GCA_036247105.1). NCBI lineage: Eukaryota > Metazoa > Chordata > Actinopteri > Cypriniformes > Cyprinidae > Cirrhinus > Cirrhinus mrigala. The sequence goes on along the minus strand of CM070011.1, from coordinate 36,785,266 downwards.
GGGTTTGTTCAAATCAGCGAGGATTAAACATGCCTACAGTATTAGCTTAACACAAAGGAGATCTCTACTGGAATACAGTATTGATTATTATATTCATACAATGTCTGTCCAATTACTAGTCAGTTCAGTTTGAAAGAATACAACTGTATTCTATTGAACTGGCTTTTAAAGAATGAGGTCTGATTCACAGTGCATGGTCTTTCTATGAATTTTTTTTAAGGTGACAGCCCCTGAAATCCAGCAGTGAGTCTGTCATTTAAAGTCTGATTTAGCTTTCACCCTGCAGATATTGCCAAGTTCCTGACAACCTGTGGACGGCTGTGTGTGCGTGTTATCCACTTGTGAATCTCCCATGGAGAGATGTAGCATTCGAATGTGTGCTTCCTTTTTGGTGCTATCAGTGCCGGCGGACAGAAAGTCCGATCTGCTTTCATTAACCAGCCTGGTAGAAGAACACACTCGCATACGCTGTTATCACACTTTCAGGATCCCGAACACACTCGCTCTTGTAACCTCACCTGTCTCTGACATGCTTCGTCAAACACATTCATCTCTCTTTCTCATTAACGTGACACTGTTCTGTTCTCTTTCATTGTGTGAGGAAGAGGATTCTGGGATAGACTATAACAGTGTCTCATTTGCAGGATCACATCAGGTGATGAGTTTGCTCTGATATTACTCGCTTCTCAAAACCCTTTAATGGCTGAACAACTATATTACTGCAGGTTGGGGCTCGTTCATTTCGCAGGAAGCACAAAATGAACAAAAAAAGTGGAGTGAACATGTAAAAGGAGATTGAAAGTGAACTTACGGTAGCAATAGACCGAATAGAGTCTTTATCTTGATCCGCGTACTCAAATAAAACTCAGATTGAACTGTCAACATCCTGTTTACAAAGACATTAGGCCAACTAAGTGCTCCTCGCTCTGTCCATTTTCTTCATCTAAATGGATCTCTAGAAATGAGCCTTTTCTTTGAATTTTACTCTCTGTGCCTTTTTCTTCCCACAATTCTCCACTTCCACTCCAATGTCTTTGTGCTTATTTACGTAGCAAATTGACTGTGCATCTTACAGTCAATTCATCAAATTCTCCATTATTTCTTGAAAAAAGTCCTTGTCAGTATGTTACACAAGCCGAACAGCTTTATCTCCTTCTTGTTTTCTTTCCTTGTCTTCCATCTATTTAAAGTCTTTCCCAATTATTTCGAAAACATCTATTTTTGTGTTTCATGGAGGTAAGAAAACAGTTCCAAAGTTTGGAATGGCAATCAAGTCTTAAATTTTTTTGGTGAACTATCCCTTTAAATAAATTAATGGAAAAATATGTGTGGAATTCAAGGGATAGTTCATCTGACAATTTAAATACTGTTTACTCATCTACTCAACCCAAAATGTACAGATAATTTTGTCATCAAAGATGTTCATGTCTTTCTTTCTTCAGTCGTAAAGAAATGTACAATTTGTACCCCTTTTAACCACAAATGCTTTTCTTGTCTAGCTCTGCGATGTGCATGTGTACTCTGTGCAGTCCGGTTCAAGATAGTTAGGGTATGCTGAAAAACTCACATCTCATTTTCTCCTCAACTAGTGGTTGAAATGGGTACTGTAGTCCACATTCAAAGTATTGTTTCTTTTGCCTCCTCCTCCTTAAACGCAACGCTCACGAAGGTTCCCAAATTGAGGACTCACAACAGGAACGAGCCCAATTCACAATGGAAGGCAATGAGCCTTATGCTGCAAGTTTATGAGTTGATTTATTGACGTTTTAATATGCCTTCGGTCATAGAGGTTTTTTTTTTTTTTAGATGGATGACTCCTCAGATCTCTGAGCCAGTTTGCTGGTTCTTTGACTTCAATGTGCTGTGTTTTCCACCATCTGGCAATTCCGACACAGATTGCACATATTCAAAGTAGAATAATTGACTGTAGCATTGTTTTTCGACAAAACAAGTTTGTAAACGTAAAATATTTCCTAAATACCTGTTGCATTATGGTGTTTTTATGCTTTACAGTCCAAAAATGTCCTCACGCACACAAAAAGCTTCTGTATGATTTAAAGTTGCAGAAGCTACGGCAGAAATAACTTTTTGAAATATTTAAAATAACGACTTTCTATATGAATATATTTTAAAATGTAATTCAGCACTTATCTCAAATAAAAAGCTTTTGTAACATTATTCACTGTACCATTTAAAAACTTGGAGTCAGTTTTTTTTTTTTTTTTTGGGAGGGGGGGATTATATAAATAAATTTTTTCCTTAGCTAAGATGGTGAAGACATTTATAATGTTACAAAATTTCTATTTCAGATAAATGCTGTTCTTCTGAACTTTCTATTCATCAAAGAAACCTGAAAAAAAAATTCTACTCAGCTGTTTTCAACATAATAATAATAATAAATGTTTTTTAGCAGCAGATCAGAATATTAGAATTATTTCAACAAACAGTTAAACTAATTTTTGCTCTACTTTGGACCAAATAAATGCAGGCTTGGTGACCAGAAGAGACTTCTTTAAAAATAAATAAATAAATGAATAAATAAATAAAAAAAACTTTAAATGGTATGTATGTCTAGGATGTTGACTGGATTTTTTTGAGATGTGGGCATTGCGGTCAAAACCAGAGTTAAAGTTGATTAAATTACTGAAGAATCTAATATATGTCACCACAGAAAAGTATGTTTAAAAATATTAAATTATGACATTTTAATTGTAAATTTATGAGGTACACAAAAAAGTGCACGGATGCATTTTTCACAAGAAAATCAACAATATGCATTTCAAAAACCTGAATTTCATTTCATCCTCACTTTTAGGAGCTGTATGTATTTGGTACACCATTTATGGAGCTTTTTTGTTGTTTTCGAAGCTTGACAGTCACAATTGTTAATACTTCAACATCCTTTAATGAATATTGACAGAAATGTCCCAAAGGAAGGAAGGTGAATGAGTTAGATGAAATTTATATTGTACATGCATGTATTTCACTCTGTGTATTTGCGCGTGGCTCAAGTGACCTTTCCTCATATCACACTCTCAACTCTGACTTTATTACTATACATCTATTCCAACAAAATAATCTAAAAATATTATAATCATCACCACTGGCCCTGACCTTCAGCTATGTTACAAGCACATACCTGCAACAACAATTTCCCCAGCCTCCCTGCTAACTTAAAGCTTCTCCTCTCTATCTTTAGCTCACATTTCTCACTCGGCCGGCTCAAATCACTCTGGGATCAGGAACCAAAAAAGAGACATTTTTTTCTAGTTATTAAACCCCTACAGCACTAGACATGTCTCCCTGCGTGGATGCAGCTCTGCTCACATCCGTGTAATGAGCAGTGATGTTCTGGACCATGTTCTACATTGTATATTTGACCCTGATTACACTGAGCCGGGCCCGTCGGGCGGTCAACCCTTTTCCCAGCATCCTCTATCCCGGCCACATCAATTTAATGCCTTGTCCTTCCCCTACAATGAAATATAAATGACACACTTGAAAATGCAAAAGGAACCAATTCCACCAGGCTGGACGTGTGTGCTTGCGCCACCGATTTCAGTTTGCTTTTCATCTGAGACCAGATTAGACACTTGACCCAGACTCACCCGACAAGATTAAGTTACTCCTGCCGGACTGAAGGCCCTCAGGTAAAGGCACAGAGAGAGGGAGAAAATGTGCGAAGAGATGGAAACCATGTGACAGTGTGTGAAAGGGACTGAGAGTGTGTGAGCGAGAGAAAAGGATGAGAAGACACAAGTGGTGAGTTTGCTTACAGGTGAGGTACGTGTTATTTAACTAGCCCTCGGAAAACAAAGAAAAAAAGAAAATGTACACTGTAAAAGTCACATCTGCACTTGCAGTCACTGACCCAGACTGAAGAACTGGCTCAAACTATCTTTCCAGCCACATAATGTTGGTATTTAAATGTTTGTAATATAATGTATAAAACAATTACAAAGTACAAAGCACCGGGAGAAGTTGCCAGGCCATCGGAATTTATTTGAATATTGTTGCGTCCGAGCGGCCGCATCATCTTACTGGGATGAGGAAGAGTCAGTTTTAATAACATTTTTTATGTCTTCGATTGCATTCGTTATTTGTAATACGGCAGTCCCCCAGTAGTAATAAGCTTTGTGCTTTGTTGTTTTTAATATAACACAGCTCAGCTTTCAAATTCTGTCAATTTTATTACAAAATACAAATTATAAATGTGTTTATTTCAAGTTTATAGCAAGATATAAAAGTGAAGGAATATCAGAAAGCATGAAAAAAAACAGCATAGTCTAATTTAATGAAACGAATGTCTCATTATTGTAATTGGAAAGATGACTGATTTATACGCCTCTTAAACTGAAGCAAATACAGCGGTCTGTTAAGCCCCATTAAAGAGCGTGAAAAACACATTGTTTGTATTTTGCAATAAAACTGACAGAATCTGAATGCTGAGACTTTGGAATATCTCCTGGTGCTCCCAGTCTCGTAATTAATTTCATAATTGCTACAAATTAATTCTCGGAATTCTGACTTATTGCCAAAATATTTTGACTTTATTCTTGTAGTATTTCGACTTTATTCTCGTAATTTCAACTTTATTCTCAAAATATTTCAACTTCATTCTCGTAGTACTTTGACTTTATTCTAGTCATTTTGACTTTATTTTCGAAATATTTCGACTGTATTCTTGTAATTTCGAATTTATTCTCAAAATATTTGGACTTTATTTTCCAGATATTTTAACTTTATTCTGAAGACATTTTAATTCTCATATTCTCATTATTTTGACTTTATTCTCGTAGTATTGCCTTTATTCTAGTAATTTCGACTTTATTCTCTAAATATTTCAACTTTATTCTTGTAATTTTGACTTTATTATTAAAATATTTTGACTTTAAGAATATATATGTGTATATATATATATATATATATATAGACTTTATTCTCAGAATTTTGACTTTATTCTCAAAGCATTTTGACTTTATTCTAGTCATTTCGACTTTATTCTCGAAATATGACGAAGAGGGCACTAAAATGCGTAACCTTTAATACTTGTGTTATATAAAATATTGTATAATGTTTTAGTATACCATTTGTTTTAATACAACAACAATCATATTTAATATAATAATGCACAATATTTATTATTTCACATTTTATTATATATTTATTTTAATGCTATAATTTTGTTAAATAGATTAGATGATATCTGAATAAAATGTATATTTTTTTATTAATAAAGAAATTAATATTTTTATTCAGCAAAGACACAGAATTTATTAAAAATGACAGTAAAGATGTATAATGTTATAAGATCTTTATTTAAAAAATGCTACTTTTTAACTTTAATTATTAAAGAATCCTGCAAAAACTTACTTCCATTTGTATTTTTACACAAGTTATTAAGCAGCACAACTGTTTTTAACACTGATAATAAGAAATGTTTCTTGAGCACTAAATCAGAATGATTTCTGAAGGATCATGTGACACTGAAGACCCAGTTGTTTCTAATTTAGTTAACAAATATCACTATGTTTTACAGTATTTAAATAAATTAATGAATATATGACTAATATCACACAAGTAGCAGTACGATATGGCGTCATAAATTTACATAAAATATAACGTGATGATATTTTGCCCTCAGCCAAAACTGTTTTCTCTAGAACAAGTAACAGATTAAGACCAAAGACCCATTAGATTTAACCAAAATGAATTATATCTCATGTTCAACCACTATAGAGACATCAGAACCTGCGGCAAATTCCAGAAGATCTGGCTGAGGTGAGGTCTGCTCTCAGTGGGCTCATGAGCACTAAATGGTCACTGGCACCCTGGAGCTCACATCTCTGAAAACATTGAAGCAAATTTTCAAATAGACGTTATCTTTATTAACAAACCATATATTTGAAGCCTAAACAAGTGCATTCTAAACTAAAAACTCTTAAACTACATTCCGTGACACAAAAACAGTATTATTTATAATGTATATATATGGACTGATACAAATGATGAAACGGTTGGAGTTCCGATATCACTAGAATACTGCACTCCTCTCATAATATAATATATAATAAAACAATCCAGTCAAAATTAGTGAATGAATAACTGCTTTGAACTGAGTTGACACAAATTGAACTTCATCAAAGCCACACATTTAAGGTCTCTCTTATGACTTGGGAGGAGACCAATCCCGGTTTAGAATTTTGAGTCGTTTAGGGACGCAGCAGACCACCCATCTTGATGGTACGGTTAGGAACAGCTGGCTCTCAAAGACTCATTCAAGGTTCGGTTTCCCTCAACACTTCTGAGCATCATCTTAGGGACCATCACCTTTCAGTAAGCTCCACTTGAGAGGGCACCATTTTGTGAGTGCCCTTTTCCACCGTGTGAGTGGAGCTTGTTCTCTGTAATTAAATCGGCTCGGGGTTCTGTGTCTGAGTCCATACCGCTCTATTCAGAGTTCTGCCCTGGGGCTCCAACACTCAAATTAACCTTTAACTATTTTAATCACCTTGGAGACTCTCTCTTTCTTCCTCTCTCAGTCTGAGCAGAGCTATTGAAGCAGCTCAGTGCAGTTAAACTGAACACAGTCCCAACAAGTGACATGAGATGGAGGTTTTCCTTCAACCCTTCACTAAATGACGTAAGACGGTGCAAGAAATGACTTTCCTTTAGTGCTTTTGCATAAATGCAATTTAGCACTTAAAAGAAATTGCTACAAAATGTGTTTATACCAGAATAGGATACCAAATAGTGATTTTTGCATTAAAATGTGTGCATGTACATCCACACAGACACTTTACAAAAAGGATTTTTTTTTTTTTTATTGTAAATAAAAGAGATTTTTGAAGTTATTACTATTTCAGTCTTTTTACTTAAGTAGTCTTTCTACAAAATTTCAAGTACTTTGCAATTAATAGATTCTCTGCAATTATTTGTGAAATTTACAATTAATTTCTCAGTGAAATTTGTTTCTACAACATGTAATTTTTGTATTGCATAAAATATTGTATATATCTGTATAAATATTGTATATATTTATAGATATATAGACATATATAGAGATATATTTTAATTAATATATAATTAAATGAGTAACAGAATGATTTTAATTGATTTTGTTTTTATTATTTTATATATTGTATTAATTTTAAATTGAAAAAAGCTAACATTACAGTGAAATAAAAATATTCAATTTTAATTAATAGCAAATACAAATGCATATTATTTTTATTGTATTAGAATAAATATATAGTAAGTACAATGTTTTTTTAAATTAATTTAATTAAGCACTTAATATTTTTATATATTTTAATATTTAATATATACTTAATATTTTAATATATTTTAATATTTTCAAAAAATGCTAACATTACAATGAATGCACAAATAAATAAATAATAGCAAAATGTTGCATATAACTTTATTGTATTAGAATAAATATATAGTTATTATAATTTAATAATTAATTTAATTAAGCACTTAATATCTTTATCCTGCAAGGATGCATTAAATTGATCGAAAGTGACAGTATTTATACATTTATATTAAATTTATAATGTTACAAAAGATTTCTAGTGATACAAAATAAATATATTTTAAATAATAAAAAAATTAAAAGTATGTATAAATGTATAAAGTATGTGTAAAGTATGTATAAAAATGTAAAAAAAATCTATTTATATTAATTATTAATCTAATTATAAAAAGTATGTATAAATGTATAAAGTATGTATAAAAATGTAAAAAAATCTATTTATATTGATTATTAATTATATATACATATATATACAGTATTATCTATCCATCTATCTAAGTTACTTATTGGTAAGTATGATTTTTAAATTCATTTAATTAAGCATTTAATATTTTTATTCATCAACTGATTAAATTGATCAAAAGTGACGGCATTTATACATTTACACTACATTTATAGTGTTACAAAAAAATTCTATTTCAAATAAATGCTGTTCTTTTGAACATTCTAATCAGAATCCTACAAAAAATCCATCACTTTTAGCTGTTTGTTTCGTTGCAGAAAAAATAACAGAAAATCATAAAGAAGAATGTGAAGTCTTGAGACACGCTCTCATTTTTCACAGTGCTTGAACAAATCTTCTGTAGCTCCTTCCTCAGTCTCATCTATAGAAATTGACAAATGGAATAAACAGAGAGCACCCTTGAGAGTTAACGTAATACATCCAAACTCTCAGAGGCTTTGGCAGCGGTCAGTGCATGACGATTCAGTACGAAACTTTGACCCCCCCAGCTTTAAGTAACAAGATTGCGAGGAGAGTGAAAGATGAGCCGAAATGACACACTCACCCTTGAATACAAACAACAGCAGGTGAAAGTCCAGATGCAGTGGAGAAGAGATACCATACAGCACGCAACAGCCTGCATGGCATAGAGGTCCCGGCTATCCAGAAGTAAACATTTCTCTGCTGCATATCGTAAGACAGGCTGAAATTGATGTCAGGTCTCCTGGCACTGCTGAACCAACGAAGCAGGATGGAATTTTTCATGGTGAGAAGAAATAAACACATCAGCACGTTGTCTTAGGTGACCTCCACAGAAGTGGCACAATCATAAGCACGACGGTATGAATTTTGAAGGCATCTTATTAGGTTGAAAAAGTGGGGTCTGTAATGTTAAAAAAGTGCAATTTGCTGATAGCTGAATGAACTCAATACAATTTAAGGTGAAATAAAAGAGAATTATTCAAAAAGATGAAACAACTTCAAGGTGTTATCATTCAAACTGAATTCAAATGAATGACGAGTAATATAATTTGATAAGATCTTAAGGATAATTCCATTAAAACATACCTCATCTACTAGGCCATAGCAATTGTTAATCTTTTTTCTTATTTAAGTCATCTTTTCCAATGTTTCCAAGCAGAGATTAAAATTAATATTTAATCTCAATCAATCAAAATGAAAAGTATAGAGGAGTGAGAACCTGCCAGAAACTGCAGGATATGCAATCACTAGCAAAGATGCTAAAAATGAACATTTGTTTATATGAACAATATCACACGAGTAGCCATGCAATATGGGTGCTAATCAGCACGACTGTGATTCGGCTATAGGTAATCACAGCATGCCGATATACTGCCATATCCCACAGCTACAAGTGTGATATTGCAGTTATACAAGAATTTGATGGCACAAGTGTGAAAATACATAAGAAACAACAACGGAGTGTCTTTAAAAACCCTGTTCTATGCAAACTATTTCCTTCTGCCACAGACTCAAATCTCAGTTTAACAGCTGAGCCCAAGCTTCCGTTACTAATTCGAAAACGTCATATTAGAACTAGTAACGAAGAAACATTGAGTTCCTTCATTGAAAGCTTATTGTATTACTGTATTAAAAGCTCACTGTACTGTGTAGAGCAGTGGTTCTCAAACTTGTTACACCAAGTACCACCTCAGAAAATATTTGGCTCTCCAAGCACCACCATAATGACCAACTTAAAATACAGAAGCGTAGTAGGCCTAATTATTCAGCTTCATGCACAGTCAAAAATGATGTAGTTTTATTCCTACACTGTAAAAAACATTTGTTGAGTCGACTAAAAATAATTTGCTACCCGGCTGCCTTAAAATTTTGGGTTCAGTCAACTCGAAAAAAGTTTATTCAACTTGAAGTGTTAAGTTATACTAAGTGACAACTTGGATATTTGAGTTGATCCAACTTAAAATTTTAAGGCAGCTGGGTTACTTACCCAGCTGTTAAGTTTAACAAGCACAAATATCTAAGTTGTTACTTAGTACAACTTAACATTTCAAGTTGACTAAACTTATTTGAGTTGACTGAACTTAAAATTTTAGGGCAGCAGGGTAACAAATTATTTTAAGCTGACTCAACAAATTGTGTTTTTTGTTTTTTTACAGTGTAGTAAGAATATTTATTATTGTCACCCACTTTAAACATTGTAAATACAGTTTGAACATTAACACTGCACTGTGCTTACATACATGTAAAAAAAAAAAAAAAACTTAGATGATTAAATTAAAATGTACTGTACCAAAAAGTTAAATAAAAACTGTACTAAAAGTAAAAAAAAATAAAAAATAAAACAATAAAATAATAATAATAACGCAGGCATCATTTAGCCACCTTGCAAACCTTTTAAAAGTGTTTTAACATTAATCAGGGCTCTTGATTCATTTTACCCACTAGTCGCTCTTTTGCGACTATCTTTCTCAGTTGGTCACAGGAGCACATCATTTGGTCGTAATTTTTTCTAGAACATGGGACTAATCAGTGCATGCTGATGAACTTTTATAATAATTTATAGTTATATGTTAACGCAGTGGTTAACATTCAACCAGTTCTTTTTCATTAGTAGTATTATTTGTGGTTTGAATTTTGTGAACAGGAGTTTTGCCCGGGCTTCTGATGCTTTCAATTTTGAATTTGCAACTTCTCACGTTTTACAAGAAAAGACAATTGTCTGTTTTGCTTACATCTATGCACCTTTCACCTTTTAAAACTAAAATAAAAGATGGATTCGTTGTTATTCTTACTTAAAACAAACAGCAACATTAAAACAGTAGGCTCAACTTTTCTGTTTTTAAACGCTCGTTTTTTGGGGTCAACATCTTATAAAAACATAGTTCTGTGTTTTTTAGCTTGTTTACTGTACACCTTGTCACATAGCAGCTTTTAGACATTGTTCTGTTTTTTGTTACAAGTCAGAAATGACAAGGAGGCAGCCTCCCGCAATACAAAGTCAATGGAGAGTGTTGGATTGTTTTCCCCCCGATGTGGGCATGGCCTAAATACACCCCAATCGCTCGCACTGAAAGCGCCTCTCCTCACGTGATCAGTGAATTCTGATTCCTGCTTCAAAGTGCTGTGGTTCTGCAATGCGAACTGTGTGAAGCAGACGCTTTGGAGCAGCGCAGACCATGCTCTCGCACAAATGCAACCACCTCAAATTTTATCTCGCACTTTCTCAAACAATTGTCGCAAGTCTAGAGCCCTGTTAATTTATATTTAATTCAGTGATTCCTCTGCGTACCACTAGAGGGACCCCGCGCACTTTGAGAACCAGTGGTGTAGAGTATTGAGAAAAAGACTGGCCGAGCAGGTGTGATTACCTGCATCTGATACAGCAGCTCAGTCTCATATTCACTATAAAACATTAGTTTGAATGTCTGCTGAGGAAAGCGGTGTCTTTGTCATACTATCGTTTCATCTGTTAAGGGTGAATTCTGACACCAGCACTGCTCAGTGCATTTGTTGGCTGCATCTTACAAGGTGTTGTTGAAAGTAAAAATAACTTTTACAACCCTGTTTCAGTCTCTTTCAATTTAAAAGTCTTTACTGCTAACTCACTCATAAAAACAGTCTCTTGTCGCCATCTAATGGCAGAATAATGTAACTTAAATTACCATCACGAACAGACACACACAGTTTCCCAACTCTAAATACTATTATTAGCTCACATCTCTGAAACATCAAAGCAAGTTTTCAAATAGATGTTGTCTTTATTAACAAACTGCATATTTGAATTCTAAACAAGTACATTCTCACCTGAAAATCTTGTAAAACTACATTCTGTGACACAAAAACAGTATTATTTTTAACATTATAGTGGATTTGGGTGTCTGCCATGACTACCACTGCAAGAAATACAGCAAACAGAGTGGTACAAACAGTAAAACGGTTGGAGTTCCGTTAACCCTAGAATTTTGCACTCCTCTCAGCCAATCAGATTCGTGGACCTGAAAAAACTGAATATTTGTGACCCTGGACCACAAAACCAGTCATAAGGGTCAATTTTTTGAAATTGAGATTTATACATACATCTGAAAGCTGAATAAATAAGCTTTCCAGTGTGGTTTGTTAGGATAGGACAATATTTGGAGATACAATCTAGAATCTAAGGGTTCAAAAAAAATCTTAAAAAAAAAAGTTATTTTCAATGCATATTACCAATCAAAAATTAAGTTTTACAGTAGGAATTACAGTAGGAAGTTTACAAAATATCTACATGTAACATGATCTTTACTTGATATCCTAATGATTTTTGGCATAAAAGAAAAATCAATAATTTTGAATGTATTTTTGGCTATTGCTACAAATATACCAGTGCTACTTAAGACTGGTTTTGTGGTCCAGGGTCACATTTAGTTAGAGTACAATATGTCTGTGAAACTTTACATCTATGAAATTCTCCTAGACTGAAAAACCTGGGCAGAGTAGAGCAGAAGAGCTGACATTTTGTGGATTAGCTGTGCATACTTCTAACATTTTTAAAGTCCAAGTGTAACTTCAGATGAACTTTTTTGCCTAATGACATGGCAAAGTTTATTCCAAAACTCTCGATCTTTCTCGCCATGCTGTCAGTGTTAAACTGAAATAAGTCCCCAGCAAACATCCTTCCCTCGGCTCGCTATGATGCATGCCACTGGATTGCCGCACATTAGCCATGGATCAGCTCACCGGGCCCAAATAAAAGGGAAGCCTCTAACTAGTTTATAAGAACCGTGTAGACTAAGCGCCTATTAATCAAAGATGCACCCTGTAGTTTAATGCTTAAAACTTGTAATCCACACAGTCTGCCCTAAAAGATATTAAGATATTAGAATGTATGAGAAAATAAATTGAGTAAACAAATATTACAAAAAAGCCCAATGTTGGTAAAAAGTTTTTATAATTTTTCTGCTTGGTCTAAAATAACACTGACTAAGAATCATAAACTGTGATTACACCGTTTACATCCTATTTTAAGAGGTCTCCTGAAAACTACAGAGTAAAAGAAAATTGCTTGGTTAAATGAGATGGATGCTGCTTTTATGTGTGTTACGACTTCAAGGGTTGAACATCAAGCATCAGGAAAAGCATGCTCCATTTCCATAAAAATGCTTTAACATTTTTTTTAAAACCAAATCCATTACCAGGTGTTCCTCTGCAGGGAGAAGTTTTCAATAATTTCTACTGATTTTTTTTTTTTTTTTCTGTGAAAGACACATCGCACTAAAAAAGGATTTCAGTTATTAGGAAGAGTCATCCAACTCATATAGAGTTTACATTCTAATGATGGACACCATGCCCTGGTCACTGCAGGTTGGAATAGGAGTTGTACAGGTAGAAACATGATGGAGCTGATAAATTAAGTGGCACATTCTCATAGGCATCATGCACTGTGTTTTTAAGGGGGCACCTTTCACAGTCTTGAAAAATAAGATATGACCATAGAGGAAAAAACATGTTTTTAAGAGCTGGTTATATAAAATGTGTTTGTCTAGTGGTGCAGCTTTAATTTAGTGTAAAAGGGGATCCGGGTTCAAATCCCTATGATCACCATGCATTTTCGCTTTGTAAAAAAGAGCAGCTTTGACAACCACATAAAAGTAAGTTGAAATTTGTGTTTTGAGTAACATTAGATATGAAAATTAGTGACTTCTCACTTCTGGTTGAATGGGCATGACACTTCTGCTTATTCTGCTGATGTTTGGATCTATTTTTTTTTGTTACAATTAGGCTGAAACAGCTGAAAGCCATTCTAGTGGGAAAAAAAACAACAACACAAAACCACCCATTACAAATAAGATAGATCACCCAAAAATGAAAATCAGTTAGAAGGCCATCCAAGATTTGTTTGTTTCTTCATCTAAACAGATCTTCTGCAGTGAATGGGTGCCGTCAGAATGAGAGTTCAAACAGCTGATAAACATTACAATAATCCACACAACTTCAGTCCATCAGTTAATGTCTTGTGAAGTAAAAAAATGCATGTTTGTAAGTAACAAATACATCATTAAATGTTTTTAACTTCAAACCATTGCTTCTGACTAAAATACAAGTCCTTTATCCATAATACTGCTTTCTCCAGTGAAAAAGTCTGAATGAGGAGAGAAAAATGCACAGATCATGCATTGTTTATGAGTGAACACAGTCCAATAAAGCTATGAGCAAATATGTTGGTGGATTTTGATGTAAGATGACAACAGTGGATGGAGCTTTTTACTGGAGGAAGTGATATTATGGACTTTGGCCAGAAGTGATGGTATAAAACGCTGAAAATGTCTTAATGATGGATTTTTAAAAAAAATTATTATTACAAACACATCTTTTCACTAAATTGAGGGCCTGCAGTCATGCGGATTACTTGTGGATTGTTGTGATATTTTTATCAGCTGTTTGAACTTTAAGCGCTGTTTGAATTCTGACGGCACCCGTTCACTGCACAGAATCCATTGGTGAGAAAGTGATGTAAAATCCTCCAAAGTTGTTTTAATGAAGGGTCTACATTTATAACTTGGATGGCCTGAGGGTGAGCACATTTTCAGCAAATTTTCGTTTTTGGGTGAACTTTTAAGGTTCTTCATTGGTATCGATGGTCACATGAAGAAACTTTAACATCCATAGAATCTTTCCAGTGCACAAAATGTTGTTTAGAGAAGAAAAAGTAGTTTTTAAAAGGCATTGCTATAAAAACACCCTTTTGGAATGTTTATTTTTGATTATTGTGATATTTGTATTAGATGTTTGAACTTTGAGCTATCATTCTGACGGCACCCATTCACTGCACAGGATCCACTGGTGAGCAAGTGATGTGATTCTAAATTTCTCTAAAGCTGTTTGACTGAAGAAACAAAATGTCTTCATCTTGGATGGCCTGACGGTGAACTTTTGGATGAACTATTCCTTTATAAATAGAGCTCTTCTGAACAAGCTAAGCCAAACAGCTGCTGTGCAGAATTTGTGCATTAATAAAAACACACTCAAAAACACAATAACTACTGTACCACCACATACAAATCACTATTAAAATGCACAAGGTGAAATTTGCTTGAAAAACTGAATTCAAATAATCTGATGGCAGTGGTTAAACATGCTGAAAATGGTTTCTTAACCTCAAATTCAACTTAAATACCTTATAAAGAAGAAATCCAAATAAAGGATTAAAATAAAAGCAGATATGTCCAAGTGGTTTTACAAGTTTAAATTGATTGAACATAATGTAGCGATAAAACGTTTAAGAATTTTGTGCATTAGTTTCTTTTAAGTAAATTGAGCAAAGCAAATTATTTTTCCACTGATTTGTGAACAAATTTTTACATATCCATTAACTCGACATTATGTTTATAAATTGTGTCTTTCAGCAGCAACTGTATTGTCCTTTTGTAGAATTAAGAGAGGTTTTTGAAAGGCTTCTTCAATATCATTTCAAACGTATTACGATTGGCCCATAAGCTTATTAAATCTAATCAATTGGGGATTTCAGCTGGAATGCATCCAAAACATTCTTTCCCATTTCCCTCTGGGATACAAGAATATCTCTAATACACTGAAGAAAAAGAGAAAGTCTCCTTATAAAAAGGTAAATAAGCCCCTTAAAAAAATCTATATTCGTCCCCACATGATTAAGGCAGAAACACTAATCTCTAGATGGAGGCAACGAGCAACCTGGTGTGTTTTTCTCGTTTTAATTGCACTTTCCCACAGAATCATCGCTGCACTTTTTTCAGATCTCCATGCCGTGTTTATTCATAGCTGCAAACATTTGTGGTTCTGTTGTCACCGAAACACAATAACAAAAAAAAAGTTCTGTCTGTTTGTCCCTGTGTAAGCGACTATGAATTACACCAGCATTTCTGTGAACATATTAAAGTTTTGTTAGCAACACAGAGTGTTTTCTATATGAGCTCAACTGTTTGGGTTTCATTAAAATAAATTAAACTCTGCTTACAACTGTATGTGATTCTGAGCAGATGTAATGGCTGCAGTTAACCTCTTGATCACAGTTCCCATGACAACTGAAGGCCTGTTTGTTGCATGCTGATCGGCAGGAGGCACAACAGGCCTCTAAGTGCATGTCCCTTTGATAAGGTGAATGTCTTGAAGGATGTCCAGGATAGTGTACTGCTTTTGCTATGTTTACTATGTTTATTAAATAAACATTCCAAAACTGGATTTTCATGGCAATGCCATTTAAGAACCAAAACAAGTTTTAAACAACTTTTGTGCATTGGAATGTTTCTATGGATGTTAGAGGTACTTTATGTAACCACTGATACCAATGTAGAACCTTTATTTATGTACATAGTTCACCCAAAGTGTACATAGTGTACATAGTTCAAAGTGTACATAGTTCATCCAAAAATGAAAATTTGCTGAAAACTTACTCACCCACAGGCCATCCAAGATATAGATGTAGATTCTTCACTGGAACAGATTTGGAGAAATGTAGCATTACATCACTTGCTCAACAGTGGATCCTCTGCAGTGAATGGGTGCCGTCAGAACGAGAGACCAAACAGCTGATACAGTGCCGCCCATCTTTCGTTCAAAAAATGCACAAAATTCTTTCATTGAAGTAAAACTATTGAAAGTGGGGGGAAACTCATATTATGAAATAAGTGTTTTTCTCTAATGCATGTTGGCTACCATTATTGGCACCCCTAGAAATTCTTATGAGTAAAATATCTCTGAAATATATTCATTCACATTTACATTTTATAGCACACCAGGGTGCCTGAAATTGTTCAGCCATGACTTCCTGTTACAGACTTATAAATATGAGGAACACAAAGGCCAATTTCCCTTAATCATATATCACAAGGAGTAAAACCAAAGAATATAGTTCTGATGAACAGAACAAGATTGTTGAGCTTCACAAAATAGAAAGTGGCTGTAAGCATTGAAAATCCCCATTTCCACTATCGGGTCAATAATTAGGAAGTTCCAATCAACTAAAGATATTACAAATCTGCCTGGAAGAGGACGTGTGTCTGTCGGTGTGTTCACACTTGTCATGTTTGGTTCAATTCAAACGATTGCTCTGTTAGTGCGGTGTGAACGCTGCCATCCGAACCCTGGTGTGCAAACAAGGGGACCGAAACCACTAAAAAGATGGGCCTCGGTCCGCTTCCAAACGGACTCTGGTGCGGTTCGATTGAAATATGAACACGGACCAAATAGTTCTAAACAAACCAAAAACAGGAAATATTGACAAGATGCGACGCTATGCAACACAATTTCACGAAGGGAACAAGCGGTGGATCCAAAACAAATGATCAGAGGCAAACGTGGAGCAACGAGGAGGTGAAGTGTCTTTTATGAGCTCTTTGTGAGTTCGCAGGTGGTGAAAATAAAATCATATACATGCAACAATGAGCGCGCTTAGTCCAGGAGACGGCATTAGGTGTAGTCGACTTAGAGCGCCACTGAGCAGACTGATCCGTGAATGGGTACTTTGATGTCATACACCCACAGTGCCACTAAGTTGAACGCACCTTTTCCTTTTGTTTGTGGTGTTCGGTGATTTCCATCACGAAATATATGTCATTCAGCCCAACCAATCAGGTTGTAAACGTATCACTATGCCTTTAGGTTCGCTATCCAAAAGGCTAATGTGAATGCTAAGTGGACCAGGACCAAATGTATCATTTTCCTTTTTGGTCCGGACCAAATGAACCAAACGAACCAAACTACACGTGTGAACACCCTATATCGTCCTAATGCAGGCAGAGGAAAAAGTTTGAGTGGCCAAAGACTCTCCAAGGATCACAGCTGGAGAACTGCAGTGATTAAAAAAAATATATCAAACCCCTACATCACCACATTTTGTTCAAATGGGTTTCAACTCCTGGCTCATCCAAAAACAAACTTCAGTATATTCAGTTGTCCGACTGGGACTGGCTTCTATGGTCAGATAAAACATAAAAAAGAGCTTTCTGGCAGCAAACCCACCAGATGTTTTAGAGCCATTAACATTTCACAATCAAAGCATGACGTAACGCTTGCTTCCTCTGGGGCCAATTTTGAATGTGTACAGTAAACAACCAGTTTTACGGCAGATTGTGGATAAAGATGATCACTTTTGCATCCGTTCTTCGCACAAATCAATCGTTTTATCTCTGAGCACTTGGTATTTTTTTACTTTTTAAATAAACAGTGCTTTTGTCATATGTGCCTGTTATATCTTGTGTTTTATATAATATACAAATGGGTAGGTTTAGGGGTGGGGTTGAGCTATAGGTGCTCAAACATATCTAAATTTTGTAAATAAAAAAATAAATGTAAATAATATATGGTGGCTGATTAAACGGAAATCACAGAACGTGCTGCAGTGGCAGAAAGAAAAACGTGGTGCAGGCACGAAAGTTACTTCCTATTGGAATACATTAGATTGAAAATCGTGCTGAGTGACATGAAAAAAAGGGGAAATCAATAGATTAAAGATTAAAATTTTGTGACTGTCACAAGCTGCCATGAGACTGGGTTGGGCTAAGTGAACTAGAGAAAAACATTTATTTCATAATGAGATCCCCCCCCACTTTCCATTGTTTTACTTCAATAAAAGGTTAGAATTTTGTACATTTTCGAATTAAATTTCCAAAGGATAAACAATGTAGATTTATTTTTCACAGCCACCTTTGCTCATATTTTCCAAGGGTGGGCGGCACTGTAAAAACATCACAATAATAATCCACAGGACTTAAGTTTATTAAACAATGTCGGAAGAAACAAACTTATCTACATATTGGATAGCCTGAGGGTGAGTATATTTTCAGCAATTTTTTTATTTATTTTTGGGTGAACTATTCCTTTAACCTTGTGAAAAATTTTCTTAGTTGGAGTTTGTGCTTTCATAGCTCAAAAGACTCTCAAATACAAGTCTCAAATGCTTCTCCAAAAATTACTTTTACTATGGGAAGATACAAACAGAAAAACTTGTTGAAATTTCCATTCTTAAACACAGTAAGAATAGTGAAACGCTGGCTCAAAACTGCCCTGAGATTGGCAATGCAGGCGAAACATCAGCTAAACACTGGCTCTGATCCATACTTTTAACAGGCGTCCCAGCAGCAGAAACCACTGTGTATCTCTGGCATTAAGGTGACATTCTATATGGAGATTAATGCAGCCTGACAGGAATATTGATCAGCAAGTGCACATTTCACACCAGGGACTTCTGCGCTCCTCAGACAACTGCTACGGGACTTCTATCCGTCTAATCATTCTTTAACCTTCTCTGAGTGCAATCCAAAATGACGCATTGTGATTTTTCTTTTTTCTTATTTCTTATTTAACTGAACCATATATATATATACAGTACTGTGCAAAAGTCTTAGGCCACTAGTATTTTCACCAACAAAAAAATGGTTTTAAGTCAGTTATTTCTATCTTTTGCTGTAGTGTGTCAGTAGGAAATATCAGTTTACATTTCTAAACATTCATTTTGCCATTAATTGTAATAATCCAGTGAGATTTTTGGTTGCACAAGGAGTCTGACAACAGCCAGTGCTCCACACAGAGCTCTGATCAGACTATCATCCAGTCTGTCTGGAATGACATGAAGAAACAGAACAAACTGAGACAGACTAAATCCAGAAGAACTGTGGCAACATCTCCAAGTTGCTTTAAGAAACCTACATGCAAAGCTACCTGAAAACTTATGCGCAAATGTACCTAGGGCAAAAGCTGTTTTAAACGCAAATATGGTTTACCAAATGTTGATTTAATTTAGTTAATAGAAGTTAATTCATAAATAAAACCTATTTATGGCATTATTTTTGACAGCATCCTCATTTTACAGCATTTTTACACAAGTGCCTAAAACATTTAACAGTACTTTGCAGGTAGGTTTCTTAAAGCAATTTCTTCTGTTGTAAGACTCCTTGTGCAAACAAAAATCTCACTGGATTATTGCAATTAATGGCAAAATGAATGTTTAGAAATGTAAACTAATATTTCCTACTGACACACTACAGCAAAAGATAGAAATAACTGACTTAAAACCATTTTTTTTGTTGGTGAAAATACTAGTGGCCTAAGACTTTTGCACAGTACTGTATATATATATTTCAGGTAGCTTTGCAGTTTTTTTGCATCTTGGAGATGTTGCAACAGTTCTTCTGGATTTAGTCTCTCAGTTTTTTCTGTTTCTTCATGTTTTTTTGAAAATGCAACTTTGCCATTACAACAATAAATCACATTTTAAAATAAATTAAAGGAGAAGTCCACTTCCAGAACAAAAATTTATAGATAATTTACTCACCCCCTTGTCATCCAAGATGTTCATGTCTTTCTTTCTTCAGTCGATAAGAAATTATGTTTTTTGAGGAAAACATTCCTGAATTTTTCTCCATATAGTGGACTTCAATGGTGCCCCCAAAGTTTAAACTTCCAAAATGCAGTTTAAATGCAGCTTCAAATGGCTCTAAACGATCCCAGCCGAGGAAGAAAGGTCTTATCTAGCGAAACGACCAGTCATTTTTTAAACAAATTGACAATTTATTTACTTTTTAACTTCAAAAGCTTATCTTGTCTCGTCTTTGCGATGCGCAGTCTGTGTAATCCGGGTCAATACAGTTAGGGTATGTCAAAAAACTCGTTTCATTTCTTCTTCACTTTGTAAACACTGGGTTGGTACCTCTGCAGCGATGTAGGCCGATTTTGAAGTTGGGAAAGAAAACGAGATGGGAGTTTTTTGACATACCCTAACTGTATTGACCGTACTGAACCGTAAAAAAACCAGAGTTCACGCAGACTTAGACAAGATGAGCATTTGAGGTTAAAAAGTATACAAATACTCAATTTGTTTCGAAAATGACAGATTGTTTTGTTAAAGACCCTTCTTCCTTGGCTGGGATTGTTCAGAGCCATTTGAAGCTGCATTTAAACTGCATTTTGGAAGTTCAAATTTGGGGGCCCCATTGAAGTCCACTATATGGAGAAAAATTCGGGAATGTTTTCCTCAAGAAACATAATTTTTTAGCGACTGAAGAAAGAAAGACACGAAAACCGTTCTTTTCAGTTGTAATGCTATTTGACAATATTTCAGTTTATATTATAGTGTTGACTGAATAAATGCAGCCTTGGTGAACATAGGAGACTTCTTCAAAAACCTCCAAAGTTTTAAACAGTAGTGCATAAATCAAAAATATTTCATTATATTTCAGAAAATGTTTTGCTATCTCATATAACTGGATTAAAAAAAAAAAGAAAAGAAAAGAAAAAATCAGTGCCAAAATGGCAGAATGCATATTTCACAAGCCAAACGAGTGCCAAGTGCAAGATAAATGAGAACACTAACAGATCACTTCTGCCAAATATTACAGACCTCCTTCGGTGCGGAGTATGTTTTTTAATCTTTGCTCTCACAAAAAAAAAACAGCCATTTTCTAACCCAAAACACCTTGTATGCATTCATCCCTTGCTATGTTACACAAGCACAAACAAGCACCTTGGATTACAGGAGCGGGTGCTTGCTAGCCTGGTGTTTGGAGGTTATGAGGCGTTGTTTAAAACTGCCCCCCTCTTGTGGCCGTCTCCCTCTCTCCGTAATGGAGCTCCCTGCAGCAGCAGCGGAGCCCAAGAGATCCCAGACTCCTCTCTCTCAGCCCGACACCCTATCCATTCCCCTCCACCCCCTCATCACCCACAGCCAAACTACACCATGCCACAACGCAATAAAACAAGATGAAAGCCCCGCATGGAAAGTCAATACGAATCTTTCAATAGCCGCTCTCTCTCCGGGGACTGAGAAGGAATGGGATCATAAATATAACCCCCTCTTTCGCTCGCTCTCTTTAGGAAGATCCAGGAAGGGTATTGATCAGACTGTGGCTCTAAAAGGCTTTAATTGGCCATCTCTTATTAGTGAAAGTGAAAGGGTGAGATAGAGAGAGACAGAGAGAGACTCGCCTCCTCGATCCACACACTTCCTCATCTTACTGACAGAGTCTGTCTGTTATTCAGTGAGCATGTTAATCCAGTGTAAAATGTTGTATTTTTATGCTATTATTCCCCCCACAGCCTCAATTGTCATGTGGTAGATAGAAAACAAGAGAAAAACTATGCGTGTGGCCTCATTTCTACACAGAAACACCTTCAACATGAAAAACTTCAGCGCAGAACGCCCTCCAGCTCCTCTGATGACTTTGAGACTTGTCGCTCTTGCAGATGATATCTAGATTTCTGTCATCTGTACTTGCAGACGCAAACTACCACACTGCAAATATAAAGAGAGTGCAGCTTTAATTAAAAAATGCCTGTATGTTCACTTTAAAAAAAAAAAAAAAATGTACTACACGGTGCTCCAAAATGTACAAGCCTGACATGACAACACACTGATGTGCTTGTGGTCCTTGCAATAAATAGATAAATAAATAAATAAACAGACATTACAAGAGACTGGACATTTGTGTGTTTTCAAATTTTGCGACGGGAGGTTACCAGTGTTCTTATTGCCAACAAAAAAATTTAAAAATCATTTTCAAATAACTGTAACTGAAATAAACCTGAAATAAAATAGAAAAAAAAAAAAAAAACTAAGAAAACTTAAAAATGTATAATGTTGCCTTGGCAACTAACTAAAATAACTACACTGTAAATAAATCCTTATACTGTAAATAAATCTTTATTTTTGACAAAACACCCCATGTTTCGGTAGTGACAGCACATTTTCGGTAGTGACCATAATGCTTTGGTAACAACCATATCCCATTACAGAATTTTAACTCACATACTAAAACATACTAAAATACAAAAAAAAAAAAAAACTGTACAAAAATTTTGTTTATTTCCCCAAAATATGAGGATTATGTGTTCCCTCTTGTCACTACCGAAACAGTGATGACATGTTTCGTTAGTGACTGTTTCAGTACTCACATTTCCATGGGATAACACCCAAAAAACAAAGATGTCACTACTGAAACTCAACCAAATGTTTTGGTAGTGACAATTTTAGATACTTTTGAATGTAGCTCAAAGATGCTAATCAGCACATGGCTTAAAACTAAAGGTTATGGAATATATAAACATATATATATATATATATATATATATATATTCAAAGATGCTAATCAGCACATGGTTTAAAACTAAAGGTTATATATATATATATATATATATGAAGAGTTCAGATGCAAAAGCCTCTAAATCCATCTGCATGTCTTAATGCATTTTTATCAGGCTCCGATGTATAGGCTTCTATGTAAGTACTGGTACTTCTGTTTGGGCTGAGGCTGGGATTTTAGCGAGTTTGAAGAGTTTGAAGTAAAAGTATTGAGAGCATTCACTTAGTATCATTATCTCATTTTTGACCGAGATGGCTTTTAGGGGGTTTTGCATCTGAACTCTTCATATATATATATATATATATATATATATATATATATATTTTTTTTTTTTTTTTGCAAAGTTTAATAGTTTACAAAGAAAATATAAAATGATTTTTTTTAACTTTACTTTTTAAAATAATCAAAAAGATACTTTTAAAAACAACAATGGGAAAAATATAAAAATTATTTCAGTGTTATTTTCATAGTTTGAAATTTAGGGCTTAGGGTTCGGGACAGCCACCTCCCGACTGAAAGTACTCAATAAATTATGATTTTATATATATTAAGCTTACTAATATTTTAAATATTATTGTGGGTTTCAATAGATAATAGAAGGATCTTAATAAACATCTAAGATTTGAATACTTAAATGCTTTTTACATGTGTTTTTTGGTTGTGCGACAGAAGTTTGCACCAATTCTTTAGAATGGCCCATATACAGTAAATAAAAGCTAATTCATAAAAATTTATAAATACTATAATAGTATATAAATTATCCTAAAATAACACTAACAAAATTTGTGAGTGCTACAAATAAACTCTAAAGCAAACCAAACTTAGACGGAAGGTGCCTGCAGTTCCCAATTAAAATGTGTTAAGAGGTCTGTAAACATGCACTAGATTAAATATAGCAGGTAATCTTTGAAAAACAAGTCTTTAGACCCCTGCATTCTTTGCATTGTGTTGCACGTTCTTTGTGAACAGCCCTATTGCAGCTCTTGACCCCATAATACATGCCAAAACCATGTCTGAGTGCCACTTAAATCAAGTTCAGCTCAAGTACCTATGTGGGAATATTTACCATTATAAGTAAAAAGGTCATTTTCAGTATTGCCTTCTTCATGGGTACAATCATTCAAAAAATACTCTGGTATTGGATTCAGGTGTAGTACACTGTACAAAAACATTCATTTTCCAGGTTGTCGCAATGCAGCTGCTAAAGTGTAAAGCACACAAAGTGCTGCAGGAATGACGTAATTTTGCTGGTGAACCTGTAAGTTCACATCACTCTGGTTCCTTTGACAAAAAGCAAGGACTTTTTTTAACTGGCTTTTGGATTATTGCAGAAAATACGTTTATAATTCTTACATGCTTTGCTTATCAGTATAATCTTCACAAATTAACAAAACTTTTATGAATTTTAAAGCAAACTACACCACGGTCGCAAGGCTTCAATGTCACCACCACTTATAGGAATAATTCACTTCCAAAATAAAAATTTCCTGATAGTTTGCTCACCCCCATGTCATCCAAGATGTTCATGTCTTTCTTTGTTCAGTCGAAAAGAAATGAGGGTTTTTGAGGAAAACATTCCAGGATTTTGCTTCACATAGTGGATTTCAACGGGAGCCAGTGGGTTGAATGTCCAAATTGCAGTTTCAATGCAGCTTCAAAGGGCTCTACATGATCCCACACTCTTAAAAATGTAGGTGCTTTAAAAGGTTCTTCACAGTGATGCCATAGAAGAATCATTTTTTGGTTCGACAAAGAATCGTTCAGTCAAAGGTTCTTTAAAGAACCATCTTTTTCTTACCTTTTTATAATCTGAAGAACCTTCTTTCACCACAAAGAACCTTTTGTAAAACAGAAAGGTTCTACAGATGTTTAAGGTTCTTTATGAAACCATTTAGACAAAAAAGGTTCTTCTATGGCATCGTAAAGCACCTTTATTTTTAAGAGTGCAGGTGAAGAATAAGGGTCTTATCTAGCAAAACGATCGGCCGTTTTCTAAAAAATGAAATAAATAAATAAATACAAAAATAAAATTAAACTTTATATACTTTTTAACCTCAAATGCCCGTCTTGCACTAGCCCTGTGATGCTCGTCTGCGACTTCACGCATTACGTAATCATGGTGAAAAGGTCACACGTGGTTACTTCTTTGTCTGTGTACTTGTCTGTGCAAGATGAGCAATTGTGGTTAAGAAGTATATACACTTTTACACTTTCAAGTATTCAAGTAACCACAAAGGAACCGATAACATTAATACACCAGTGAGAGGCAGCAGTGCATTAAAATGCTGCTAATGTGCACCATAACAATAGAAGAAGAAAAGAAAAAAAAAAAAAAAATTCCCTCCACTTCAGAAGTCATCTTTTTCTACAGGGCTCGAAACTGCGACCGTTTTGGTCGCATATGCTCCCAAAATTTAATCTGCGCGACCTCAAAATATATTTGGAAGCATTTGTGCAAGTGCGAGAAATTGCTGTGGTGCGACTTATCTTTTTTTTTTTTACAAAACTTTCTCTAGCCTAACTACTGCCCACAGACTGCTGTGAGCTGATAGGTTCGCCGTTCTCTCCAACATTACATAACTAATTAAGCTTGATCATTCTTAACTTTAATGCAGATTTTAGATATTAGCCGTCAATCACTTCTTGTCACTGCGCTCCGCTGAAACTCGGAACCGGACGTTTTTTTTTTCTCTCTCTCTCTCTCTCTCTCTCTCTCTCTCTCTCTCTCTCTCTCTCTCAGCCAACCTCTGTTCCGGATATGCACAAACTACATTGAAATTAGGGGTGTGTGATATGACGATTTTTGATTGTGGACAATTAAAATGTCTCCACAATCTGCTTTTGAAGAAATACTATACTATACTTCGTGCTACAGCGCACATTCTGTCAGACGCAATTCTGGCGCCTCCGTCTCAATATACTGTACAACTCGGCATACATTCACATCAAATGATGACAAATGAGAGTTCCACTCACGCAGGGGCGTAATTTCCTTTTCAAAATCCCGATTGTGTCCCCCCACTCTCAAATTATTTTGTTAAATTAATGTCTTTAATTGCAGAATCCACGCTCAGCACCGCCGAGGGTTTCGCGCCACCGTTAAAACGAAACCGAAAGTAAAACGCGCACGCGCCTTCAAAAGCAATTTTAATACCACATGTTTAGAGAGCGACTCCCCAATGTGCGCAAATTAGGCTACATAACATATCTAGGCTCTAGACTATAATAGGTTGCTGTAGTCGTCTATAGCTCTGTATCATGCTTGAAAAATTCGGTCTCTATTTGCACTTTTGAATATTGAGAGACTAGCCTACTTTGATTATGGCTGCATTTATTGTTTGCACTTAATACGACTAAGAAAGAACTGTGTTGTTTATTTTTTGTTATTTATACTGTAGATTGTTTAAAAATGCAGTGGTTGCCTCTAATTTAAATGGCTCTACATGTAATAGAGAAAATAAACATCTTATTCATGTACTCATATTTTCATTCATTCTTGTCCCTTGCTTAAGGCGTAAAATAAATATTAAAAAAGGCTTTCAGAATCAGCCCATTTGCTTGTAAAAACATCGGCCATGAAGAATCAAGATCGGTGTATTACTAAAAAGAAATGCCGGGCCGAGTGCTGGCTGTTCTGCTCAATTGGCAGTTGTGGTGCTCCTTAATATTTATTTGGTGCTCCTAATTTTTTTTTGGTGCTCCTAACTTTTTGAAGTTGGGAGCACCAGTGCTACCAAAAAAAAGTTAATTTCGAGCCCTGTTCTAGTTGTATTCACTCGTTTCCCAAAGTCATCTTGAATGTTGAATTGTCAATATGACTGAAAAATCTGCGAGAACATCACATAAGCTGACTTTGGAAATTGATGTTAATTTTCCTAAAATATTTTTTTGCTTGAATTCACCATTATAGTGGTTAGTGATCCCTTTGGTTGGGCACTTGGAACTTCATTAACATTTTTATAATTCTCTTTCTATTGATGTAACATAAAATCAGTTATTTGGTTTCAAAGAAAGAAAAGAAATAAATAGCTTGCTTTTAAAAGGTGATCTAACCTTTTATTAAATAATTAGCTAGTGTACTTTCCGTGTTGATTAATGAGCTTTTATGATTTTATTGCTTTTCATGAACACCTTGTGAAACTTTTAATTGGGTTGATATAATCCTTTAATATTTGTAACAACATCTTGCAATCAACCAAACGTTTCTCACAGACTTCAACATTCAGCACACAAAACACAACAATGGTAACAATTCAATTTTATTTATTTTTTATTAATTTTAACAATGACCATTTTGTTTGCTCTTCTTGTTGTGCTACTACTGACACAAGACAGCATATAAAATAGGCAAATTAAAAAAAAACAACAACAGGAAAACAAAGCAATTGCATGATTTATTCATGCTGCAAAGCATTCTGGGAGTCAGTAATTCTGACTAGCATAGTTGCTCTCAATGTTCAGATTCAATTAAGTTAACAAAACTTAAATAAACTTAAATAAAACTTAAGTAAATTGAGCTCCAAAAAAGTAACAAATACTTTTAATATATTAGTAGATTTAATTAAATTACACTTAATACAATTAAGTTAGGATTGCTTAATTGAATTAGGGCAACGGGTTTGCACAATTTAATTAAGTAAACTTAACAAATGACCTTTTACAGTGTATCTACACTGTATGACGAATAAATCACTTACCACTGCACACATCTGCAGCGTGTTAAGGCTCCGACACGGCCAATCTAGTCAATGCCTGTGCTTATACCTGCCACACCGCGGCTCGTTGAAGCATCCCAGAAGTGGCTCTCCACGCTGCGTCGCTAAAGTTAGGCTAATCCCTCACCCCGTCACCACCCACCCCCCAACTTTTCGAATTTCCGTAGGTGGGATTCATTTTAATAATATTCTAATGAGCGTTGTGACATCACAGCACCCGGAAAACAAACACTGTAGTCCAAAGGAGCCATTCGTTGTAGTTCTTGAAAAGGGATTTTTTTAAAAACAAAATATCTCCCTTTGGAGTGGACTTTGAGATGTGTAACTTTGTAGATCTTTTTTATACCCAAACATACACACCACACACTGACTAAAATTCAAAAAGCATAATAGGACCCCTTTGTTGTCCCTTAGTTGTAAAGCTAGAATAGTTAGGAGCGTTAGGATAAACAAAAGGTAAAAGTGCTGTAACAGTGGATGTTTAATGTCCCTGACAACCTCTGTTAACACGATTTTGCCACTTGTTACTGATGTATTTTATATTCTAGAATAAAACACAACAATATCTTGTGCTTGTGCTAACCACATACCTTATATAAAGCATTTCACCAAAAAACCATTCAGAAATCTCATTGACTTTGGGATTATGGAACCAGAAGTGCATAAAATGCTAATCATTTCTGGGTTTTAGAACTCATTTCAGCAGCACTCTATCACTATGTGGTTTCTGAGTATTCTGAATGGCTGTTGGACGGTTACTCAGTGGTCAAAATCACATTTAAGAGCCCACACATAAGTCTCTAAGATATGGCTCTGGTTTCTCCTCAGACTATTTTTTTCTTCCTGTTGTATTGTCTGCCTGGTAAAAAAAAAAAAAAAAAAAAAAATGCTCTGAAAACTAATAGTACATCGCTCATCAACAATTTGAGCTATCAATTATGCCTGCAGCAATAAACCAAAGTTTAATAATTGTTCAAATTTGTAGTAAAGCTTTCCAATGTCAGTGTTTTACTGGCACTTAAATGAAATTACATAAATGTTCACCTGCTGGAAATATGCTGGGTTAAATACTCATTTCAATACTTTTCAAGTACACATTTCATTAGGACACATGTTCCCTGGGAATCAAACCAGTAAGTGGCATTTCTAGCACAGGTTTAGCTACAAAAATGGTGGAAAGAAAAACCTAAACACACATGGAGCACATGTACAAAAACTTAAACCATTTCAGGCACAACTTGACTATATATTCAAATATTCTACGCAGTTTTACCATCAGCAGCAACAACCAAAAATGTAATAAATATTGTGCTTGTTAAATTCCTAATTGTCATGCAGAGAGATATAAAAATCAGGACACTCTGCAATTAAAATCAGAAATGAGAACCGGGTGGGTGAAATTAGACTACAAACACAAAGTTGGCCAACATAAGCCAGCTATCTTTGAGAGAACGAAATAGCTATGTATTTCAAAAGCATAATCACTGCAGTATTCAAGGGAAAATTATAAGAAATACAATTTAGAGATACTAGCCTCCCGGCCAGATGACTGTCCTACTGCTGACTATGTTAAAAGCTTTGAAGTACAGGTGAAGTGCGGTTATAATTACCGCTCTCCTCTGTCTTCTGCTTTCTACTTATCTATATACGCCTCTCTCCCAGCCGCAACAACGCGGTTGGAATGTGAACGTGGCATGTGTACTTGTTCCCCGAAACAAGCCTTGTGAATCAGTCAAGCATTCTTCTTCCACCGCTGCAGGCTGCAGAACAAAGTGGTGTGCACCAATCCAAATTGCTGTGGCTTGTTGTAGCCCCTGTGGTCATGTTGTCACAGCTACTCATTCTGTAGAATAAGGACAACTGATAAGTCACACTGGCATGGTCTGCCCCTTTAGGCCAAGCAGAATGTTCAATAATGCAATTTACAATGCTCAATAGTTGTTTCTCTCAAAAGGATTGCGCATTTAGTAGTGCATTTGTTATAAAAAATTAATGCGCAAGGCGAAGTGTGTAATTTTGTAACCACTAACAGTACCAACAGAATGGCAAAAATAGGTTTCATAAACACACCTTGTCTTCCACCGTTTGGACAAACAGGCAGCTGCTAGTGGTTAGGTGAATGCTGTTGTTTCAATCAAAATGATGCTCCATTAAAAAAAAAAAAAAGTTAAATTGTTACTTTTGAGATATTTGCAGTCAGTAGGAGACCAAGGAGTGCTGAAACAATGTATTCTCATACATGACCTCAATCCTCCTGATTGAAGTTGCCTATTAACAAATGTAATCGATTTACAGGCCAAAAAATATTTTAATGTTAAGATTTAATACCATTTCAAAAAATTTGATTTGCAAGCCGGTTAATGAATGCTAAATTACAAAATGTGCATCAATTTGAATATATTCATTAAATTTGACATATTACATTTACTTAAAACTCATTTAAACATAAATGAAACTAGAAACTTTCCTCACTTACTTCTACTGGACAAACACAAATTTTGCACAAAATTGGAGAGTGTTTAAGGTAGAATATTGTCTGGTTATTTATTTATTTATTTATTTAGCCATCCTATTTTGTTCGACATTTTTATTGAATTATTTGTTTTTAAACCTCTTTTTAATTACAATGCTTCAACTAAAATACATAAATAAAAAAAGGACATTTGATTATAATTACTTAAAGTATCTTATAAAATGCAAATAAATACATGTGCAAAATATAAACTGATCCCATGTTGTTTAGTGTTACCACCCTTATATGTTCAATGTTTTTCCTGTTTTAGAATATAATTTTTATTTATTTGAGTGTGTATTTATTTATTTTAATTAATTTTAATTATTTTAATTTTAATTATTTTGAATTACAATGCTTCAACTAAGATTGACAGATAGATTACCAACCTTATTTATTTATTTATTTATTTATGTTTGTTAGCCCATGTTGTTCAATAATAACAAAAATAAAAATAAATAAAAAAATAAATAAAAATGCATGAGCAAACTATAAACTGATGCCATGTTGTTTAATGTTACCACCTTTATTTATTTCTTTATATATATATATATATATATATATATATATATATATATATATATATATATATATATATATATAAAGAATATACAGGGGTTGGACAATGAAACTGAAACACCTGGTTTTAGATCACAATTAGTATGATATTGGGCCTCCTTTTGCAGCCAATACAACATCATTTCATCGTGGGAGTGACAAATACAAGTCCTGCAAAGCAGCCAGAGGGATTTTGAGCCATTTTCCTCTTGCAGAACAGTGGCCAGGTCACTATGTGATGCTGATGTGGGAAAACGTTTCCTGACTCGCTCCTCCAAAACACCCCAAAGTGGCTCAATAATATTCAGATCTGGTGACTATGCAGGCCATGGGAGATGTTCAACTTAATTTTCATGTTCATTAAACCAGTCTGTCACCAGTCTTGCTGTGTGTATTGGTGCATTATTATCCTGATACAAGAGCACTACCTTCAAGGTACAATGTTTGAACCATTGGGTGCACATAATGAAACTTTACACTCTGCTCTAACTGGTGTAATGTACAGTAAGTGAAGATTGGGCACCAGACAGCGCAAATATAGCCATGAGACCTCCAATACTATATTGGCGAGTGTTTCAGTTTCATTGTCCAACCCCTGTATATATATATATATATATATATAAAACCATTTTTGAATTAGAATGCTTCAACTAAAATAAATAAGTAAAAAATAAATAGAAATTAATGGGGTGGAGCTTATGTAGAAAAATATAGTTTAATTTAGGACGTTTGATTATACATGCAAAAGCAAAATAACTTAATATATCGTAAAATGCAAATAAATGCATGTGCAAAATATAAACTGATGCCATGTTGTTTAGTGTTACCATCCAATCCACTTGACATTAATTTACACAATTTAGGTTTAAGATTTTAAAACAACTGGAACAACAGGAAACCTTTATTAGCGTTTCTGATTAATAACGCTAAGTCTACAAACACAAAGATACCGACATTAAAGCACTCATTATGTGAAGGATGAATGTCACCTAATGATCTCTTTGAAGTGTATGGTGTTCGTTCTAATAACGCAAATAGTGTTTGTTTATTAAAACAAAAACATATTTTAAGATCCATTAAGGCATGAATGATGTCTTTAAAGGCCCATAGAGCATCTTTCAAAGCATCTCTCTCTGCCCTATTTAATGTGAGAAGATTCATCCACACAAGCCTGAGCCAGAGATGGCAAAGCCTTTGACTGATAATATCTGGCACCTTCTCTTCAAATCCAATCTGACAGACAAATTATACTTCAATGGCTTCTCCACTGCCCAAACCATGCAAGCCAGTGCTCACAACCTCTGTGGTTTGACAATAAGTCTCTATTTATCGCCTAAATGATTTCAGCATTGACAAAACACATTACTCCGATTAAATGCCCACTACGCTCCTCAAATAGACTGTTGCCTTGCTGTCAGTCAAAGGCAGCCATTGTGTGTTGACAACCTCAGCAGGTCATTAGGCACCCTACCCGACAGCCACAAAGCCAATAAATCAGAACTATCGAACTGAGAAAAGACTTTTCCCTCTACAGTGATATACGAGTGTTAACATATTTTAATATTGTGGCACAGTACAGCAGAAACTGTTTTAATCCAGTGGCAAACATGATATAAGTGTGGGGCCGTCTAACATGACATCTTACAAGTCCCTCAGCTGTCTGTAAATATTGATCTGTGGTTCCTGTTTAACTGAACAGTCTTATTGCTATTGGGAGGTTTGGAATGTCTGACATGAAAAAAGCCGGAGGAAAGACAAAGACTGTACATGTCAATGTAAATGAAATATGGATTTATTGGAGGCTTCAGCAAAACACAAAAGACTAAACTACTGCTGTCACCAAATGTCATCATTAAACGCTTATCAGCTTTTAATACACTTTACATCATCTTTATCTTGACTAGAGTGTAATAACTGACATTTATTTTTCATTTCATCTTAATTTACAGGTACGTTTTTTTTCCCACATACACTACCAGAAAAAAAAAATGTAATAAAATGACCAAGGCCACATTTATGTATCACTGAATGAGTCT
Source organism: Cirrhinus mrigala (assembly GCA_036247105.1). Taxonomy (NCBI): domain Eukaryota; kingdom Metazoa; phylum Chordata; class Actinopteri; order Cypriniformes; family Cyprinidae; genus Cirrhinus; species Cirrhinus mrigala. The sequence continues at coordinate 36,752,617 of CM070011.1, read as the reverse complement.
TTTCACACTGAGGACAACTGAGGGACTCATATGCAACAATTACAAAAGGTTCAAATGTTCATTGATGCTTCAGAAGGAAAAACGATGCATTAAGAACCAGGGGTCAAAAATTTTTGAATTTGAAGATCAGGGTAAATTTTACTTATATTGTTTTCTGGGAAACATGCAAGTATCTTCGGTATCTTCAGAAGGGCAGTACAAAATGGAGAAAAAAAAAATGATATTTAGGTTAAAGAAAGAAAAAAAGAAAAATGTACACATTCTGTTCAAAAGTTTTCACACCCCGGCTCTTAATGCATTGTGCTTCCTTCTGGAGCATCAGTGAGTGTTTGAACCTTCTGTAATAGTTGTGTATGAGTCTCTCAGTTGTCTTCAGTGTGAAAAGATAGATCTCAAAATCATACAGTTGTTGTTGAAAAGGGTTCAAAATACACAATAATGCAGGAAAACCAAAGAATTTGTGGGACCTGAAGAATTTGTCTGAAGAACAGCAGGCAGTTTAACTGTTCAGGACAAACAAGGGACTCATCATTCAGGTAACAACACAGTAATCAAGTGTATGTAAACTTTTTTATAAATTCAACTATTAGTTTCTCTTGTGGACTATATGTAATTGTCTTTTATGTGAAATATCTTATTCAGGTCAATACTAAATAAACAATAACATGCATTTTTTATGATCCCTCTTATTTTGGTAAAAAAAAAAAAAAAACATTTTGCAGATTCTGCAAGGTGTATGAAAACTTTTGACTTTTCAGCTGTATTTGAGCAAAAATACAGTATTGTGAAATATTAAAATTTAAAAAGAACCGTTTTCTTTTTGAATATTTTTTAAATGCAATTAATTCTTGTGATGCAAAGCTGAATTTTCAGCAGCCATTGCTCTAGCCATCAGTGTCACATGATCACTCAGAAATCTAGATCTAATAAATCTAAGAATTCTAATATGCAGATTTGGTGCTTTGTGTCAATTATTATCACTTTTTAACCATTAGTGTATGATAAGCCATAATAATATTTTTCTCCATCCTTACTCTGACCCTTAGAATTGAACAGGCTGTCACTGTTCATTTAAGATTGCTATGTAAACACCCTCCTGACGTGTAAAATGAAATACAGTGGTTTGTTGCAGTTCTCAAGAGCTGCAGGTTTACTGTTGAGTCAAATGTCATTTTAACTGCCCCATACTTCAGCAACAGCCTGGATTACATAGTGTCAGGTTCACAAAACAATCTGCACTGAAATACACCACACAATCTGTCAAAATCAAAGCCTTTCGGTTCTGTGAGAAAGTGTCTAACTTCTGTATTTCTGCTCTGTTCTTTACACTAAAGTCTTTTTTCACATCTGAAAACTGCATATTTGAAACTTTGAACACAGAGAGATGAAAGATGTATCCATTTTACTTCCAGACTGTATTGTATATAACAATCTACAATACACTAGGGCTGGGTTAAAAATATCAGTTTCTCAATTTTAATCTATTTTTATGAAACAATATCGATTCTTAAATCTCAAGAATCAATTAGTCTAGACTGTTTTCAGTTTATATACGGAACATATAGCGTGCCTCAGATTTCAAATTCTGTCCATTTTATTGCAGTATTTAAATAATAAATGCTGTTTTGGCACTGTTTGTTGTGGAGTGACAGATTGCTGTAGCGCCTCAGTTCAAGAAACGTGGCAGCACGATGTGAACGTGAACTGATCATCTCCTCCACTTTAATACCAGTTACAGAACTAAATAAACATGTATTAACGTTCGAAGGTATGTTGAAAGAAATACAACATATCCTGTCTCATGTAATCTCTCAGTGTTTCAACCGTGCAATAGCAGTGTGTAAACAATGTAACTTAACGTCACATTTACCTCAGGGATAAAAAATAAATAAAAAATATTCAGTGACTTGTTAGTCAGCTAGAAAAATTTACTTTTAGAGAGTAGCATTTTGCTAAAGATATGTGCCATATAGCATGTTTTTATGTTATTTAATCTTTTATTTATGTTTGAATAAATCCTTCAAATTTTTATGACAGCCATGATTTAAATGTTTATATTAAAAAAAAAAAAAATGAACTGGAGTAGCAATATAACACTTACACACTTGTACCTCTATTATTATAAAAACTGTATTAAGTGTAAGTGTTTGTATACAAAAAAGGTTCATATTTCCCTTCAAAACTATAGTAATGTAGTACCAACTGACACTAGTTTATATTTTACAGCATTAGTTGAGAGATTTTTTTTTTCCTTGAGAAAATTTTGCATGTACTGTACCTGATATATATCCAGAATAATTGATATTGAATTAATTTGAATTCGAATCGAATCACAGGCTTGTGAATCAAAACCCAGCCCAACTGTCTGACCACACACTATATTAAAATAGCAGTGCCTCCAAAATGCAATATAAATGCAGCTCTGTATAGGAACTTTTGTTTCTAATTTTTTATAGATTAATAATGTTCACATTTTAGGAGGACATGCAGAGCAGCAGGTGCTGTTTTAGTATAGCATGGTGCTAGCAACACCAAGGTCAAAGGTTTATTCCCAGGGAATGCATGAACTGATAAAACATATACCATTAAAGCAGTATAAGCTGCTTTGGATAAGCCAAATGCATAAATCTAAATGTAAAAAAAGTGGAAAATAAGCATGCACAATTAAATACCCTATATATCAGCAGATGTATATCTATTGTCAACCCATAACAATAAATTAAAATCTTTAATGTCAGGCAATAACCAACATGGTATTGATGTGTATCATACTTCCCTAGTTTTCATAGAACAATGAACTCTTTTATATCAAATTAGCACATAAAATTGGATTCCACGAGATATTATGACCCGTTTAAATTATATTTCTAAAGACATCGGGACTATAATAGAAGGTTGTAATGTGCTAACAGAATGATGAGGACAACACAAGATCAATAAAAATAAAATAACTGTTTTTCAAAAAAAAAAAAAAGTGTCTCTCATATTGAAACTCCCTTCATGGTAACTCCAATTCCTAAAGAGTTGTTGTGTCTGTACCTGCAGGTTTACAGTCGAACATTTATTCTTATTACTTTCACAGAAGCCTGATCGAATTGCGTCGTAATCAGAAAACTGCCAGCACATCTATCAACGCAGGTACAAATAAAATGTCCTGTTCTGTAAGGTCGCTGAAAAAAAATTAGCCAAATAAATGATTGTCCCAGGTTTGGCCGTGGCTATTTGTTTTTTGCGGATGATGAAAGCGAAGGCATATTTGGGGAGACAGAGGGGGATGTTGGGTAGGAGAGGGCCACGGCTTGTTCAGGTGCCCAAGGGACGAGGGCAATTTCTCATCAGAGGCTAAGACCCTGAGGCCCATTCCCTCTCGTCGATGAGAGCTGAGTGAGATGAAGGGAAGGACAGAGAGCTGGTTAATGCCAATCTGTGGTGGCAAACAGCCAGGCTGTGCTCAGAAAGAGCAGTCGAAGAAACCAGAGACTGAGACAGTTGCACAACATACAACTACTCGCTGCTTATTGATTCTTCTGTTAGTGATAGAATGTTTAAACATTTCTAAACTGAGAGAATTCCAACAGTGCCATATGCCCTAAGTGCTACAGAAACCCTCTTTAGGTGGGATAAGAACAGTAAAAGGAACCAAAATAGCTTTGAAAAAAAAAAAGAAAGCTGCTAAACAAGCTGGAAAGATCACAGATGTTCTCCCTGTAAATCATTTGGGTTAATTGAAGCTAATGCATTCACACCAAGAACGATAACAATAAAGGTTACTGTAACGATAACTTTATTAATATCAGTAGCGAACCATGATTCTTGAGCCTAGGCCCTCTCCCCATACCCTCGTTGGGGGAAAAAACAAACTACCAGCCTAGCTTATGGTGTCTTCTTCTAAAAGTCATCTTTGACAATTCCACCTCTGAAACAAGAGACTATTCCAGCCTTAAAGAAGAAGTTCACTTCCAGAATAAAAAAAAAAAATTACAGATAATTTACTCACCCCCTTGTCATCCAAGATGTTCATATCTTTCTTTCTTCAGTCGCAAAGAAATTACATTTTTTGAGGCAAACATTTCAGGATTTTTATCCATATAGTGGACTTCAATGGTGCCCGTGAGTTTGAACTTCCAAAATGCAGTTTTAGTGCAGCTTCAAAGGGCTCTAAACGATCCTGGCCGAGGAAGAAGGGTATCTAGCAAAACGACTGGTTATTTTCTAAAAACAACTACAATTTAGATAATTTTTTATTCTCAAATGCTTGTCTTGTCTAGCTCTGTGTGAACTCTGTGTAATCCGGGTCAATTCAGTTATGGTATGTCAAAAAACTCCCATCTCATTTTCTCCTCCAACTTCAAAATCATCCTACATCGCTGCAGAAGTACCAACCCAGTGTTTACAAAGTGAACGCGCAAGGAGGGTCAAACACCCTTTACAAAAAACAGCGATGTAGGATGATTTTGAAGTTGGAGGAGAAAATGAGATGGGAGTATCCCGACATACCCTAACTGTCATGAACCAGAATACACTAGCCCATTCACTAAATAGGCAGATTTGGAGGGTTTTTTTTCCCACAGAAATTGTATTTATTTTGTTAATATGATGTCAAATTAGGAATTGCTTAAATAAAATTAGTAATAATTACTTTTTTTATTATTATTATTAAAAATATTATATTTTAAAACTGTATTTTAAAAATTGTAAATATTGTTTTGACAATAAGCCCTGAAGTTCCCCACTGATTAATATATTCTAAATGCGCACAGCTGTTATATTGTCTGTTGCTTTAAAAGTTTAAGCTCTTTTAAAGATATTGATTGGCTGTCAGTGTTTTATCATTCATTAGCTGGAAAAATTTTATTCTGACAATTTTTCTTTCATCATTATTGTTATTCAGAAAATGCTAGTAAATGTAGTAAATTGCTATTAAATAGTAACACATTAAATTAAACATGAAAATTTAAAGGAGAAAAACTGAAATATTATTTTCTTGTAAAATGTACTACAACTCTCTTTGTATTATTGAATTTTTTTTACAGTGTAGCTGTGATGTGGACTTAGAATCACTGGAATTAGAATGATTATTAAATTGTATAGTTGTATGTTTTCATAATACATAAACATACTTAGCTATATATACACACTACCAGTCAAAAGTTTTTGAACAGTAAGATTTTTATTTTTATTTTTTTTTAAAGAATTTTTAAAGAATTCTCTGTCTATAGATATATATATATATATATATATATATATACACACACACACATCATCATCTTATGACTGGGTGTATTACTTATTACTAATTGTATTTCAATACATCATAAAAATTGCTTATGCATAATTATATATTTTCACGAGTTCGCCTGCCCATTCAGTCCTGCTAGATAATGGTAAACGAACTTGGCTTGTTGTCCTCAAAAGAGGTTCGAACCCGAAGCTCGGCTCGAGCTCTGAGTAAGAACCCATGGTTGTTTTTAAAAAAAAAAAAAAAAAGGAAGGAGACGAGAAAGGAAAAGGGAAGGAGGAGAAGGGGAGGCGGTGGGATGCCGGAAGAATTGTCGCTGGGACGGAGCAGCGACTGCTGCTTATATACGCTTGTAGCAATGATTGACAGGACAGAAGGTTTAGGCTCCTACCAAACGTTTGGAACAACATTAAATATTAAAATGCATTAAAAAGTGCAATTGTCACTTTTGTCTTTTTTCCCAGTTAAAGTATCTAAAACCCTTAAAATCCCTCAAGTAAATTAATTTCCTTGAGAAGCAACATTGCATAAGATATTAAAGCTTATTTTCTGAGAATGCATCTTTACAAGTGTATTTTTGTCTTCCGGCACTGACAAGCTTTCCACTTGCTTTTAATTTGTTTATACTTAAAATGAAAATGTGCCAGTGCAAGTCGAAGGCAAAATACATTTATTTTAAAAATATATTCTCTGAAAACAGATTTCATGCAGTTTTGCTTCTCACAGAAATTTAGCTGATGTTAAGGCCTTGTAGATATTTTTACTGGAAACCAAGTCAAAAACATGACAAATGCTTAATACCATGTGTTACATCATGCATAAAGCTTTTGCTGGTTACAATAGGCCAATTAGTTCTGTAAATTTTGAACTACTCAGGCTCTAATGGAGCTCTGTGCTAAGAACTTTCCTTGACAGGAAGGCAACTGGAGCAAATAGGCTCTTATGCCCTTTATGGTAAAACTGCACAAAACAAACATCCTACAGAGCATTTGTGTAGTTAACATCTCTCCACTTCAGAAAGGACAACAAAAACATGATATTACCTTTTTGTAAAACATGCCCCTGATGCTGCCGGGTTATTGCTCGTAAAGTCCACATCTAGTCAGTGAGCGATGAAGATGAAGGGGCCACAGTGGCTCTCTCTTCCGCTCTACAGATGAAACGGCTTCTCATCTGTATTCAGTACACAAAATCCATTCACTTCTCCATCCACTATGAACACAGAAATCATCCTCTCTCTTTCACAGATTGAGGAAAAACCAAATGTGAAGTGCAGTGTGGCGTAAGTGGCGACACGGCATTTAAAGATGCCTGACGCAAGTCTGCGGCACAGATAGAGCTCTGGTGGAATAACTGGATGTTTCCTTTACAACAGAAATGCTCCGCGAGGTCTCTGCAATACATTTTTTATACCAAATGCACAGCGATTCATTTCCACCCTCTAATACTTTGCACTTGCACGCTTTTGCAAACGTGATCAAGTCTGTTTGTGTTGGCGTCTCTGTGCGCATTCATGCAGATGAGTGGTTTTGTGTGTGAGTTGGCTTGGGTTTGTCTGTTCTGATAGAGTAAAGGTGAGCTACAGAGGTCACTGCTCACAGATGTTTGAGCAGGTGTCCGGTCTCAGATTCTTTTACTGGATCTGTTCCAGTAAACCCCCCAGCAGAGTTGCCGTTCATTACCCAGAACCCCCTGCAACAGCCAAAGCTCCCAGACTGCTATTAATAACACATCTTTGGAAAATGAGTGACATTAGCACTATTTTCCCTGTTCTTTTAGTGTATACTCTTAAAGGAGCTGTTCACTTCCAGAACAAATATTTACAGATAATTTACTCACCCTTTTCATCCTAGATGTTCATGTCTTTCTTTCTTTAGTCATAAAGAAATTATGTTTTTTTTAGGAAAACATTTCAGGATTTCTCTCCATATATTGGGCTTCTGTGGTGCCCCCGAGTTTGAACTTGCAAAATGGAACTTAAATGCAGCTTCAAAGGGCTCTAAATGATCCCAGCCAAGGAAAAAGGGTGTTATCTAGCGAAACGATCTGTTATTTTCGAAAAAAATGTACAATTTATATGCTTTTTAACCTCAAATGCTCGTCTTGTCTAGCTCTGCGTGAATTCTGTGTATTCCGGTTCAAGACAGTTAGGGTAGGTTGAAAAACTCCCATCTCATTTTCTTCTTCAACTTTTTGTTAGAAAATCAATCGTTTCGCTAAATAACACCCTTCTTCCTCGGCTGGGATCGTTTAGAGCTCTTTGAAGCTGCATTTAAACTGCATTTTGGAAGTTCAAACTCAGGGGCACCATAGACGTCCACTATATGAAGATAATTCCTGAAATGTTTTCCTCAAAAATCTATTTCTTTACAACTAAAGAAAGACATGAACATCTTGGATGCCAAGGGGTGAGTAAATTATCTGTAAATTTTTGGAACTGAACTTCTCCTTTAGTTAGACGCCACCATACACAAGAAAAGAAATAATTCTGATAATTATTTTTGTATGAGATTTTAGTGAGATTTAGTAGATTCAATTCATAAACATCAAGGAAAATGTACTCCCCTTAGAGCATCTAAGATGTAGATGAGTTTTTTCTTTATTGGAAGAAATTCAGCATTTCATCACTTGCTCACCAGCGGATCCTCTGCAGTGAATGGGTGCCGTCAGAATGAGAGTCCAAACTGCTGATAAAAACATCACAATAATCCACAAGTAATCCACACCACTCCAGTTTATCAATTAAAATCTTGTGAAGTGAAAAGCTGTGTGTTTGTAAGAAACAAATCTATCATTTTATCTTTGAATTTCAGGCCAAAATATGAGTCCATAATCTATAACAACACTTCCTCCAGTGGTAAAGTTCATCCCTTAATGTCCTCTCACATAAAAATGCACAGACATATTTATTTAGAACTGTTTTGGACTGTTTTCACTTGTAAACAGTTATTGATCTGTGCTAATTTCTCTCCTGATTCAGATTAGATGTTTGTTTGTTTTTTTCACTGGAGAAAGCAATATTATCGTATTTTAGCCAGAAGCAAAAGTTTGAAGTTAAAAATATCTTAATGATGGATTTGTTTCTAACAAATGTGCAACTTTTCTCTTCACCAGATGGACTGAAGTCATGTGACTTACTTGTGTATTACTGTGATGTTTTTATCAGCTATTTGGACTTTTATTCTGACGGCACCCATTCACTCCAGAGGATCCATTGGTGAACAAGTGATTTTATGCAAATTTGTCCAAATCTGTTATGACAGAGAAACAAACTCATCTACATTTTAGATGGCCTAAGAGTAAGTAAATTTTCAGCAAAATTTCATTTTTGGATGAAGTATTCCTTTAATATTAATTTGTACATATGCTAACACAAACAATATGCTAACATATTAAATGTATTATGAATGGAAATTGATACATTTTAATCTAGATTAAAATACAATTAAAAACTGTTGTTAATGACTTATTATGACTTGGGTATCATACAAAATGATGGGCATGCATATTGAGCTACAGTTTACAGTTGAATTTCTTTCTCTCAGAAGTCTGGAAGAACCTTGATGTGAAAAAACAAAGATACGGAGGCAAAAACCTTGGGAGGCAGCAGACACAGCAGGGGAGCCCTAGAACTAACAGAGCTGTGCCATTCCCTCAGTGAGAGGGCAGAGCACACCCAGGTCGGGGGGGGGGGACTCTTCTTTTCTTACTTTTATTTGACAGTGACAAAAACTTTGGCTTTGATAAACAAGCTTGTATACCAAAACAGAAACACACATATGCAGCTGAATTGGGGCACGGATACATTGGGGTTTAAAAGTCTTGTGAAAATCAAATTTAATTTCTTATTTAATACAGTTTCATGACCAATTATATTATCAGCATAACAATTTGAGTAAAAAAATAAATGAAATTATTAGAACGTCTCAGTATTCCCTCTTTTGCTTTAATGACAGCAGCACTCAAACTTCACAAGACTGTGTATGATCATGCGATCTGAGAATGATCCAAAGATCATCTTGAGATTTTTGATATAGACTTTTGAACCCCACTGCAAATAAATCAGAACAAATGCATACAAATACCGCACAGTCTTCATTATTTTCATATCTACAATTTGGGAAAACGAGCAAAGTGCATTTTTTTAGCCTACGCTTGCTAATTAGCTCATTTGTGTTGAACTCTGTCCTTGCATTACAAGCTATGCACAAAGACAAATAGCATTCCAAAGTGTCTGCATAAAAGTTGCCAGTCTTTAAGGCTTTCCTTTGGTGCTTTATTTGGGATTCATGACAGCACGTCCCAAGCGTGAGCTCCACGGTCCCTGCAAAAGCAAACACGCCACACGTTACAGGAAAAAGGCACGGGTGCAGAGCAGAATAGCGGAATCAAGTGCCATCTGAAGTGATTGCTCTGTCGTGTTGAACAATGTCAAACACATTTTCTCCATTATCGCCAGCTCAGACTGCTGTGTGACGGACAATCTCGCAACGCTGGGAAGTTCTTCACAATTTCCCCCCGCAAAGTCACTGCAGATCTATTGCGTCTGCTGCTGTTTATCAATATGTCTGCTCTTTTATCGCACTGTATAAGATTGAAGAAGACTGTCTGAGCATTTCTTTTAGGTGGGCTGTGTGTGATTGGGGAGGGGGGCTGTGTATTGGCGTTTGGATATATTAGGTGCTACAGAAGAAATCCATATTGTTGAGTCTGAAACTCCTATAGGAGAGGGAAGATAAGAAGCAGTTCTGTAGTTTATTGAGCTTTGAAACAGCATTTATAATATTGTTTTTGGCCTGTTCTAGACATAGCAGGCATCTTTTTGGAGGAGCTTTTCAGTAGTTTTTTTCAGAGTTGTGTCCAGGGGTGGGCAGTATTATTTGAAATTTCAGTGTACACCACGAAATTGATCAAATCTCCTGTCTATTTTTGAATTATCAAGAAACATTTTTCCTCATTTATCGGAGTGTCTATTTACAGTAAGTGCAGCCTTGTTAGCAGAGGCTATTTACGCTAACTCCGCCCATGAACGTGTGATCGGTCTAGTCAACTCTACAAAAGACGCCTGCCAAACAACAGTGCCAGTATTTTTTGGGTGAACTATCCCTTTAAAATAATTAGGGCTGCCCCCTAATAGTCGACTAACCGTTAGTTGACGAGAAGTGGCTTGGTCGACCAAAACTGTATTAGTCACTCAGTCGAAGAAAAAAAAAATAAAAATCCACAGGTCCACAGGAAGTGACGAAGTCATAGTATAGTAGCGCACTCACTACATGACAGATGGAGGCGCCAGTGCGGTCACTTGCTCTTAAAATACTCCATCATTTTTGATCATACGGTTAAAAGTAATTTATCTTTTGAATCTATAAAGACTCTACATTTATTTGTGTGCAGTCAGAATAACAACAAAATGTGCTTTTGTAAAATAATGAAAGCAAACAGGATGCGCTTTCTGCCATCTCGGTCTCTGTAAATTTGAGCATGAACCTTCTAAACCCTGTGTATACTTGCCTTACAGACACTGAAAAATATAGGGAGTGAATTAAATTATTTTGAATTAAAATAGAAACCAAATATTCTCTGATTATGTAATCTGTATGAAACATTAATACAGGCGCATTACTACTGCGGGACATTATAAGTCAGTGTTGCCGACTTCATCTCTTACGCCGAAAACAAAGAAAGCACTAGTTTATCAACAAATTAATTTAAACGTTAATGCAGTTCTTTGCTGTTTCTCCCTGAAACATTCAAATTATTCTATCTGCCGCTGTGGCAAGTTTTTTTTGTGTGTGCTTGAAGACTTATTAGGCTATGTAGGCAATTCAGTTCTCATTATTATGATTTATATGAATATATATATATTCGATTAATCCGATCTCTAGTCGTAAACAATTACTAGACGACCACAAAAATCTTTAGTTGAAGGCAGCCATACCTGGCCAGGATGTGTCCCATAAAAATGGTACGTATGGTCACCCTAGACATGAGACATTGCATTTAACACTCCACATCCACATGTCACTGGTTAGCCTCTAATAGGTGTGGCTTTGGAGAGCGATTTATAGGGAGGGAGGAATCTTATGCTTTCAAAGCTAGTTTGCTCTTGTTAGCCTTTTCGAAATCGCCTACACTACCCTACCCTACCTAAGGCTTTGTGGTCTGATCAGCCATAAACCACTTCCTGTGTGTGCTCAAATAGCTTCTGTGGAACAGTCATCAATCGCTGGCCTTGAAATGGCCTGATGAGAGTGATTTCCACACAGTATGCTAAAATGCTGTAAAAGGACAGAGTGTCTGAAAGCAGCAATCACAGGCAGAGTTTGTCTAGCAAACAGAAACGGTATGTGATTGTGCTTTTATTTCATTCTAGCACAGAGACTCAAGGAATATTTCAATGCTTTGCAGGTTACCCTTTTCATTAGCTTACACATAGTCCTTTTCAATTAAACTCCACCAATAAATAGTCTATAGAGGTGTAACAGTATACATATTTGGGTCTGTCAGTTTGGCGTGCATATGTACCGAACAAACACAGTTTTAACTACTGCACTTGAGAACTTAATATGAAACTCAGATGTAGGATGGTACAATACTGCTTATATCAATATGCTTTGATGGTGCAAACGCATCTGAAAAATGACAGGACACACAGACAACACAAAGAGAGTTGCTGCGAGAAAGGTACACAATCCAAGCTGTCCTAAACATGAGATGTGCTTATATTAACCACTTCAAACCAAGCCATAAGCATACATTTGAAAGCACCTTGTATTTTGCATAAAGGTTCGTCATGACAGCAAACAAGTTGCTGTTAAACTTGAGACATTTCACTGAAGACATGCAGCGAATGCATGTCGGACAGATGGAGCACTGACATCTCTTCTCCCGTTTTCAACAGCACCTTAAATTGCAGCATGAAATGTGTATTGCAGCTGGTTGCAGAAGTATTGACAGACTTTTTTTTTTTTCTTTTTTTTTTTTTAAGACAGAGACATACAGGGGTTGGACAATGAAACTGAAACACCTGGTTTTAGATCACAATTAGTATAATATTGGGCCTCCTTTTGCAGCTAATACAACATCATTTCATCGTGGGAGTGACAAATACAAGTCCTGCAAAGCAGCCAGAGGGATTTTGAGCCATTTTCCTCTTGCAGAACAGTGGCCAGGTCACTATGTGATGCTGATGTGGGAAAACGTTTCCTGACTCGTTCCTCCAAAACACCCCAAAGTGGCTCAATAATATTCAGATCTGGTGACTATGCAGGCCATGGGAGATGTTCAACTTAATTTTCATGTTCATTAAACCAGTCTGTCACCAGTCTTGCTGTGTGTATTGGTGCATTATTATCCTGATACAGAGCACTACCTTCAAGGTACAATGTTTGAACCATTGGGTGCACATAATGAAACTTTACACTCTGCTCTAACTGGTGTAATGTACAATAAGTGAAGATTGGGCACCAGACAGCGCAAGTATAGCCATGAGACCTCCAATACTATATTGGCGAGTGTTTCAGTTTCATTGTCCAACCCCTGTAGTCTGTTCAGTAAACCAGTCTTACCAAAAAGGAGAAAAAAAAGAAGCAATCTTTGCTTCCCCTGCTGTACCAAAAATATACTAAACCGTGACTTCAAAAACTTCAGGTCACCAAAGCGAAGAAGATCCAAAAAGGTCAAAAAAAGGTGAAAGTGAATACATAATCAAACAGTTTAATCCAAGTCTTGTGAAGAGATACAATCACTTTACAGTCTTGAGACTACAGTATGATGAACAGATTTTATTTTAAGCTTTTATTCACATAGAAATACATAAATAGAGCACATCACATATGGTAAACATGGAAATGTCCCGGAAAATCATTGTTTTCATGTAAATAAAAAGCCTGAACTGAATCTGTTTGTCATATAAAGCCTTTGTATCTATTCACTATATTTGGATTAAACTGGTTGATTCATATGGATTTGTTTTAAGACTCTTTTTGAAACTTGGAAACTTTTGGTTACCTTGAATTTAGTTTGAAACAACATGAGGGTGAACAAATGATGACAGAATTTTCATTGTTGGATGAAATTATCTAAGTATCACGACTCCTGTTTGTCCTTGATAAGTTGTGTGGTAATGCCAATCGATAAAATGACAAACGTTCGTCAGCAAAACTTTCAGGTTCTTCTAGTGCTGCGTGTGAGGATGAGACAGCGTTTACAAATGATTAAATCTGACCGCCCTGCAACTTGTTGATCATTTTTAATTTCACCTACAGTAGGCATCACACAAACCCACATTTTATAAATTAATATGCAACTGCAGGGACAAATATAAATACATGAAAGTGACCAGGGCCCGTATTCACAAAACATCTTAAGGCTAAAAGTAGCTCATAACTTGCTGATTTAGGAGAAAATCTTAAAAATAATGGACGTGTCAAAATTCAGGACTCCTACATTTTTGCTCTAAGAAAATTTCACAAAGCATTTTAGCACTAAAACTGGCTCCTAAATCTGTGAAACGTTAGGAGTAGTGAAGAGGTCCTCTAAGTCTAAAAAACAAATTACAAACTATGGTCCCTGCTGAAAACAACAGAAACCATCACAGAAATTTTAATGGTTTCCACTATAAATACCATTACAACCGTCATTACAAAATGGTTCCCTGTAGTGTTTTGTGACACATTCCATTAGGATTTTGGTTTCAACAAGCCACCAACAGAAGGGGACTAATTACCAGCAGAGACCAACAGGCACCATTACAGTTACTATTAAACCAATACAATTCCCATTATAACCAGTAAAACCATTAAAAATTCTGTGATGGTTTCTATTGTTTTTTTCAGCAGGACTAAAATGGCTGTTTCCGGCAATCTGCCGCAGAACGCAAACATTTTAGAAACACGCTGCATCTTTTTTGGGTTTGGAGGTTATCCCAACTCCAAATTTTCCTTGGATTATATCCTTGTTTTCATTAACAAGTTGGGCAAGAATTAACAGCCGTTCTTGCATACAGTTTGGTTTTCTTTTACGCTTATTACTATTATTCTACTCCGTTAATTAAAGGCTGTTTATATGCATATCTGCTAATTGTTTACAAGAAGCACACATGTAAGATGCTGACAATTAGCTGAACATATACTTGTTTAATTAGTGAAACTTAGCTTGCATTTTAAAATCTTTATTTGAATGTGGCAACATTTTTATTTTTAAACCTTTATTTGAATATAGCAGCATAATATCATGCTCTACAATATTTCTATGAAGCACGCTGACATCATCCATAGCAACAAGGTCACCCGTGCCCTTACTCTTAACTTAAAAGTTTTCTCTATTCCTTTGGTAAAAGTTTGTCTCAGCAGCTTGTGAATAGGTTTTAAGAGAATACTCTTTTACTGCTATTCAGGAGAACTATTAGTAGTAACATAAAATGTTTTGTGAATACATTCCCAGATGTCCTGTCTTAAACAGCATAGGTATGTTTGTAGCAATAGCCAAAACTACATTGTATGGGTCAAAATGATCGATTTTTCTTTTATGCTAAAAATCATCAGGATATTAAGTAAAGATCATGTTCCAAGAAGATGTTTTGTAAATTTCCTACTGTAAATATATCAAAACTTAATTTTTGATTAGTAATATCCATTGCTAAGAACTTAATTTTGACAACTTTAAAGGCAATTTTCTCAATATTTTGATTTTGTGCAAAAATCTTAAAATCTTAAAAAACTTATTTATTCAGCTTTTAGATAATGTATAAATCTCAGTTTAAAAACTTGACCCTCATGACTGGTTTTGTGGTCCAGGGTCACATATGTAACTCTTAATAAAAACTTACTTTCAAACTTACAAAAGTTATAAAATGCTCATTTGAGCATAAGAAGTTGCTGACGTCCATCACTTAAAGTATGATTATGACCATCTCATCTATACTGTTGCTTCCTACATGATGCATTCCTGTTTACATAAGATAAAAGTACAAATGTATATGTAAACATCTCACATTATATGACCTGATATGTTTATTCTGTTGCTCACTTAAGAGAAAATGTCATTTTCTGATGGATGGTGGCCAGTATCGAATCATGGGACGGATTCAGAAAGGTTTTCGGTCTGTGTCACCTTACTTCAAGGACCTGTTAACATCACACTGCTTAGGCTGTCTCACTCTTTTTTTTTTTATCTTGCCTCTACTCTCTCTGTCGAACTCAATGACAGCTATTCATACTCCCCCATACAAATGAATGACACACAACACCATTTCAATTAAGATTTCCCCCTCTTCTTTTTCTTCTTCTCTTTTCTAAACTGATAACTGGAGCCATTCAGCACATCCTGAATTACTAAAAGAAGTAGGTCATCCATTTCTTTGCAATCTCCCTCATTTAATTTCCAATAAAGCACTGTGTAACTCTGAGAGGTGCTTGGCTCTGCATTGATCCACAATTTAAAAAGCCAACAAGCTAATAATAAATAAATAAAATTGCAGCCCTTATCTAATTACAATCATCTGCGTTTTATGACCACGCCACGTAAACTTTCTATGAATAGATCAGCTAGGAAAGAGATCATCTAAGGATACCGCAGTGTGATTATTTTTCACATCAAAGATCTCTTTTGATAGACAATCAAACCTTCAATCCGTCTGTGCAGTAGAGGACACAAAACAGCTTCAGTTGGAGCCCCTGTGGCTGCTTTAGCAAAATCTAATAAAAAACATGGTGGTGTTTCTCAGACACGCTGTGTGTGGTCATTAACTTCATTGACGGGAGGCAGGATGACACAGTACAGGGTCCTTAGCCAGCTAACAAGTCCCCCTTACCGCTCCCAGATGGTGCTCCATTGTTTTAAAGAATCCTCATGTCCTCGTTAGACCCACGGATCCAATGTAAAGCCTGGAGACTCACACCATCTGTCCCCTTGAGAGACGTCTCACAGCAGGACGGAGCTAGCGGGCACACCTGACCGCGAGGCTGTTTCATTATGGTAAAGAATTCATTAGACGATGACATAAAATTTCCCGCACCTGTCATTGTGGCGTGGTCAATGGGCCGATATATGCCGCCTTTCATTTCATACCCTTCACATTTCATGTTCAAAAAAGACACTTTTGACTTAATATAGCGTCCACATCACTGATTAACTCTCAATGGCCTGTCTCTGCACACAGCAGGAACAGGATGGGATGTCCAACTTGCTCTTATGTCAGTGGAAGATATGAGTGAATCTCACAAAAACATGTCCAGGTCAAACGTCACTCCAAAAAATTATGCATGATGAAAATAAAGCCTATTTTTAAGTTTATTAATTGCAGCATTTACTTTGATTACAAATAAGCACTTTCCACCTACTGTTTTCATTACTGAAATCTGTATATCTGTATCTGTATATAAATTTATTAACAGTACTTTGATTTGAAGCAAAAAAGTTTTTGAAGGAACTGCAAATAATAAATAAAAAATTATGGTAAAATATAAAACTATCCGCTTAAAGTTGTTGATTGTCTATATATAGAAACAATATTCTTCAAGTTTATTGCAAAATATGCATATACAGTGCCCTCCATTAATATTGGCGCCCTTGGTAAATATGAGCAGAGGTGGATGTGAAAATAAATCTGCATTGTTTTGCGTCACAAAATTTTAACCTCTCATTGATGTAAAACAATGAAAAGTGAGGGGGAAATCTCATTATGAAATAAATGTTTATCTCTAGTTCACATTGGCCACACTTATTGGCAGCCAATTATTGCAACGTCGCTTTCCCAAGATAACAGTTTTGAGAATTATCCTACAATGCCTGATGAGTTTGGAGAACACTTGACAAGAGATCAGAAACCATTCCTTCATACAGAATCACTCCAGATCCTTCAGATCTCCAGCTCCATGTTGGTGCTGCTTCTCTTCAGTTCACCCTACTCATTTTCTATAGGGTTCAGGGTCAGGGAACTGGGATGGCCATGGCAGAAGCTTCATTTTGTGCTCAGTGACATATTTTGTGTTGATTTTGATGTTTGTTTTGAAATATTGTCCAGATGAAAGATCTAACCGGCCAATTATAAGATTTCTTACAGAGGCAGTCAGGTTTAGAATCCATGATGCCATATATCTGAACAAGATGTTCAGGACCTCTGGCAGAAAAATAGGCCCACACCATTAAAGATTCAACAGTATATTTAACTGTGGACATGGGGCACTTTTTATCTCTGTGTTTGCACAGAGCTTTGGAACTTTCTGCCAAAAAGCTCTGTTTTATCTGACCACAGAAGCCAGTCTTGTTTTAAGTTCAAGTCATGTCTGACAACTGAATATGCTGGAGTTTGTTTTTGGATGAGCGAGTAGGATTTTTCTAGAAATCCTCATGAGCAACATGTATTGATATAGGGGCTGTTTGATTTTTTTAGGCTTTCTGACCTCAAGACTCAACTAATCTCTGAAATATCCCAGCTGTGATCCTTGGAGAGTCTTTGGCCACTCAAACTGTCCTCCTCACTGTGCATTAGGACAACATAGACACGTCCTCTTCCACGCAGATTTGCATCATCTTAGTTGATTGGAACTTCTTAATTATTGCCCTGATGGTGGAAGGGATTTTCAATGCTTTAGCTATTTTCTTACAGCCACCTTCTATTTTGTGAAGCTCAACAATCTTGTTCTGCACATCAGAACTATAGTCTTTGGCTTTGCTCCTTGTGATGGATGATTAAGGAAATTTGGGCTTTGTGTTCCTCATATTTATTATCCTGTGGAAGAGGAAGTAATGGCTGGGTAATTTTATGTTACTAGTTCTAGGGGTGCCAATAATTGTGGCCAACGTGCATTGGAGAAAAACATTTATTTCATAATGTGATTTTCCCTACATTTTAATTGTGTCACATCAATGAAAGCTTAGAATTCTGTGAATTTTTTGAACGAAAGATCAATAAGATAAACGACGGGGATTTATTTTCACAGCCGTCTTTGCTCATATTTACCAAGGGTGCCAATATTAGTGTATATTCAAATATGTTTTGAGAGCATGGGGAGACGACTCAATTACATCATTTGCAGTGCTCCATGAGAGTGGGTCGGAGCTCAGCGGTCATCCGGTGTGATTTACTTGATGTGACTTTACAGCATCATGGGTAATGTAGTTTTTCAAGCAAGGATTCTACCGTTAAACACAATTATTTAAAATCGATGGCTTCAAACATATAATCAATTAACAACCTCAGACCTCACAGTAGGTCTGTCTTTAAAGGTTTACAAGTCACCTTTAAAAAAAAATCAATTTCCCTATGAAGAAAATGAATACCATTTTTACTTCCAGAACCCGACTGTTGCACTTTATAGGAAGTGAAGCAATACTAAGCACCCCTCGTATCATAACAGTAGTGAATAATTGCATCGCAATCACAACGACACTATTATGTTATGTATGTGCTACAAAACCAAAACACATCCTCCAGACTCACAGAATGAGATGAAGGTGAAATGTGCAGTATTGAGAGACTACGGCTTTAGTTTAAATAAGGTTGGATTGCTCGAGTTTTGTGAGCGAACACTAAATCCCACCGGCTCAGGGGCGCAGATGCAAATTGTATTTTGTGCTATTGTTTTTGGATCCCCATTTTTCTCTGAGGGAAAGGTTTGGAGTCAGCAGAATTTTCTCTCAACAGCGGGAGAGACGGAGACAGAGAGAGAGAGGAAAACAAGGAAAAGAGAGAGAGCGAGGGAGAGAGAGAGAATTATTTGTCTGGCTCTGGACCGGGTTGACCCCCCTCATAATGTATTCATAAACAAAGATACCTGCAGATTCTACCTGTTAAAACCTCATGCTTACCCAGCAGCATTTCATATTTCTTCCACATGCAAATGCACTGTGTATTTTGTGTAGCTGTGCACTAAAAGCCACATGTGGTGTCACATGGACTGTTGGGTAGTAGTCCGCTGTTGTGTCTGCATCAGTATGAGCTTGGGGTCAAGTTAGGGGTCAGTAAGATTCTGAAACCATAAAGCTCTACAAAAGCCTTGTGAAGAAATAAGGACCATTTGGTTTGAAGTTATTATGGTGGTTTCCAATAGTACCCAACTCAGAAGAAATGACTATATTTCTTCTAATCATAGATCAAGCTGACTGACATTATTTTCTCTGTCATTTTGAATTAAAGGTTCAATCAACAACAACAACAACCTCTCTTTTGAAGAACTTGATGAATTGCCAGCTTTGGCCCAAAACTGCCCTGTCCCACGGGACAAACAGAAACACAATGCATGAAGTCGCTTTCACTGTGTGTTTTATCAAGTAGGCTCTTGAATCATAGAGAGTAATCAGACGCCATTGATTTTCCCTGTGCCTTAGTGTTTTTTACAAGGCACAATTCAGCTGAGATTACAATTAACGCAGGAGATCTACAATCTGTCTTTTGCTACCTTCCCACTAAACTGAAAGGAAGATAAACTAACATTAATTACAGATTTGAATCCAGGATAATTGCCAAGGCCTTTATCTCTCTCCCTCCATCCCTCCCTCCCTGTCTGAAACTGCTGTCCTCTTTTCCTGACACTCACCGGAGTTTTTCCGAACAAAAACTTACTTTAGCCTGTCAGTATCAGTTCAGTGTTATGCAGCTACAATGCTTTAGTCTTTATCTAATATGACAGCAGTCTTTTCAGGTGTCAGGTACAGACGCTGCTGTAACATCTACACAGGGGAACTGTTCTCACTTCCAAAGCCAAAAATTCAAATGGTGGAATGATTTCTTTTGATGTTTGATGCTACTTTTGAATCAGGAAAATATATTTTCAAATGCAAACTGGAGTTTAAGTTGTGAATGTGGCCTTCGTTGTTTGAAAAGTGAAATATAAATGGAATCTCCTAAGGTCACAGATTACTCTGTGATAATGTTCTGAATTATTATAGGTAGTGTTAGCATTTCAGTTTTTATTAAGCACAAGCCAACACAAGACAAATCTACCTAATAGGAAAATCTACAAGAGAAATACTGTATTTTGAATATTAGTGTATTATGTGTCTTTGTGTGTGGCATCTGTTTTTTTTTTTTCACT